>CM044958.1:32996911-33058735 GCA_024516035.1 Bactericera cockerelli
AAGTAAAAAAAAAGATTATTGAGGAAAATACTTTCTTTTCAAGCAAGTATCAAGTACTTACCTAATATACATCTCGTGACCCACCATTTGCTGGACAAACTGACCCACCAGCCTGAGAGTTGGGTGAGAATACCAGAAGAATACGGCTACGCCACGGTGAACACACGCTAATTTATTATTTTATCATCCATGCATGACGTCACTTCAATGGTAGTCAAGTGATTAAAGCGCTAGAGTGGTAATCCATGTGGCGCAGGGATCCATTGGTTCGAATCCCACCCAGTGCTTGAATTTTTCCTCATATTTTTGAGTACGTGACCGCATAATAATAAGACATTCAGGGTTAGGTGGTAGCAAATGTTTGAAGCAATAACCTCACCTGGTGGTTACCTTCCACCAAAGAGTATTATAAACTCCACTGAAAACCATGACTCACCAAGAGACTGTCAACTTTGAGCGAGGGTCTCCTGGGCCCGCGTGTAGGGTCCATCAAGTTCTCTTTGATCTGCAATCCTCTGGCGAAATCACCCCGCAAATCCGTCTGCCCATCCCCCAACTCCAGATCCAGGGACTTGTACTCCGGTAGAGGCTTGGTCTTCTTCTCATTCAAGGGAACTTCGCTTTTCCGCCGCGCGTTGAGAGTTCCAGAGTGAGACGCGTGTTGAGAACCGAAAATATTTTCCGACTCTGGACCGGTACTTCTTTTCAACTGTGTTTGCGAGCCGAAAAGATTTTCCGCTTCTTGACGAGAGCTTTTTTTCAGGTCTGTTTGCGAGCCGAAAATATTTTCCGATCCTCGGGTGGAACTCTTTTTCTGTGGACTCGGGCTGTCCTTGAGTCCTAGCCAATCAGAGGCGCCGACTGCGCCTGGTTTAGATTTTGGGGCACTGTTCTCGCCCGCAGAGTCGTCCAGTCCAAAGATATTGGCGATTTTCTTTGAGTGGTCTTCCTTTGAGATTTTGGTGGCGCTAAAAAATGTAAAAAATTAAAGATCCTTAATTATTATTCATATTTTCGTGGGTGTAATATTTGTTTGACTCTTTGAAAAAATAATGATTTTCTTATAATTATACTATTTATTATAATTGGCATACCTAATGATGGAACTTACCTGTCTTGCGCTGACAGTCTTAGCTCTAAACTATCTAATGACCGGGTCGAGATGCGTCTGCCAAGTCCCGACTCATATAGTTTTAAGGCCACGTGATCAATTTCCACCAATCACAGAGCTCCAAAGTGATCACGTGACCTTAAATCGACACGAGTCGGAACCTGGCTAGTGCATCTTGACCCAGCCATAAATAAAGCATGTATGTATGATTTTAAATGTGGTGAAGCACAAGGCCTCTTCACAATTTTTGTGGGTAGCGCAGCATTACTAAGAGCCTCCTTCACATTTTGAATTATTCTATTACAGTAATTTCTTTTTACTCTGGACCCCGAACATCCAAGTATAGATCAGAAAAATTACTGCCCCGCTGGCGATCGAACTCAGGTCACCATGCGTGCTATGCCTAGCGCGCTAACTCACTCTGCCACGGTGACTACTGTATAAATGAAGTAACAGGTAAGTAGGTACTTTTAGTTATTTATGATAGTACCTAGTGCTAGAAAGGATATCTCCAAAACTCTAAATGAACTAAAACAATCATCGCGCCGATGATTGTTTTAGTTGATGGCCTAAAACGAGAGATTTGCTGAACGAGAGAATCTGTCTTTGTTGTACCAAATTAATTAAATAATCAATTTGGACAGATACATTGACAAGACATTTTTACCTGGGCTTAGCCGTATTGGAAATACCATAAAAATCATCATCCAAAGAAATATCTCCAAGTGGGTCTGATAAATCTTTATCAGTCTCCTGAAAATAAAGATACAAAATACATGAAATACAAAATCTTAATATATAAATGTCAAAGTCACTGACTGACTGACTGATCATCGCTCTACAGCCCAAACCGTAATACCTAGCCAGCTGAAATTTGGTAGGTAGCTTTGTCTTATAGTCTAGATGTGCAATAAGACGGGATTTTTCGAAATTCCCACTACAACACCTGCCATTGGCGAAAAAGGATTTTTTGCTTTCACGGCCATGCCTCGGCCCGCAAAGCGGGCGAGTACCAATATAAGAAATAGGTACTGTTCATTTTTAGTACCTACTTAAATACAATATTATTGTAATTACCTAATTACGTGACCTTCAGATGAAATGACCTTAAAATAAAACTACCTTGTAAGCCATTAAACCCTTGGAAAACTGCAAGGTAGCCATGTTTATTAGGTTGGCTTGGCTCTTCTCTGTTTATAGTCCTCTGGTGACAGTGGTCTTCTGAGTCTTTTTCCTGGTTAACGTTCTCCACCCAGATATTTCCATTTGATACACCCCCCTTGACTGTTTTGGGCAGATTAAATAGTAAATAGGTATATTTCCTACAAACTGACATCAATATGAGTCACAATAATAAAGGACCCCGCACTCTCAAGCATGCGGAAGGTCCATGGTTCGATACCCAGAGCCCACATAAAAATTTATTCAAAATTTGGACCTACCTTCGAACCTTCCGCTACGCTCGTGTTGACCCCAGAACCTAAATCACCTGAATGGGAAGTATTGTGTCACTCTGGCTCATTAGAGTGAAGACATACTACGGGATGGGCTAGCTAAAGCACAGACCACGAGCGTAGCACAAGAATGTAACACTCATAAATTTGTAAGTAATACATCTGGTATGATTCGGGAATAGCTCAAACTCTAATATAGAGATACCTATAAAAGAGGTACTGACCTCAGTAGCATGATCGATATGGTCGCAGACTTGTAACCTGGAGGTCAATGGTTCAAGTCCCGGTTTCAGCGTAGATTTAGTAAAGCGAGTTTGAGTAGTTGTGATATATCACGAAAGTGATTAACACTAATATGATAACTTAACTCTAGAAGAGGTGAAACCTTATTCGAACCGTAAGCGGTAAAGCTTTCGATAACCTTTTAGATGCAATTGTCATTTACATTTTTTTTCTCTCTGGAAAACAGATATACTTTGTAGGTTGTAGGTCTGTACCTGATATAAATTAGTTAAGTAGGTACCTACAGACCTACATATTTAAAATGAGTACTTAACGTGTAGATATACCCAGACAGCACAGTCAACTGGATGTATACCATACTGTTAGGTGGAAAAAGTCTACTTGCCCACCTGGAAGTCAGCTGGAGATTTCCACCTTCCACCTGACCTCAACCTGGAAATCAACTGGAAATGAACTGGAAAGTAACCCAACTTTGAACTGGAAGTCAGTTGCCCAAAGTCAACTGGATTTGTTCCACTTATTTCCAGCTACTTGTAGCGCTCTCTAGTGGATGGGTAGTAACTCACTACCACAATGTTGACATACCTATTTACCTATACTGTACATTATACTACATAATAATCAAATGCTACACTCTTGGTTTTGAGGTCGTGGGTTCGAATCCCATTATATGCATTTTTTTTTTTTTTTCAAAAAATAATAATAATAGTAATACAAATACTAGAAACAAATGTATATTAGGCATAAATTCAATTTCAGTTATTTAATTTAGAGGCCATACATTCAAATCTCATGAAGAATATTTTTTTTGTATAAAAATAAAGTAGGTAATAAATTTTAAATAGGTTTTTTTAACACATACACACACACAAATTTGGGAATTTTTTTTTTATATAGAAATTTGGAAAGAAAAAGAAAATAACTAATCTGTTTTAAACAACACAATTCAAATAAGACTCTTTAACATGATTATATTTTACAATAAGAGTGTTTATTATTAATAAAAAAATTGTCACAAAAGTGTAAAATGCACTATCAAATTTCCACCATGTCACAAGACCTTGTACCAATGTATCACAAGTATTTCCTATGTAGGTATAATCTCTATATATAATACTCAAAGTTGTGCATGTCTGGCTGACTATGTCCTCTTGGGGTTACAATACGAAACGGTACTCTCACTGAGAGTTCACCCCCCCTAAGCCACCTTCAACATACTAGAAAATTATCAAAATTAAAATATGTAATACAATTTTTAAGTGCACTGGTAATCAAGTGGTTAACGTGCTAGTCAGATAATCCACTTAGCGTAGGTTTCCGTTGTTTCAATTTTTTCCTCATTATGGTTGTGACCACATAATAATAAGACTCTGAGGGTTAGGTGGTAGAAAATGCTTTGAGCATAACCTGACCTGGTGGTTACCTTCCAATTAAAAGTGTTATTATTATTTTCATTAGGACACCGGCCATGAGAAAAAACCTTAATGGTGACAAAATGCCAGGTTTTAGCTAGTATAGAAATAAAATAATGATATCCAACTATAAAATATGCTCATAAAATGTACATAATCACAATAAAATAATAATACTATGTAAATTAAAATATATTTCTTTTGTGAAACCAAAAATAACAAAGAAATAAACTAATAGCCAGCAGAAAGTGAAGATGGGGCATGGAATACACCAGTTTTCATGAAATTGCAAAAGTTAAGCAATGTCTAACATGGTGGAACATGGATTAGTGAATGTTATTATGTATTTGTGATCCTTCATGACAATTTATATACTGCTGTGGCTAATTAGAATTGCTGGGTTGTTTACTTTGAGAATTATTACCAAAAAACATTGTTATACTTAAATTAAAACTAAATTGACTTGTTAAGACTTGTGAAATTATAAATCACAAGAGTGTGGAACACTTTTTTTAAATAGATATAAAATTAACTCAAAATTCAAGGGGCTTCATAGTAATAAGGTGGTAGAGAGAGCACAATAGTTATTATTGTTATTATGAACAGTGCACAGTAAATTGGCCAATTAATTTTAAATCAAGTAATCAGGAAGCATGTCACAAAGTAAACATCATTTTTTAGTGTGGCAGAACCACCTTTGAGTGAAATATTCATTTTATAATAATATGTATTGTACATCTAAATAAAATCCACAGAGTGAAAAATTTCACTATCTAGCACTATGCAATCTATGCATTCAGCTGTTTCTTTGCTTGAACCAGAACCATTTTTTAGCCAACCTATGGTCAAGAGATCTTGAGCATAAGAAATTCTGTTTCCCTTAACACATGAGACTAGCATTCATGGTCCTACATTGGCTTGGCTAGGATAGGTGAGATTACCCAGACAGCACGGCAGTAATACAATAAAAAATATGTAATACAATTTTCAAGTGCACTGGTAATCAAGTGGTTAACGTGCTAGTCAGATAATCCACTTAGCGTAGGGTTCCGTTGTTTCAATTTTTTCCTCATTATGGTTGTGACCACATAATAATAAGACTCTGAGGGTTAGGTGGTAGAAAATGCTTTGAGCATAACCTGACCTGGTGGTTACCTTCCAATTAAAAATGTTATTATTATTTTCATTAGGACACCGGCCATGAGAAAAAACCTTAATGGTGACAAAATGCCAGGTTTTAGCTAGTATAGAAATAAAATAATGATATCCAATTATAAAATATGCTCATACCATGTACATAATCACAATAAAATAATAATACTATGTAAATGAAAATATATTTCTTCAGTGAAACCAAAAATAACAAAGAAATAAACTAATAGCCAGCAGAAAATGATGATGAAGCATTGAATACACCAGTTTTTATGAAATAGCCAAAATTAAGCAATGTCTAACGTGGTGGAACATGGATTAGTGAATATTATTATGTTTTTGTAATCCTTCATGACAATTTACATACTTCTGTGGTTAATTAGAATTGCTGGGTTGTTTGCTTTGAGAATTATTACCAAAAAAGCATTGTTATACTTAAATTAAAACAAAATTGACTTAATTGTTAAGACTAGTGAAATTATAAAACACAATAGTGTGGAACACTTTTTTTTAATAGATATAAAATGAACACAAAATTTGAGGGCCTTCATAGTAATAAGGTGGTTTAGAAAGCTGAATAGTTAATATTATTATTAGAGACAGTGCACAGAAGATTGGCTAATTAATTTTGAGTCAAATAATCAGGAAGCATGTAAAAAAGTATACACTACATCATCTTTTTAGTGTGGCAGAAGCACGTACGAGTGAAAAATTCATTTTATAATAAAATATTATGTATTGCATATCTAAATAAAATCCACAGAATGAAAATTTTCATTATCTAGCACCATACATCAGATAATTCAGCTGTTTCCTTGCTTGACCCAGGACCTTTTTTAAGGTACAATTCCAAGTGAATTCATGGTGTTGAACCCCTGTGCTAGTTTTGGACTGTCCAGTGTCCAGGAACAGTAGAGTGCAGAAAGTTCATTATTGTCCAAGTGCATGGAGTATTGTCCAATGAAGAATGTTATCCATTTTTAACTTTTTGTTGTCCTTTCCTTTTCTTCTGTCACGATTCACGATTTAGAATTTTAGACAAACCAAAGAACTCCTTCTGTGACATCTCAAAATCAAATATGGAGTTCAGTAAGAATTAACACTTTCTCGAAATCAAATTTGAAGTTCAGTTAGAATTAACACTTGCAGTAGTTATAAAAATGTTCAAAAACTAATTGAAATAGGTACCAATTATAAAAAGAATTAAAACAACTCACAATAATCGAAAATCACAAAAACGGAATTTCTCTAAAAAATTATTCAAAGATTAAAGATGGCGAATGCAACAAGAACACTCTCGGTAAAGTTCGTGTGAAACCCGAATCTATCCGAGAGCGCGTTTTAACTGAACTGGAGAAATGTGGAGCATCTCCAGCTGACTGGTCAACTGACTAAATTCTATTTATGTCCTAGCTGGAGAGATTCGTTATACTTCCAGCTGACTGCCCAGGTGACTGAGTCTAGATGGATTTTTGTTGGAAATATCCAGGTGGCTGGTCAACTGATTTAATCCAAAATGGAAAAATCCAGCTGTCGGGACAGCTGGAGGTCCAGTTGACTTTATACACCTGGATATTTCCACCTTAAATCCAGACTGGAAGTCACCTGCCGTGCTGTCTGGGTACTTACGTTTTTGTCAAAATCATCAAATCCTGGAATTTTAAACGACATTGAATTTATTATTTTTTATATAATTCTGAAACAGTGTCATTATACTTGACTTTAGAACAAAACTAAATTTTCTATCACAATATTTTGTGAAAAGTGTTTTGTTGTCAAAAACATGTGGTTGCCATGGTGATTTTTAAGAATTATTCATCTACCTGTGTATCCTATTATTTATGCATACCTAATAATAATTAGAAACTGTAGAAGTAATAGATGTACAGATGAGTCTTTTTCTTTTACCTGATTTATAGTTCGTTAGATGAGGTTGAGGGCACAATGAAAACAATTTTCAGAGAAAGATAATTCTCTAGCAAGTGTGGAGTCACCTTTAAAGCATTCTGTGCAAAATGAGGCCACAGATATATATTATATAGAAAATATCTGTGTACATATTTTTTCATCACGTTCTGATGGCGGCAAAAATTTAAAGTTCAAACTGATAAAACTTTTCGGGCATAGGAGATCATCAAGATTAAAATGTCCTAAGTTTTAAAAAAGTATAAAGAATTGAAAACCTTTCAAGGAACAACTCTGGTTCTGTTCACAGTAGGTACCTACCCACATTTTGTAAAAAATCCATCACAATGATGACTACGGCTACAATAATCCAAAGGTATCTTTCTAATGGTAGGCTTATGATACTAAGGAATGATAGTACAAGAGTTTTCCATAAGGCTAGAGTCCATTATGCTATCAGTTTGCAAAGCTCACGTCCACTTGAGTTAAGGCAGATGTCATCTTCCAGTAGAGGTAAGTGCCAACACAATGGTAGCTAATTGCAGCGCTTCTAAATTTGACAGAAGAAGAATTACAATATCACATTATTTATATTGCCTGCCTAGAGAGTATAATTCCGATTACTCCAGCAGTAAATCAACATATTATTCTGAGGTCAAAATTCCAATTGGGAAGGTATCTTGTTATGACTTTACTGAATTAGGTACAAGTCTGACACTTTCACCACTGACACTGAGCAACTAGAACTGGAATGGGAGAGGTAAATAATTGAAGGCAAAAGAAGAAACAAAATACATAGGTACATGTGACACTCAAACTCTCTTAAAGAGCTCCCAGTGATCACAATTCATAATGTAAACTATACGTTTAAGTATTACAAGTATTATTGTGATACACGGATTAGAGGGTCCTGACATATTTTTCATAATAAATGTAGGTACATTCTTACAAATATTTTTACACCATCATTAATAAAGTGTTGTGAACAACTTTTAGAGATGTCTATGATCATGCTTGACTGAGGAGAAGGAATATTATTTATCATATTGTATTAACTTACTCTAATACATAATTAAAAATATAATATTCCAGATATACCATCAACATCACTTGCTTCTGATCAGAATAATGAACTCTCAAGAGATATTCTGCTAGAGAAAATCAAATCTTCTTCAGATACTTCAGAGATTTTTGAATCCATCAAGCTCCACCTGAGTATAATGAATCCATCTCACCAATTTGTTGCTCTCAGCATGCTCTTCCAACTGGAGAAATCAGGAAAGTAAGGTCAAGCTCTTGAGTTTATCTGAAAAAAAAAACATTGTTTTTAAATATTGGCATTTTCACAAGTAGTTTCACATGCTCTTGTCTGACCAGAATTTATCAGGCCTTAGGTCCTATAAACACAGGCCTCAAAAAAGTCTTTTATAAAGAGATGTTGTAAGTTTTTTTTTTAAATCTTATGTAAGTTCCATGTTTATCACAAGTATTGACTTTTGTACTGTATAATATTAAATTTCTAATTAGGGTGGGTTGGGTATGAAACAGTAAAGACAAAAAATTGTAAGTAACTGACAGTTTCCCAAAAATTCAAAGTCTTGAATTGTTTAAAAAAATTCAGCATTAATAAATACAATTTTGGGCCTGTCACAAATCATATGAATTAACAACCCTACTCCTATACACCATAATAGAATCAATAGCCACTGAAGCCAAGAGGAGTAGCATACTAGGGCCTGGTTATGAATCTCAGCAGGGCATACATTAAATTTTCCACTCAGTACTTTGGATGTCCAGGTCAACTCATACCTCGTGAGGAAAAAGGTGTAGTTACTTGTAAGTTTGAGTAATGACCAGTAATGATAACTAATAAATACAAAGAAAAGTATTTAAAAAAGTGATAGTTCCAAGTAATGTTGTGCTAATCTGTACTTACAATGATTATGAGTTTCTTTACCACATATAATTTTTACTAACTTTAAAGTTGAAAATTAATACATAAAATTGGGTCTCTTTTAGCTAGTTCTTACATTCAAATCTAGACTTAAGTTCACGAGGTATTATCAAATGTCTATTAATTTCAACCTAAATTAGAATTAATTGTGAATTAAAGTAGAGAAGTTCCATTTGAATTTGACATTTATATCATTATTGTAAACAAAAAAAGGCTTATGTTTTTGTGTGAGTACCTACTTCACTCGAACAAAATTATCAATAGCTGATTGATAAGATGGAGGACTCATAACCTGGAGGTTCGTGGTTTGAGTTCCAAAAATTAGCAAGACAAGTTTGAAAAAGAGTGACACCATGATTATGATGGACACAAATATGAAAACTTTAACTTCCTTTGTTTTTTCAAATTAATATTCTTTGTCTTTTCACAGTTCAAAACTGCTCAAGAAGGACATAGTCAAAAATCCCCAATTTGAAAACCTTTGCAAACAACTTGTTACAAAAATCCACACATTTCAAATCGAAGATGTCATCAACATGCTTAAATGTCTCTCTCACTTTGAAGTCCACCCCAAGTCCAAAGCAGTGCAAGCCTGTCTGCAAATCATTGCATCTAATGTGAATTATCTCTCGCTCTCAGGCATCATGTTCCTCGATTTCTTACTGTTGGATCTCGGAAAATCACCTCTGGTGGAGGCATTAAAAATCTCCCTCCCCATTGTATTTCAAGCACAGTACACCAACCGTATTCACACTGAATCAAACGCAAACCTCATTGATATGCTAACATTCTGTACCCGCAAACAACTGAGTGAAGACCTAATAAATAAACTCCTTGAAACATTAGTTGAGCGAAATAATATTGAATACACGGAAAGAACCGCCAAGAGTATTGTGTACTCCATTATTCACTGCAAGAAACACAAGTCTGTCCACGGGATTCTTCTCAATAGAACTCTCATGTGGATCTCTAATAACTTGAACTGGTTTAAGTTTGATGATATTGAGAACATCACATCTAGACTGATCAATAAGTATGTTTGGGTAGATGATATATTCTACCATGAGATCTTTCTGAATAGTGTGACTGAGCATTTGATAGAGAATAACAATGAATTCAACGAGTGCATGTACATACTGAAAAAGCTGACTCGTATTGTGAGTATACAAAAATACTTTTAGTATTTAACTTTTATAAATTCTAACAGAAAACAGTATGCATTTCGGGAAGTATAGTCTATTTTAATTTCTTATGATCCCTAGTCGACGAGCTTGTTAGTAAATGAGGTAGACTAGAATGTAATTAGACTCTTAAGAGCGACATTAATAGACGAAATCGAGATCTTAAGTCATGACTTGAACATTAGTTTCCCCATTTAAAACAATACGCAAAATCTAGACCTAGTGCCACAGATGTATTACAAAAACAACTATTAATTCCGTCCTTACTCTCTTTTCCACAGGGTAGATAAACAGAGTGTCGTTTTATTATCTTTATTTATAAGTCTATATTGGACGCTTAGAAGTCATATTTGTGATCCATGTCCATCTTATATTCTGATAGTTCAATTCTGATAGTTGAGCGCGCGATTAGTTCAGTGCTTAAACACTCGCTTGCCGTACGGAAGGTCCCGGGTTCGATCACCCGTACGGACAAAAATTTGTATTCTTAATTTGGTTACAGTTGTTTGTAAGGGATATCTTCCGGTGCTTTCGTATTAACCCAGCACCTAAATGGGAAGTATTGTGTCACTTCTCGCCCATCAGAGGGGAGGCATATTACGGGATGGACAAGCTACAGCATAGACCACAAGCGTCCAGACTAGCTCCTGTTTCATAAAAAGGCTGTGAAACACTTATCTTTTTTTAAAAAAAAAAAAAAAAAAAAAAAAACATTTATCATTTTCCAACAATTTTTAGCAATGCATTATGTATTCAAACCTTAGGTAGGTAATAAAGATATCTTAACTAGCACTCGTGTCTCTTTATCTTCCAGCATTTCGCAAGTAAACCCCTACTGGAACATATGGCTCACCAGGCTTTCTCTAACCCAGCCCTGCTTGAGAAGATTAGACCCGGCGAGTGTATTACCTACATAGCGGCCCTGTCTGATAGCGACTACAAGCCTCCACATTGGGAAATGATCCAGGCCTACATTCTGCATAACTTTGAGAACACCTTCAGCAATAATGTGAGTAGAGCTTTGTATTCAGTTATTTATTTAAATACTAGCGCAATAGTGGCACCTTGTCTGAGCAAAGGTTCATATCTAAACATGAAAAAGAAAACTTGAAACAGAAGAAGAAAATATTGGACAGAATTTCATCTCCCGATTTTTTTTTTTTTTTTTTTTTTTAATCGATTTTCTGGATAAGGGAAGTTATTCGTTATAATATGCATTCGTGGTCAGAAAAATATTTTTGTAAAAATAAATAAATGTGAAAAAAATGTTATTAAAATAAAGTACTACTTGTACATAATAAACCAACTTATAAAAAGGATACGTATTTAATAGCGTTTTTTTTCTTTTTCGAAGCTATGACTGACGCTTGTAGTCTGTGTTGTATAGCTTACCCATCCTGTAGTACGCCTCCCCTCTCATGGGCGAGAAGTGACACAATAATTCCCATTTCGGTACCGGGTCTAGACAAGCGCACCGGAAGGTATCTCTTACAAACAACTATAACCAAATTTAGAGTACAATTAGCCAGCGTCGATGGCATGTTGAATACATCGGTTCCCTTCAGAACACCGAAGTTAAGCGACATCCAGCGAGGTTAAGACTTGGATGGGTGACCATTCAAATTCTAATTCTCGTGACGCTGGCTTTTCCCGGCCCCACTCAGGCTGGGTGAGGTCAATGTGAGTAGCAGGTTTGTGAGTTTCCTGCGAATGGAGGGTAAAACCCCCGTCGTGATATGACCATGGCAGTTGAAAGCGACGTTAAACCCCAATTAAAAAAAAAAGAGTACAATTTTTTTTCGGGTCTGGGATTCGTACCCGGGACTTTCCGCATGGCAAGCGAGTACCTTACCACTGGCTTAATCGTGCACTCAAATTGTTTATTAGACTATTGTAATACTTTATTCTTCCCTCAGGACAAACTGGAACTGCCGTGGATGAAGATAGCCCTGGAATTCGCGTCGCTCGACATCTTCCCTCAGTTCCTCTACGAGAAAATACTGGAGCCCAGCTTCCTGGAGAAATTCGTGCGGACTAACAATGTGTTGGACTATTTCCAACTGCTCAAGCTGCACCAGGTATAACTTGTGATAAAAACAAGAGAGAAAAAAAAAAAAAAAAAAACATAGCCAGCGTCGATGGCATGTTGAATACACCGGTTCCCTTCAGAACACCGAAGTTAAGCGACATCCAGCGTGGTTAAGACTTGGATGGGTGACCATTCAAATTCTAATTCTCGTGACGCTGGCTTTTCCCGGCCCCACTCAGGCTGGGTGAGGTCAATGTGAGTAGCAGGTTTGTGAGTTTCCTGCGAATGGAGGGTAAAACCCCCGTCGTGATATGACCATGGCAGTTGAAAGCGACGTTAAACCCCACTTAAAAAAAAAAAAAAAAAAAAAAAAACATGAATACAATATTGTTTACAGATGTCCTAACTAAAATGGCGGGGTTATTAGTTATTACCTATGGCAATCTCTTCCACCCAACCCTTAAAAAACTTTATAGATCTATTCATGGATTTAGATACCGACTAATAATTAATATTAGATACCGCCAGCCTCTGTGGCGTAGCGGTTGTGACTACTGCCCTTAATCCAGAGATCCTGAGTTCGATCCCCGGTCGGAGCAGATTTTTCACACAGAAAATACTGTTCCCTCCGTACATGTGGGGCTGGCATTTCCGGCCCTACCCAGGCTGTGTGGGGTTAATGTGGGTCGCTGATACGATTCCCAGCGAATGGAGGGTAAAACTCCCGTCCTAATTCAGGACGTTATATCAAATAGAATCGTTGGCGTTAGGAAGGGCATCCAGCTGTAAAAAATGTGCCAAAACCAACCAACCTCAACCATGAGGCTGAGCAACGTCGATTCTGCTCAAGCGGGATATGACAGAGTAAAAGAAGAAGAAGATACTGACTAATATATAAAAGAGATTAGTATTAGCACCACCCTTGATCAAGTTTAACTTCAATTCCCGTCGTGATATGATCATGTAGTTGAAAGCGTCGTTAAACCTAAGAAAAAAAAAAAAAAAAAAAAAAATTTGTATCATTTTTGTTTCCCTCCAAGGTGAATCAAACCCTGAAACCCAGTCCCCTGGTCAATCTAGAACCGCCCCAGCATCTGGTAGACAAAGCCGTTCAGTTCTATCTGAGCGACAAGCGGGAATATCCGCTAGAGGGCGCCCTAGAGAAAGGACTGGGTGGACAACAGTTTGTGCAGAGCCGAGTCTTCTCCAAGTACTACCACTTTGTCGGTGAGTAATTGAGGTTTTCAACCGACCTCTGTGGTCCAGAGATTTTGCGTTTGATCCTCGCTTTGGACAAAAATTCTGCTTCAGTAGTTTTCACTTATAACATCCTTCCGTTTATAACGACCAAAAGTGGTGGTCTCTTGATTTGCTCTTTGCTTTTACATGGATTTCCATCTAGTTAAAGCGACCTCGCCTATTAGGACGCATTCGCTTCTAGCGACCAATTTACCAGTTCTCATCACGTAAAAAGCACGAGAGGTTCGTATTTTTGGCCCATTGCAGGCAAGGTGAGGTTAATGTAGGCAGGGGTAGCTGGACACTAACCAAAATATTTAGCCATCATCGATGGTTCGTTGAATGCACAAGTTCTCGTTCTGTCACTGAAGTTAAGCAAAGTCCAGCGACTCTAGGACTTGGATGGTGGTCACCCAAATTTGAACCCTCGTGATGCTGGCTATTCCTGGCCCCACTCAGGCTGGGTAAGGTTAATTTGTGTAGCAGTTGTAAGTTTCCTGCGAATGGAGGGTAAAACCCCAGTTGTGATACGGATACGACCATGTGGTTGAAAGCAACGTTAAAAAATAAAACGAAAATAGAATCATTCGATATAGCAGGAGCCTATCCATTGAGGCTGGGCGTCCATATACTTAATTCACTTTAAAAATCTTACGCATGGTTATAGAATTCAATTAAAAGATAATTTTTTAGGTTATAAAAAAATATTTTTTTTTTCCTTCCAGATCACCTGATAGCCATGAGGAAAGGTGGGTACCCCATACCTCTTCAGTCCACCACAGCCGACTCTTCAGTACCTGTGTTCCTAGAAGACATCCGAGCTACCCTGCCTGAGGGACATTACTTGTAAGTTTCCTTTCTTCTATAGGATGAATTCTTAGATTCCATCCAGGCGTTATTGCAAGACAACTGAACTGAGGTTGTAAAATTTCGCCAGGCCAAACATTGTATTGTTGTATTTATTATTATTATTCAATTATTTGCAAGACTCACATATATTAAATACAAATGTTATTAACTACAGATACCTACATAAAAATAAATAATGCCAAAAAGACAGAGAAAATACATGTCCTTATTTAGGGGCAAGGTTGTTGTAATCAGTATGACTACAGCTGCAGGGAGTGATGCCCTCCAGCCAACATTAGGTGATGTTGGCTGAATCACATATTTTTTATGTGCGATTTTGATAGGAGTTTTATGAGTTTATTGACTATGGTAATCTCTCCTACCCAAGCCTTATAATAATAATAATACGCTAGTGGAAAGTTACCACCAGGTGAGGTTAATACTCAAAACATTTTCTACCACCTAACCCTCAGAGCCCTAATAAAAAAAAGTCTGGCTGAGAGACGTTAAACAGGGAGAAGACCAGTGTCTCGCCGGAGGACTATAAACAGAGAACAGACTAGCCAACCCTTACAAGCCAGGCTAGCTTGCAGTTTTCTAACGGTTTAATGGCTTATAAAGAAAAGTCCAAGTCCTCATGATGGTTGATCGCACAAAGAAATATGTGATTCAGGACGAGCCAACTTTAAAATAAAGTTGGCTGGAGACCATCAACGAGCCAACTTTAAAATAAAGCTGGCTGGAGACCATCACTCACCCCTCCTGATGTAGCCAAGCTGGCTACAACAACAACAACAATATGTGGTCACATACAAATAAATAAGGGGAAATCCAAACATTGGGTGGGATTCAAAGATCAAGGATCTATGCGTAAGATTGTTTACATTTAAAAAATCTCATAATATAATAATAGTTTATTTATTTATTTTCTTTATAAAGAAACATTTATACAAAGGTACTTCTCCTAAGCTTTGAAGGGCTTCTAAGAGATATGAACATCAATGATATGAACTGTCTTTTATTTCAAATCAACAAGACAAGAACATTATTTATAAGTAATTTTTACATTTAAAAAAATCTTATCAATGATATGAACTGTCTGTTATTTCAAATCAACCAGACAAGAACATTATCATAAGTAATGTTTACATTTAAAAAATCCCATCAATGATATGAACTGTCTTTTATTTCAAATCAACAAGACAGCAACATTAAATTTATAAGTAAAAATGTTCTTCATCTGAAAATTTTCCTTAACTGACATTTCTCGGTAGCTCAGTGGTAAAGGCGGCACTCTGTAAATCCAAAGATTCCAGAGGTCGTGGGTTCGAAACCCAGCCGGGACATGACAAGCTGTTATCCTCCCATTTGGGATTTTTACCACATAATAATATGTCTTGGGCTTACTGCTGGAATAATGGGACTTTAAGAGTCTTAATCGGGCAGTATAAATAATAAAATTTATAAGTTCTTAGGAAAAACTTATAGTTATACACAACTCTTGGTAAAACAAATAAACATCGAAATAATTTGGTATCTCCAAGTATAAATAAGGCGATATTATTATTATTCATCTGAAAAATTTCCTTAACACTTAGACGACCGGGTGTACCACCGGTGGTACACGCACGTTCGTACGGAATGGACCGGGTGTACCACCGGTGGTACACGGGATCGGTATAGCCGCAGTATCGCCGGTCCCACAAGAGAATTCACGAAAAACCATGCCGGTCGTCCAAGTGTTAACTTACATTTCTCCCCACCAGGATCGCAGTGTGCGCTCTCCCCAGCAGTGCCTTCACCCTCAACACGCGAGCTCTCCGCGGCACCTCCCGCATGACTCTGCTCTCCCTGGAGTCCTCCTGCCAGGTCACCGTGGTTCCTGTCAACGTGGACGCGTGGCAGGAGATGCCCGAACACGAGAGGATACCCTACCTCATGCAGCTGCTGCCCAGGCGACACTCTAGCGGCGAGGAGAGGAACTACGGGGACGTGGATTAGACGCCTCCTCATCAGGGACTTGTTCCAGAAAGCACTCTCGCTCTCAAAATCCCCCTTCCAACTATAAGCGGTTTTTTTTAAATTGAACGAAGCGAACCGAAGCTGAGCCAGCGTCGATGGCATGTTGAATACACCGGTTCCCTTCAGAACACCGAAGTTAAGCGACATCCAGCGAGGTTAAGACTTGGATGGGTGACCATTCAAATTCTAATTCTCGTGACGCTGGCTTTTCCCGGCCCCACTCAGGCTGGGTGAGGTCAATGTGAGTAGCAGGTTTGTGAGTTTCCTGCGAATGGAGGGTAAAACCCCCGTCGTGATATGACCATGGCAGTTCAAAGCGACGTTAAACCCCACTTTAAAAAAAAAAAAAAAGAACCGAAGCTGACCTGGTCACTGAAATCCACTTATTTTTATTTGACCGGACCGAAAAATCCTGACCGGAGTGGACCGGCTCGTTCGTTCGGTCATGGCTTTTGGTTCGGTAGAAGAAGAAGAAGAAGTGGATAATTTCAAATGCCAAATGTAAATAAACACCGAACCAGAGTTCCAAAAATTACTTTTTTTTATTCTTCAAATTTTGGTTGACCAGAGCTGACTGTTCGGTCTCAATTAAAAAAAAAACCGCTTTATTAAACAACACACTCTGATTGGGTTATTGGAACGAAATTTGACGGTTGAAAAGGAGATCTGGAGTTTTTGAGAGTGATGCCGGAATTAATAAACGCTGCTGTGGTTAACACTTTTACTGATTATTATCTGATTTCAGTCCAGCCTCCGTGGCGTTAACGGTTGTGACTACTGCCCGTAGTCCAGATATCCTGAGTTCGATTCCTGTTTGGAGCAGACTTTTCGCACAGAAAATTCTGTTCCCTCCGAACATGTGAGGCTGAAAATTTCGGACCTACCCAGGCTGGGTGAGGTTAATGTGGGTAGCTGGTACGATTCCCAGCGAATGGAGGGTAAAACCCCCGTCCTGTCTACCTTAAGTTAGGACGTTAAAACCAAATAGAATCAATGGACATGAAAGGGGTATAGACATTGGATCTGGGCGTCCATATAATCCTCTCACCACCGTGATATAGATATGAATACCTATCTCACGGACACGGAATTATTATTTATCTGATTTTAGTTGTGTGAGTGGCTGTTACCATAGCAATAAGAAGACTATAGTAACAGTCTCCGCTTTAGCGTCGGTCATTAATGCGGGATTGAGAGTGCTTCCTGGAATGGGGCTCCGGTGTCGATTTTCAACATCATGCCTAGCCAGCATCACCATTGGTGTATTCAACGTGCCATCGATGGCACGTTAAATACACCAGTTATCGTTGTCACTGAAGTTAAGCAACGAGGAGTACTTGGGTGGGTGACCATTCAAATTCGAACCCTCGTAATGCTGACTACTCCCGGCACACTCAGGCTGGGTGAGGTTAATTTGAGTGGCTGGTTTGTGAGTTTCTAACGAATGGAGAGTACAACCCCCATCATGATATGAACAAATGAACATGTAGTTAAACCTAAACCAAAATAAAACACATCTCTCATTCGAACATCATAATTTATTTTCACGACATCTTTTCTATTTAATCATCAGATACGGTTTCGGAGTACCAGACAGGATTCAGCCAAAAGAGGGGGACCCACAAGTAGTAGTTGTACGCGAGTGATCCGACAGTTGCGCCTACGATGGCGTAAAAATTCAGTTTGTCCCTTAGTCCAGCTTTCAGAAAAATAGGAACTCCGTCTTCTTTCTGAAAAGAAAATTTCGTTTTAGTGTACCTTTTCAGCGAGTAGACAGTTGAAAAAATATTAGCAGAAAGTACTATTTATTTTAACCTATATTCACGGAAATTGATTCTGTTGTGATACTAAACACGAATCAAACAACATTACATACATCTATTAGCTCTGCCCCGCCAAGTAAAAAACTAAGAAGAGCGTATAAATAAACTGTATTATATTTTAGGTCGTTGTCCGTTACCGAACTTTGAATATCAAATCGGCTGTTGTCTCCTTGTTTGTAGCAACCAAGAATAGGGAGTTGTTATCTTCAAATTATCAATTATAAAACAGGATAAGATTTAAGCTAAGTGGACACTATTTCTGAACCTCGGGCCATAGTGCGATGTGATAAGTTAAAAACTCCAGCTAAAGGGTGGATTAAGAGTGTACGACTTACAATTCATGAGGTATGGGTACAAAACCTGCTCCCGCATGCATAATTAAACAATTTATTATTTAAAATATTTCAACTTTCAACTGAGAAATTGATCATTTGTAATAAGTAAGCTACATTGACAGTAATATTGTTATCTGGCTGGGGGACGTTTAACAGGGAGAGTCCAATGTCTCGCTAGAGGACTATAAACAGAGAACAGACTAGCCAACCCTTACAACCCAGGCTAGCTTGCAGTTTCCTAAGGGTTTAATGGCTTATAAAGAAAAGTCCAAGTCCTCATGATGGTTGATCGCACATAGACAACAACAGCAACAAGAATAATATTGTTTAATTATTCATGCGGGAGCAGGTTTCGAACCCATTTCTCTTGAATTGTAATTGTACACTCTTAAAACTAGCAGCAATCGATTTTAAGACAAAAATACGTGAAATCAATTTATATTTGTTAAAAAGTAAGGTAGTTTACCATTCCATACTGGTTTCGAACCTGTATCTGTGAACTGTAATCGTAACTCTTGAAAAAGCGTCAATCGATTTCTTGGTAAAAAAACACCGGTTCACCCTTTGAATTTAGGCCAAAAACCGTTTTTACGTGTTATTTTCCTATGACACAATAAAGGTGGACACACCGTATAAGAATACTAGCTTGCTATTAACATATCTTGCAAAGTATGATTTTTGTAAAAGAGGGTTGCACTATTGAAATTATTGTACTTTTCTGATGTAAATTATCAGAAATATGCCTTATGAAAAATGCTTATTATCATAAAGTCATTGTAAGCTTCAGGAGACGACGAGGATAAAGCAGGAATTTTTAATGCAAGACTGGATTGCCATAATTATGTAATGTAGACTTGCAATACCGATGATGATAAATAAAGAAGTTTTAATTAATAATAATATAGAAAATCTTATAAGGCAAGTTTTTAATAAGTAAAGCTATTAAGCAGAAAATTATGAGGTATGTTAACAAAATTATTAGTCCATTTATTTAATTTATACATTAATGTATAGTTATATAGAAAAACCATATACATGCAATGTGGACTACTACTTTGAAATTGATTTCTTCTGTGAAATCGTTGAGTTCCTCATGGACCTTCATATTGTACGTCCGGCATTATGTTTAAGATATTCTTCAATTGTGAGAATTTAAGGAATACTGTTTTTTTAATTCTTTAATTGAATCGTTTAGTATCTACTTAAATTTTGTCTAAATTATCACAGTATATTGAAGTGTGATCCTGGATACCCTAGATCTCAAAACTCGCGAAATCGATATGATCTGGTAAACTGTTCTAAATGGAAATAAACTTTCAAAAGGAAATGAATCAAATTCGAGTTACTTTGATACATCTTGTGTTTCACAATGACAATATATATGCTGTGTAGCATTGGAAACTTTGTGTAACCTTTTCATATAGTTCGGACTCAACCATAGGTATGTTTTTTTTCTCTATTTTTTTTTATTTTAAAAACCACCTCAAGTTTCATTGTAGAATACCCATTACCCATATCAGAGTACTATTTTAAGAAACTTAAGTGTTTTTTAATCGTTTTTAAACATTTCTGTGCGTTGGTAGTCATCTGGTGATAAAGATAGAGAATACTTTGTAAGTGAACTTATGGTGATACTATATCGTCCAATTTTTTTTTTAATTGGTTCTAAATGCATTGATAAATATATATACACTTAGATTTAGGTCAAATAAGCGATAGATTAATCTCTATCCAACATTAGAACATGCGACCCTACTGAGTTAGAACTGACTTAAACTCGAAAAATTAATATTAAATTGAATTCGTTATCCAATTCTATAATTGTCCTAACTAAAGGGCGGAGTCTTGGTATTGCCTATGGCAATCTCTTTATTCCAATTGTTCTAGTCTCTGTATTGGGATTTTCATTCTTTAAGGATGTTATTGACTCTTTTTTTTTTTGTTCTTAATTACTTTATTTAAATTTGCACAATAAAAAAAATGTTCATTAGTAAAATGTGTCGTAATTAATTTTTATGTGGTTTTACAGCTAAAATTTACAAGGTAAAAAACGGTTTTACTAGAAGAACAGGTCCGAAAATGTTCTCGATGACGGTTCCGAAGGCTCGGTAGAAGTCCGGCATGCATCATGGAACGGTTCCGAGATGGCTCGGAACAGTCCGAAATGATCCGGAGACAGTTCCAGTACGATACTTGAGAGCAATCCGAGCACAGCAATTGACTTACGGTGCAGACGATAGACTGTCCGTAGCAAGTCTCCGAACGTCTCCTAGGTTTCCATATTATTTTTTGGTTCAGATCAGGGATACAATCTCGTTCCTAGAATCCGGAGATAGTTGGAAGACTGTTTTTTTTAAGTGGGATGTTATTTTAAAGTTAACGATATATTCTTCTGATAGTTACTATATTAATCACAGTATTCCATGGACAATCATGGAAATATGAGAGAATTAAATCAGGACAAGACAGAAGGTATGACTGTATGCAACGTTCGACCTGTTTTTTTTAATTGGGTTTGACGTCGCTTAACTGCATGGTCATATAACGACGGAGATTAACCCTCCATTCACAGGAACTCACAAATAGGGTTACCAGACGTCCGGCTTTAGGGACTTCCGGTTTTCACACATTTGTCCTCTGTCCGGCCGTTTTTGAAATTACAGAAATGTCCGGTTTCTTTTTGTCCTCAAAATACTAAACATGGTAAGCACCGAAAATACAATGTTTTTTCGATCAGAAATCAGAAAGGACGTGAGACTGATATTTTCTCATATCAAGTAATGGACAATGAAAGGAATCGACTGTGAAAGCTAAAGTAAGAGGACTTATTTTTATCAATACAACCTTACATATAAATTGTAATGATTTTTAAACATACCTAATGTCGTCAGAAGACCCAAGTTAACAAATTACTGAAAGGTCATCTATGAGAATATAATCAATCATCAAATGTTGTAAGTAGTAAACATGTATAAAAAATAAAATAAAACAAGTCCTTTATTTTTCAAGATTCATCCTTTAGTAAAATGTCCTCCTTTTCAAAATTTAATTGGTAACCCTTCACAAACCTGCTACCCACATTAACCTCACCCAGTGAGAATTTCGGACTGCCGCATTCACAAGTCTTCACCTCGGTGAGATGCTTACTTCGGTGTCCACGAGAACGGTGCATTCAACGCGCCTCGAGCAGGTGCACTCCGGTTTATTGGATAAGACAGCAATGATGCCGTTACTTTGAATACCTAGTGTAAATTTAAGGACTATATTTTTGGTCAGACGCATTACTTACCAATGGTTCATGGCACAAAATTATGAAGAAACGCAGTACGATATTTTTTTTAAATATAAAACTTAATGGGAGAAAGTAATACCAGTCTTGAAAGTTTGTACAAAGTAAATTAATTTATTCAATCAAATACTTAGTGGCTGAAAAACATTCGTTTATCTTGAATGAAAATCCCAAACGATTGGTGTAATTCCTGGCCATGCAACAAATAAATGGTTACTAGGATTGCTGCATGAATTTATTGATCTGAATATTTTCCCCGTCTTATTCTTAGTTTTTAACTTTGAGGACGCGTATACTATTCTGTAGTTTTATTCTTGTAAAAAGAAATATATAATTTAGAAATTTAAACGGAACATTGAAAAAAAAATGACAAATGCACATATTTTTTTTTTCTTTTTGGCTATTTGCTCAACACATGGCTTAGCTCAGTGGTTAAGCACTCGCTTGCCATGCGGAAGGTCCCGGGTTCGAACCCCCGCGCCGACAAAAATTTGTATTCTTAATTTGGTTACAATTGTTTGTAAGGGATACCTTCCGGTGCGCTCGTGTTGACCCAGCACCTAAATGGGAAGTATTGTGTCACTTCTCGCCCATCAGAGGGGAGGCATACTACGGGATGGGCAGGCTACAACACAGACCACAAGCGTCTACAGTAGCTCCTGTTTCATGGCTACGAAATAAAAAAGGCTGTGAAACACTCTTTTTGATACTTTGATATCGTAACCAAGCCATCTCATCTGATCCGATCCAACGTTCTTGAATCGGTGAAAATTTTGGTTTCAAATCCATACATGGTCATCATGGCAATCCAAGTTGTGCTGGCTAATCCCGGCCCCACTGAGGCTGGGTGAGGTTAATTTGCTGTGTTGTTTGTCCAGCCAGCGAATGGTGGGTTAAAAACGACCGTCGCGTCGTCATGAACCATGCAATTAAAAGAGACTTTAAACAGAAAGGAATCCACAAAGAAAATAAATCATAATCACAAAAAAGTGTCTTGTCGGAGAACCATAAACAGAGAAAAGATTAGCCAAACCTAACAAGCCAGGCTAGCTTGCCGTTTTCCCAAGGGTTCAATGGCGTACAAAGAAAAAGCTCAAGTTTTCATGATGGTTCATAGCGCACATCCGAATATGTGGTTCAGGACGAGTCAACATAAGTTGGCTGGAGACCATCTTTTCCGCTCCGGCCGGGATTTGAACCCGCAACCTCCGGGTCAGTAACCATTGTTTTTAACAACTGAGGCATGGAGGTCGGCTATAGGGTCGAGGGGTGCTCCAATTCAGAGCACACTCAGCGGCTTGCTGATAATGTACGTAGCCTCGTTGTCACACGTGGTGATGACAGACTCGGCGGCGACATCCAGAGAGTTGAGCGGGAGGTACAGGGGTTCTGCCAGCGCGGTACGGCCAGTTGTTCATTGAGCGAGGCCCCACTAGCAGAGCTGGACGAAGCCTTGAGATCCCAATGCCAGAGCTCGCCCAGACCCGAGCAAGTGAAGAAGTGGTTCGGGTTTTCGGGGTGAAATTGAAGCTCGTTCACTGTGGGTGGGAGGAATATTCTTTATTTAACTGATAACCGGTCAAGATACTCCTGATAAGTATATTTAACACTTAGTGACGACTGGGTGTACCACCGGTGGTACACGTGTGTCTGTACGGAATGGACCGAGTGTACACGGTCTGTACACATGTACTACGCCTGTGAATAGCCTAAACATCGCCGGTCCCACGGGAGAACTAACTAATAACATGCCGGTCGTCTATGTGTTAAGGTCACGTGATCAATTTGGAGCTCTGTGATTGGAGGAAATCGATCACGTGATCCTAAATCTACATGAGACGGGAGGACCTGGCAGGCGCATCTCAACAAGGCCATAATTCAATGGACAGATCTCAGTAGCTTGATTGATAAAGTGAGGAACTCGTAACTTGGAGGTCGAGAATAATATTACAATACATTTTTTGTAAGCTAATGCTAACATAATAATAAAATAACCACATTTATACTGCCCGACAAGCAATAATCTAGTCGTAAGCCCTAGATATATAATTAAATGGTCAAAATCCAAAATGTGGGAGGATAACTTGTCATGTCATGTCCCGCCTGGGTTTCTGAATTACCAGAACGACAGTTACGACAGACAACTAGATCACTGCACCGTAGTGCAGTGAAAGAAAGAAATAGAACATGGAAAGAAACATCTGAGAAGACAGATTTTTTTCCATCTTGTCATCATACATGAACTTTTTATCATTTGTATGTAGAATGGAACTTGAAAAAAAAGAGCGCTTGTTTCGGTATTTATTTTGTTACCTTTGTATTCTGTTTCTATTCTATTTCATTAGAATAAAAATACTTATTAGTTTTAAGAACTAGATTGTATTGATAAATTTAGTCCCCAAGGACTCTGTTTAATAATTTAAAAAAAAAAAAAATTGTTACCTGATTCATTGTGCGAGGTATTCAGAACGACAGGGTTATCAGTGTGCCTCATGTCCCACACTGTTAGGGAGCCGTCATCCGCTCCTACAAACAGGAGGTGCTGCTGTGAAGGTTTCTGCTGGATGAAGTTGATAGAAACCTGTTGAAGATAAAGAAAAAAAAAAAAAAAAAATTGAAATCGGAACAAAATTTTTTTTTTTTACAAAAACGAACACAATACTTCCGATTTCTAATATCAGAAATTTCTCGGAAGTAATAGTATAAATATATTTACAAAACGCGAGAATTTTAGTGGCTATCACAACAACATCATACTTATACTGCTGCCTGTTTGCTAATTTAGTACAGTAAAAAAAGTTATCGTATGTGTGTTAATCACTTTCATCATGTCAAACTCACACTACCAAGTTTTGATCAAACTTCGGACTTGAACCACCGTTACATGTCCACAGCCTTATCAATCAAGCTACTGATTTCGGCTAATTTATTACAGTAATTTCTTAAATATAATACTTTCCTTATTATATGATAAGGAAAGTAAAAATACTGGAACAGCTTCAGCTGTACTTAAAGGTAGAAAAGTAGTAGCAGAAATAATTTGCCCTAGCCGTAATTCGAACCCACAACCTTTGGGACAAGAGACAAATACATATTACTGTTATTACTAGCTTGTCTCGTTTCATCACTGAAGTTAAGCATCATCTAGCAAGGTTAGGATGCCTGAACATTCAAATTCAAAATCTTGCAAAGCTGGCTGTTTCCAGACCAACACAGACTGGTAGATGTTAGTGAGGGTAGTTTATTGCAATTGGAGGGTATCATGCTGCTCTCAATACGGTCTTAGCAGTTGCAAGAGACGTGAAACCTCCAAAAATATAAATAGAGTCGAACCTGGATATGAGAGAACTCAAGGGGCCGGAATTTTTTTCTTTTATATCCAGGTTTCTCTTACAAAGAGATTATTATCCCTTCTAGAGAGGTAAATTGGAATTGGAAATTGTTTTCTTATGTCCAGGTTTCTCTTATATCCAGGTTTGACTGTATTAGCATTACCAGTTTGAGTGTGCTGGGTAGGCTGAACACAGGTTTGGGCCGGCCGCTGCTTAGATCCCACACCTTGAGGTTACCTAGAGCATTCCCTGTGGCCACACTCTTGTGATCTATGAACGAAACACACTTCAGGGCGCTGTGGAATGAGTCCTCTGAAATTAAAAACAAAACAAGAAAAATGTTTAAAAAGGTATAGCAAAGAATTTGAATTTTTCCGTATGTGTAAAATTCTCCGTAAAAACATTATTGTCTAAAAATTATACAGTTTCAGTGTGTATTGCTCTTTCAACTTTTCACAGAAGTTCTAAACACTATTCCCAGTTAGTCCTGGACAACAATATCATTATGAGTAATTTGATGCAAACATCTTAAGGACTGTATAAATAGGTGGTTGTAATAGATAAGGCACTAGAGTCTTATAGGGACCTGTTGGTTTGAATCCCACCATTTTTTTGGTGAACATTTTCTGATATATTTGATACTGTGACCATATAATAATGACACCAAAACAACTGCTGTCAGTAAATAAATATTTTTCAAACATTTTCTAACTCGATTTTGTTACTAAGAATGATCTATTTTCCTTTTCCTTCTTTAATTAGCTAGCACAGCAAGATTAGTTGCCTTGTTATGAAGAATAGTTAACAGTGCAGAATTAATAATAAATGCTTTGCTTTCTCACCTATGGAATGTAGGGGAGTTGGATTATCAAGAGATATAACCACCAGCTTTCCATCGTCCCCCACAGTGACCACACCATTCTTAGATCTGGCAAAGGAAGTCAGAGAGCTGGGTGTTCCATTCCTGAAAAACAAAAGGTTGGAAAGTTGCAATCTGACAGAGTGGTGGCAATTTTTTTTTAATAGGGTATTTTTTGTTGATTGAATCACAATCTGAATTTCAATTATAGGCACCCACAGTCTGTCCCAGAAGCTCAGTGGTAAAGGTAGTCTGCTAATTCAGAGGTCGTGGGTTCAAAAGCCAGCCGGGACATGACATGTTATCCTCCCATTTGGGATTTTTACCACATAATAATATGTCTTGGGCTTACTGCTGGAATAATGGTACTTAATAGTCTTGATTGAGCAGTATAAATAAGGCAATATTATTATCTTAGAGAGTAATCTTACATTGAAAATCTGTATGTACCTATGATCTACATAATTATTATCTTTCAACCCAGTATTGTGTACTAATTCATATAAAAGTTGGTTCATTTATTTAATACTAGTCTTAGGGGCAAAATAATAAAACAGGAGGGTCTGGCTATAATTAAAAAGCCAGAACCTCTCTTAATTCAGAGTTTCAACCAAGCACAGTGAACTATAGCTTGATTTCAGTGACAGTCTGGCTTGTGTTAAATTTAATCCTGTTCTACAATCCAAACTTTAGTAATAAAAAAAAGTGAAGTATCATTTTTAATTATAATTTTATAGTTTAAGGCAAAATATTTTAAACTTAAACTAAATTCTGAGTGTAATAGTGTAAAATACTCCACACTTGTAAGAAATAAATAAAATCTGAAACACACAAACATGATGCTATTTTAAACCCTCACCTATTTATCAATATTTTATAACTTACTTGTAAGAATGAATATTAGACCAGCTATTGAGTGAATTTATGTTGAAAAATGTTTCATCTTTGTCACTGACAATTTGACCCAGTTGTAAACTTCCCAATGATGATGAAACCAGGAAAGAATCTGTGTCTACAAACTGAAAGTAAAAGATTTTGTCTTGTTAAAATTAGAGTTTTAAGCATTTCAAATTATTGTTACTCTAATTAAACTTGTGGGCCTGTTGATTTTTTTTAAAAATAGAAACTCATTGAGTAGGATATTGAAAGAAAGATACTACTTTATGATAATACAACCATCACATACTTACAGACCTCTTCCTAGGCAAAGTTTTTGTTATTTTCAAGCCCAAGTTCTAACTCACTTTCAATTCTGTGACATCTCCTGCATGCTCCATGGTGTAGAGAGGAATAGGGTCCATGTTAGGGATGTACTTCCATAGTTGTACAGCATTCCCTTGAATTTCCTCAACATTCTGGAAAATTCAACATAGATTAGTCATTTTAATTTACTGATACTGTTAAATAATACTTAATAGAAAACATTAGATAGTACTAGGTATGCAAAAGAAAATTGCCATTAATCAATTCATTAATACTTTGTAAAAGAGCACAATAGGAACCCTTGTACAGGAGAGTTTATATCAAGCAGATATTCTAGTAGCATAACAGGCTATAGGTAGTCCCTAGCAAAGGTAGTAGGTAGGAGGAGGGGTATAATGTACCTACCTATTTGCCCCAATTTGTAGGAGATTTCGTATTTTTAATGTCCCAATATCTTATTTTTGTCTATAATTCCACCACAGCTAACATTAAAGCAGCTACTCATTTTTCCTCATGAGGTATGAGTGGACCCCAAACACCCAAGTACAGAGCAGAAAAAATCCTGAACCACTGGGGATCAAACCCAGGTCATCGTTTGTGCAATGCCTAGTGCACTAACTCACTCGGCCATGGTGACTACTTCACTAACAGATTGAATTTGTAAACATTATGAGTCATAAGCATTTTAATTGTGTATGAGTGTTTGTCTAGCCCAAGACTAAATCTGTTCATTAGCAACCACACAAATTAAGCTGTAGTGGTGACTATAATTTATTAAAACTACTTACGGATAAACGCTGGGTTGACTCTCCCCAAGACCCAGTGAGAAACTTGGAGCAGGGTAGTTCATTATCGGGCTTCCACCTCACTTTGGACATCTTGCGAGACAGGTAACTACACATCACAGTTTTGGCTTCCATTTCCTGATTTCTATCAAGGAAGGACCTTTTTTTAATGTACAAGATCCAGCTACTAGGATCAGGTCAACGCTGAGGGAAATTTAGACCCAATGATTTTTCTTTTTTAAGAAAACACCGTTTGCAGAATTTGTTGGTATCTCAGGTGAGTAGTGAATAATAGATGTAATCAAACATTAAAATTTCGTGATAACTTGTTAAAAAAGTGACATTGTTGTTAATGAATAATACATTCATCCATTCCAATCCAAATTTCATGAATAACGAATAAGATCCGGCATGAGAACTCATTTAAAAATTCGCGCGTTTTTAATTTAACTTGTATCCACAGATTTCTAGATCATTATAAAAATCTGTTCTTACGACATGTCCACACCACAATCCAAAAAATCAAGGGTGGTATGCAGAGTCATCACTGTAGGGATGCCTGGGTCATTTGTCCCTTCAGCTGATTTTGCTATGCAGGGACGTTTGTTTACACTGTTTAAAGCGTCTGTGCGCATGAGCATTCAGATGTCTCTTTAATAAATAATTGTCAAGGTCGAAGTATTCCCTACAGCAAGCTCGGGACCACCCTACAGTGAACCCTATAGGGATAATAAAAACGTCTCTGCATACCAGCCCAAGACTCGAGGACTAAAGAAATCGATTTTGTTTCAGTCTTTACTACTCTCTATACTTATCAAAGTGAAAGCACTGGTAGTCAAGCAGTTGAGCTGGTGCTTCAAAAGCGTAGGGGTCCATCGGTTCGAATCTCACCCAGTGCATGAATTTTTCATCATTAATATGAGTACCACAGAATAATAAGACTCTGAGGGTTAGGTGGTGGAAAATGCTTCGAGCATTAACCTCACCTGGTGGTTACCTTCCACTGAAGAGTTATATTATTATTTAATAATAGAGCACTGTAACTAACATTTGCTTGTTTGAAGAAACAACAAATAAAAGACATGGTTATTTTAATCTTATACCTACCTACCAAACATTTGCTTGTTTGTAGAACAGTTATGGTCATTATAAGCCATGGAGTCAATGATAAACATAAATAACTACCTTGAAATATTCTCACCTGAATTCATTTCAGTGATTTGAAATTTTACCATCAAATTTTCATAGAAATCTGATATTTCATATGACAATGCCTGAGATATGAAGAAATAGAGAAAAACATATCAGAATAAGTGGTTCTTTTAATAGAAATGTTAATATTGATACCTGCTATTACACCTACTATTTCAGTTCTACATATAATATCTTGATTGCAAAGGATAAGTAAACATAAATTATCAATGTTCTTCATAGGAACTAATGCACAGAATTTTGATGTATTTCCTCATAAAGTACAAAGCTAATAAAGTTTGGGGTACAAACCATAATGCCAGCATTGTCTATAAATTTGTGGAACAAACCATCATTAGTCTTAAATTGAAAGTGTTTTAAACACTTAGGGGATAACTGCCAGGTCAGATGGTGTTTTTCTTATATCCTTATCTATGAATATTTCCCTAAACAGACAAGAAGGAAACTGTTGATCTGCAGGTATTTAAGAACTTTCTAGGTACTATTTAGTTCTCTTCAGTCAAACACATAATGTTTCAAGTATATTCCAGAAAGCTATTTCATACTTTAACTTAAAAATACAACTACAAAAAACACCTTTCATGGTGGGTTAACGTTCCAGTACATTTTCTTGTAATGATCATTAAAGAAGATTAAGGTGAATTCAATTGATCTTGGTAATAGGTAAACACATTATATTAATATTACCTTTTTTCCAATTACTAATATTATATTTGTACTGCTGATATAGGACTAATTAGTTCCTTTTAGCTATCACTTGGAACAAAGTCTCATTGGTTTACTTTTTTTTTCATTTTTAAAACACACTAAAAGAACTTTTACCATGTTAGGTTTTCTTTTTCAAAAAAATTTCAAGTCAAAGTGAAACAATTTTCTATGAAATTGGGTCCAGCACTTCATTGCCTATCATGGAACTAGTCTAAGGAGCACTCCTCAACATCTTAGCCTCCTTGGCTTCTTGCAATTCTCTCCTCTGTTCTTCTACAACAAGTCTTCTTTCTTCTAGGAACGTCTGGTACTCATCAGCGTCCAGTTTGTGCACCACTTCTATACCTAGATTTCTTGCTGTTCCTATCACTTTTTGGCAGATTTTCTCCAGGGGCTCACATTCTAAAGTTGGATCTTCAGATTTGATTTTGGCAATTTCATAAATATGTTTCAGTGTTAATTTTCCAGAAACTTCTCTACCTGAAAAAGTGATATTGATATTTAAATTTAAGTCAAATTAAATAAACAAAATCATTGACATCTACCACAACATTTCTGAATATGACAAACACAAAAATATATATCTTATAAAAAAAAAAATACCAAATGAAAAAAGGTCCTATTTCATCACCAAAGTTGATTTTTATTTGTCATAGTAGAATTTGGTTCTACTATGACAAATAAAAATCAACTAATAAAACAAATAAAATTAAAAGAACAGAAAGCAATACATAATTATAATACTAGCTCTTTGCCCATACTTTGCAAATGGACTCTTACAATCTCTTCTCAAAAGAGATGAGTGATGAATTTAAAAAAAAAAAGAAACTTGCCAGGTTCCATAGCACCCTTGATATTCCTGCTGCTTGTTTGAGAAAATATGATGTGGGTGGTTTGTGGATTACAAGCTTATATGATCTGTCAGGGTTAACCTTGATTCTTGTAGGCAGAGGAATTCCTTCCTTCAAGTCTTTGGTCTTCTCATTGAAATCTTTGCAGAATGTGGCTATGTTCACACCTCTCTGAAAATAAAGAAATTCAGTAAGAAAAAATCATTTAAGAAAGGGGACTGAGATAGTTTGGACACATTGAGAGAATAGATGAGAACTATCTTAGTAGGAAAGTTGAAACAAAAGAGAGAGATCCAAGCTTAGGTAGAGAAACAGAGTATAATGTCCTACATAATAACAAGTGGAGAACAAGACTACAACAAAACAATGTCAACCCCAAGTATGTTAGGGAATAGAAGATTAATGGCACAATGAATAGACAATTTTGTAATATGTCTGTTGTCTTTAGTCTAGATTATGAATATTGTTATGGGGAAATATATTATAAGTTATGACTCAAACTTGTGATCTAGACTGTCTATTAGTTTCACTCAAAGAAAAGCAAGAATCTTTCCAACAGTTCTGCCAATTGCTCATGGAGTAATTCTAAACTTGTAAGTGAACAATTATCTGTTCCAGACTCAAGGTACTTATCATCTTTGGAAAGATGTACAGTAGAAGTTCATTAGTCTGGCATCCAACAGTTCAGAATGCCCAATAGTCCAGCATTGCTCTGGAAAATAGTAAAAAAATTGGTTTTCTCCAAAAGTGTGTCTTTAAAGCAAATAAAAACACTTGAGAGCTATTTGGAAGTTTAAGGGGTAGTTTGGAGTCATCTGGAGGCACTCAGTATTGTTTGGAAACCTTATAATTAAGATTTATGTATGTACATACTTTTACTTGTTTTATGACAAAGCCTACATTAAAAGGAAGGGTACTGCCCAATAGACTGGAATTTTTGGTAGTCCGGCATTGAGCCAGTCCCAAATGTGCCAGATTATCAGACTTCTACTGTAGCTATTCATCTCATGATGGTGGAGAATCCCTTGTTCAACTTTTAGGCTACTTCAATGTCTGATAATTTAATATAATCATGATGGGCAGCTACTCTCATTAACTTCACACAAAACAATCTGCAAAATCTATAATCAAGTCCTCAAAGGTAAGACAAAACCATCAATTAATTCTGTGTTATGACTTGATCTTGAGATCCTTATTTTGTCTATTAAGTCTACCCTAAAATAATATGCAAAATCTATTCATCCACAAAGGTATAGTAAAAATGTCTACCAACTTTCCCTTAACTCCATAACATGACAGAATACAAACCTCTCCAAGAATAGGTCCCAGTGGTGGTCCTGGAGCAGCACATCCAGCCGCAATGTTGATTTTGATTTTCCTGAAGTTTTCAACAGCCTGTTTGGTAGCTTTTCCAAAAACTTTGCCTGTCTTTGACATGGTTACTGATAGGTCAAAACTATAAAGCTAACTTCAGGAGTACCTAGTAGTAACAAGGATAGAATCAGACGTAGTGTAACTAATTCTGATCAAATAGCCATAGGTAGATTAATTGCGAAATTTAGTCTCTATGCAAAAGAGGGTTAGCTATCATTTTATTTACTCCTGTGGAAACTGGAGATATAGCTAAAAAAATCCTGATTACCCTTATCAGTTGAGGAATTTTTATCACATGAGAGTTTGAAAGTATCAGAATTTTCCTAAAATTTAGATTTCAAAAATTCCCGCGAAATGTTTTATTCCTCACAGCACAGTCATCTTTGGTAAGCGGAGAAGTGCTTACCAAATTTTGCTAGATTTAACAATCAACACTAGGGTGTTATTTGTTAAAGAGAAAGTTTCAAGATAGGAATACAATACATAAGTGACTCGATTAGACCTATTATATCCATATCATCCATACTTATACTTTGTGCTGTTAAATTTCTTTTCTTTGTATGAACGGATGAGCACCATTTCAAGCATTTCATCATGGCTTCCATGACTACGTACATGCTTCAAAATTTTGAAACTCGGAATGGAATCGCTTAATCTTACCTTCATGATTCTCGTGAACTTAGCAAACATTTTCATTACCACAGATTTAATTTGCATTAGAAATGTAGAAAACACTGCAGAAAATGAAAATTAGAAATTCCAAGGGTGCCCTAATTTTTTCCTTATTTCTTCAGCGTTTGATGCGAAAAAAGTTCTGTCTTGCTGAAGAAAAGTTTTTTCTAAAAAGATTTATTGCATAACTGTTGAAATTAAGGCGTAAATAAAAGAAAATCAGAAAAACAAAAACAGATTTGTATACTTCGTAGCCATTTTTATCTTTTCATTATAAAATTTGGCATAATTATCAAGAAAAGTGGAAATTTGGAATCCAAGTTTTTCTTTTGTTACAAATAAAATGAACTTCCCTTTAACATTCTAATACATGTGAATTTTATTTTATTTCAATTAGTTCTGAAAGTGTTTTTACTTGCGAGGTCTTCTCACCTGTGTAGGATAGCATTGTGTGAGGGTAAGAGGAAAATTTTCTATTTTGTACACAAAGCTTTCACAACAATTCTCATGGTCCTTGGAAAAAGATTAATCCTCTGAGGTTAAAAAACTACCTATATTTACACCTTGGTACTCTAGCCGTTGGTTTAGTGTTAGTGTTAACAGAAAATAGTTCCATGGGTGTACCAGTGTATCTGCTCTAAATTAAATTTGTATTTTTTGTGTGCTGTTTGGGGTAGGTAATGTAGAGGTAGGTTATTAAAAACTACAATAAAAAGCAAGGTTGAATAGGGTTAATCTGATAATAATAGTTGTCATTTTAACCTATTTAATAGTTCTTTAGGTTTAAACAACCAGTTTAAACAACCAAACTACAGATTGAGTTAGGGGATGATAGATGATTAGATCTTTATATTTGTTTAAAGTAACAGTTGGATGCAACTGGTATTTGAAATCTTGAAATACAAATCCATTCATATTTTTATAAATTTAAAACACAGATGAATATTTCATGTGTTTTTAGTTGAACTTCTGGCATCAACTTATACCTACTTAATATTATGATGAATATGTAATAATCCAAAGTAAAAACACAATAGACTCTTTCATTATCTGATAGCCTGTAGACAGTTTGTCTGTCTGGCTTTAAATTTAGGATAAAATTTCAAGAGAAACTTTATTCATAGTGTTATTTAATATCTGGTAGGTACTTATGGTTATTGTGTGCCTGCAATTTCCTATGTAGAATAAAGTTCCTGGCCCTCATTCCAGAAAGCACTCTCATAATCCCCCTTTTAAGACAACTAGTCTGATTGGTTAATTTGAACACAATAACCAATCAGAGTGTGTTGTATGACAGTTAATAGGGAAATTCGGGGATTTTGAGAGTGTCTCTGGAATGGGCTACTGATGTTATATTATTGCTTTCTTCATGATTTGTTTAGAAAATATGTAGGTATTATTTTGGTGTCATTGGAAAGGATTATTGTGCAAACTAAATTGCCTTTTTCAATATTCTCAATAACTTATTTAACCTCACCAGAAGAACAGGAATTCTATCAGTACATTTGGTCACTTGCAATCTCTTGAACTGTCAGGAGTTAGTTACTTTATTTGAAATATTGGTGATCAGGTATTTTGTGGATTCATCCAGAAATTGAAGTTATAATTAAATCCCATAGATAGTTTTCTAAGAGGGATACTTTGTTAAGTAGTGTCATATCTAGAGAGGAAAGGACTAATTGGTCTTCACTTGACTTGGATTTGAAATGTGAACCATTTATATTTACCACTTATATTAATTACTATAAAAAGCTCACAGAGTTGACATGTTTTGCCTCTTCCTGTAGGCATTTTCAAGACAACTTGTCCATAAATAGTTCACATTTGAAATCCAAGTCAATTGTAGACTAGTTATTCCTAAATCCCATAGATTTAACACTCTTAATAATGTTGGAATTTAATGGATATAGGAATACTTCTTAGGATGGGCTTGTAACACTTGTAACATTCCTCCATTTCAGATGCCCCCTCTCCATCCCTCTAGAATCTCTAGATTGAAATTTTTATAATTTCCTTCTTTATAACTCTTCAGAAGGATTGCAATTTTAGTGGTAAGTATTTTAGCCTCTATTATTATGTGGTATTTTATTATTTCTTATTAAGTTCATATTAGAAATCCAAAGTAATGTTAGGTAGGGTATATGTAATATTTTACATAAAACTAGGATTCTTTAAATTTTCACTGTAATGAATCATTACAGTTTAAGGTAGGCAGCTACAAATTTAATAGATAATAGTTATACAATTCATCACCACAGTATTAATATTGGGTATTATTATTTATTGAAATTTATGAACATTTCCTGAAGATACCTACTACACTTCAAAATTATAGGTAGATGTTATTTATATAATTTATATAATATTCTTGTATTTTTATCTTAAACTTTACAATGGTTAAACACTTTTTATTATCAAAATAAAACATTAGGTAAAATTTAGTCAGAAAAAATCTTTTTACCTATAGTGAATAATAATATTTAGATGGTTTTTAATCATTCTCAGGAAATTATAACAGAATGGGGAAAATAAAATGAAAACTTGAACTATTTCATTTATTTACTCCAATTTTCTTGCTTGCTATATTCTGTATCTTTTTTCCTCCCTCCCTTCTTCTTTTTTTCTCTCTTTTCCTCTCTCTTCTCCTTTTTCTTCAAATTTTCCTCTTATCTCCTCTCCTCTTTCCTGTTTACCTCCCTCTTGTCTCCTCCCTTTTTGTCTCCTCCCTCTTGTCTCCTCCCTCTTATCTCCTCCTTCCTGTTTCCTCCCTCTTGTCTCCTCCCTCTTGTTTCCTCCCTCTTATCTCCTCCCTCTTGTCTCCTCCCTCTTATCTCCTCCCTCTTATCTCCTCCCTCTTGTCTCCTCCCTCTTGTCTCCTCCCTCTTATCTCCTCCCTCTTATCTCCTCCCTCTTATCTCCTCCCTCTTGTCTCCTCCCTCTTATCTCCTCCCTCTTATCTCCTCCCTCTTGTCTCCTCCCTCTTATCTCCTCCCTCTTATCTCCTCCCTCTTGTCTCCTCCCTCTTATCTCCTCCCTCTTATCTCCTCCCTCTTGTCTCCTCCCTCTTATCTCCTCACTCTTGCCTGCTGCCTCTTATCTCCACCCTCTCATCTCCTGCCTCTTAACTCCTCCCTTATATTTCCTCCTTATTGACTCCTCTCTCTTGTCTCCTTCCTCTTATCTCCTCCCTTTTATTTCCTCCCTCTTGTCTCCCCTTCTTGTCTCCTCCCTCTTGTCTCCTCCCTCTTATCTCCTCCCTCTTGTCTCCTCCCTCTTGTCTCCTCCCTCTTATCTCCTCCCTCTTATCTCCTCCCTCTTGTCTCCTCCCTCTTGTCTCCTCCCTCTTATCTCCTCCCTCTTATCTCCTCCCTCTTGTCTCCTCCCTCTTATCTCCTCCCTCTTATCTCCTCCCTCTTGTCTCCTCCCTCTTATCTCCTCCCTCTTGTCTCCTCCCTCTTGTCTCCTCCCTCTTGTCTCCTCCCTCTTATCTCCTCCCTCTTATCTCCTCCCTCTTATCTCCTCACTCTTGCCTGCTGCCTCTTGTCTCCTCCCTCTTGTCTCCTCTCTCTTATCTCCTGCCTCTTGTCTCCTCCCTCTTATTTCCTCCCTCTTTTCTCCTCCCTCTTGTCTCCTCTTTCTTACCTCCTCCCTTATACAGGGTGGCGCAGTGCGCATGGCCACATTTGAAATTGTTACCATGCGATTAATAATTGAGTTAAGATATTGAAATAAAAAGTAATTTGTAGAAAAAATGTGGAAGTTTAATTTACATGAGTCAGTTTTTCACTTATAAAAGATGATGCCCGACAAAAGACGTCCTTGTCGAGTTACACATTCTTCGAGACGCTCGCTAGAGCATCACGTTCACCAACATCTCCTCAGGAATCCGAGCGATTTCACGGCGGATAGAGTCCTTCAGGTGAGCAAGGGTACGAGGTTTGTCGACATGAACTTTGGCCTTCAGATATCCCCATAAAAAAATCACAAGGAGTGAGTTCGGGTGAGCGTGAGCGTGGCGGCCACAGTATGTCCCCATTCCGGGAAATCACACGACCGGAAAAATTTGACGCGGAGATGTTGGACGTGAAAAATTGACTCATGTAAAATAAACTTCCACATTTTTTCTATAAAATACTTTTTATTTCAATATCATAACTCAAATATTAAACGCATGGTAACAATTTCAAATGTGGTCATGCGCAATGCGCCACCCTGTATTTCCTTCTTATTGACTCCGCCCTCTTGTCTCCTGCCACTTGACTTCTCTCTCTTATATCCTCTGTCTTCCTCTAAAAAACTACACTCGACCACTACCCACTCGACCACTACCCACTCGACAACTACCCACTCGACCACTACCCACTCGACTACTACCCACTCGACCACTACCCACTCGACCACTACCCACTCGACCACTACCCACTCGACCACTACCCACTCGACCACTACCCACTCGACCACTACCCACTCGACCACTACCCACTCGACCACTACCCACTCGACCACTACCTACTCGACCACTACCCACTCGACCACTACCCACTCGACCACTACCCACTCGACCACTACCCACTCGACCACTACCCACTCGACCACTACCCACTCGACCACTACCCACTCGACCACTACCCACTCGACCACTACCCACTCGACCACTACCCACTCGACCACTACCCACTCGACCACTACCCACTCGACCACTACCTACTCGACCACTACCCACTCGACCACTACCCACTCGACCACTACCTACTCGACCACTACCTACTCGACCACTACCCACTCGACCACTACCCACTCGACCGCTACCCACTCGACCACTACCCACTCGACAACTACCCACTCGACAACTACCCACTTCTTCTCACTAGAAATATTAAAATATAAATTAAGATTTCTGATTTACGATCTTATCAGCTCTTTCTTTCATACAAGGCTTTCCGCCTACGCTGTGACTTTATCTGCGCAGCGAGTTGAAATACACAGGCGACTTTTTTGTTAATGATAAATTATTCACTATCGTTAATAATTTATCATTTTTTTAGTAATCTCAATCGTGATATCACAATCTATACTTATAAAAGAGAGTTTCACTCACTGACTGACTGACTGATTCATCACTGTTTCTCCGAACTGGTAAGTTCTAGGAAGCTGAAATTTGGTGGGTAGCTTTGTCTTATAGTCTAGATGTGCAATCTTCTTCTTTTTCTTTGCCTTTTCCCGTTCAAACGGGGTCGGCATTTCGAGTCAGTCCTCTCCACAGTATTCTATCATGTACTAAATCCCTTGATATTCCTTTTGCATTTAGGTCTGTATTTATGCAGTCTATCCATTTTCTCTTGGGTCTACCTCTTTTTCTTTTTCCCTGTATATCTATTTTTTCTATCTTCTTCCAAACATAGTGTTCATCTCTTCTTTCCACATGCCCATACCATTGTAGTCTTCGCTCTTGTATCTTTTTGGACACCTCTGTGACTTTTATTTTGTTTCTGATAATTTCATTTCTTATTCTATCCAATCTTGTGACTCCACAACTCCATCTCAACATTCTCATCTCATTAACTTCCAGTCTCTTCTCATGTTCTTTTTTCACAAGCCAAGTTTCAGCACCATAGATCAAAGCAGGTCGAATAACAGTTTTATACACTTTTCCTTTCATTTTCAAACTTATTCTTTTGTCACAAAGTACTCCAGTCATCTTCTTCCAATTCATCCATGCTGCATTCAATCTATGTTCTATTTCATATTTTAGCAATCCTTCTTTATTTAAGTCTAGATGTGCAATAAGACGAGATTTTTCGAAATTCCCACTGAAACACCTGCCATTGGCAAAAAAGATTTTTTGCTTTCACGGCCATGCCTCGGCCCGCAAAGCGGGCGACTGACTATCCCGCAAAGCCCGCTAGTTACTATATATTTGCTTAACTTGGGACTTGAACCACGGACCTCCGATTACAAGTCCACCGCCTTATCGATCAACCTACTGAGGTCGGTCACTATCCTGAATAATCGTGATGTCAGAATTACTCAAACGTACATTGCTAATTTACCGAACTTTGGACTCGAACCACCGATCTCAATGTACCAAGTCCGCCACCTTATCGATAAAGGTACTGAGGTCGGTTAACACATCTAGCACCAAGGCCTAAAACTGAAATTCTCTCCTGGGGCCAAAATTTTTTTTGTTGATAATTTTGTAGTTAGGCTTACTTGGGTTAGTTTTGTGAAAATAGAAATGATTTTTTTTATTATTTACATGATTTTTCCTCAATTTTCTTTGTGTACACCGGTGATCACGCGCGCCCCTAGCACATTATGGATATGCAAACAGTCTGGGCCAAGCAAATATGTACGTTCTCCTGGGGCCAGAGATTCATTCTGGACCTATAGTTTCAATGTAAATTGTGTGCAATGCCACACATCAGCATAAAGCACTCTGGGTAGCGTGTGGATATGTGATCACGCGGCCCCTGACAGTACTCAATTCGTGTGCACCGGTGTTCACTAGATGTGTTAAAGGGGGGTGTTTTCTTCTGGAAAAGGGTTTTTTTCTTATTCAAGTAAAGCACTACAAGGCTACAAATTTGTCTTTCGTGTTTCAAAGATTTTTCATTTAAAGAACTGAGTACCGCAGGGTACTTTGTTGATAACAAATAAAAAGAATAAGTGTAGGTATATGTTATCCTTTTTTTCTCAGGTCCCTGATCATGGTACTGCTGGGAAACTCTACCCAGACTAATTGCTCCCGCAGTAACTCGGTGGTGTCTCTGTCAGGCAAGGAACAGATCTCCCCGATCCTCCTCCTGACAGCTAGTTCCCCAGACAGCCACAATGACCTTGAGCAGTCTCGTATCGCGGGCGCCACTCGAACTTCTCTTAGAAGTCGGAAGAGATCTTCTGTAGGAGAAAATCCTCGGACTCGATCCAGTAACGGATTTTCAGACGTTAAAAAGTTTCCAAGTGAAAAGCAAACCAGTCCTGTGACCAATGATACTTCCTCCTATTTTTCTCTCGTAGATTTTCTCTCCAAAACACCTTGTGATTCTCTACCCCCAGAGAAGAATGGAATCTCCTCCCTGTGGACGTGTGGTCAGTGTTGTCAAACATTTCTTTCCAATTCAGATTTTCAAGTCCATCTGGCGACACATCATACAATGAGCATTTCCTCGGTCGGCAACAATGCAAAGTCTGTGATAGCAATCAACAAGAAGAGACAATCATCTGAAGAACCTGTCGTTCGAAAGCGATTGAAACGTTCTTCTTCGCCCGACCAGTTGTTTGTGTTTAATGCAGATTGTATGCAAGAGATTTCAAGCAACGGAGAGAAATTCTACAAGTGCGACATCTGTGATCAACTGTATGCTACCTCAGACATTGATGTCTTCAAGATACACTACCTTCGAAGTCACATCAACTATCAATTCATATCAAGCAGTGATCGCGCTCTCTGCTCTATTGTTGATGATGGACTCAAATCTAAAGTTACAGACTTTCTGTACCGCTGCTACTTCTGTAATATCAGTTGTGCGGACAAGGCGAATATTGTTGAACACAATCTGGAACACAAGAGCAATGTTTTCCGATGTGAGCATTGTCATTCGGTGTTCTATCAAAACAAAGCATTTACTAATCACGTAAAGAATTGTAGCAAAACCCTCGTCGATACTAGCACAAGTAGTATTTTATGTCTTCATTGTAAAGAACCAACGTGGTTTGAAGATAGAGACACTCACACACGAACATACCATTGCTACTCTAATGGCGTCATTCGACTTGATTGTGTGTATGGTTGTGTTTACAAAACTAAGAAACTTTCCGACCTCTTCAAGCACTATGCCGGTGTACACAGACATGTTTATTTCAGTTGTGTTCCTTGTAAGATTCGGTTTGTAACTGTTGATGAACTCAATAGTCACAACAAGACAAAACACAATATTGAAATAGCATCTAGTGAGACTAAGAAACCATCACTTGTCCTGTCAAACAAATCAGATGTCAACCATATTCCAAAGAAGTCTAAAATGTCAAAATCAACCTGTGATACTACCCAAGGCATGAAATTGAGTACTCAAACTATGGTAAAATTGAATACCCAAGCTGTCGCTAAAAATAACAATCAGACTATCAGTAAGCCCAATAATCAGACTACCTCAAAACCCAACAGCCAGACTACTTTAAAACCCAATAAACAAAGTAGTTCAAAACCTAATAATCAGAGTACTTCAAAACCCAACAGCCAGACTAGTGCAAAACCTAATAACCAGACTAGTGCAAAACTCAATAACCAGACTAGTTCAAAACCCAGTAATCAGAGTAGCTCAAAACCCAACAGCCAGACTAGTTCAAAACTCAATAATCAGACTTCTTTAAAATCAAGTCAGGGTAGTTCAAAACCCAGTAATCAGAATGGCTCAAAACCCAACAGCCAGACTAGTGCAAAACTCAATAATCAGACATCTTTAAAATCCAGTCAGGGTAGTTCAAAACCCAATAGCCAGGCCAGTTCTCAGTCCTCCCCCGTGCCAGACGGCTCCCCCTTCCTCCCCTCCCCCCAGCAGCAGCACCTGCGGGACATCCTGTTCAAGGCTATCCTCAAGATAGACCTCACGGAGCAGGTGCGGGTGCTGCGGAACCACGCCGCACAGTACCCTGGCCTGCTGCGGCTGCCCCCCCACCCCGTGTTCGCCCCTGGCCCAGCCAACCCCCCCTATCCTTGCCCTGGCGAGGAGGAATTCCTGTTCCCGGTTTTCTCCTCCTCCCAGGAAGACAATGTCTACATCTGCAAGACTTGCGGGCTGCAGTGTGCACGTCTCACAGAGATGACCACTCACATGACTGCAGCGCACCCCTACATACACAATGACTACTTTGTCTTCAACAAAGAAGATGTGCCGAATGACTTCTGGAACTTGTCTCATCCACCGGAAGCGAAGAAAGCCAACACCGCTGTACGGTCTAGTCCTACAGGAAAAGCAAGTTCAGTTAGACACAGTGCAAAATCCACTTCTCTGAACAAATGTTCCTCCTGTGCCTTCGAATGTAAAGAGAACGCCGAATTTCACAAGCATCTACTCCAGTGTGCTAAGAAACAAAAGATCATGTCAGACATCCAGATCAAATCCAAGACAGAGAATGTGAAGAAGCAAGAAACCCCAAGTGATAGCTCAAGACGTCGCATGGTCATCACAGGAGTATTGCGCCAAGTCCCCGATGATATATTGTTTTCCTACAAGAAAGAGCTAGAAAAAACTATAAGAAAACCTGGGGACAGTGAAACAGTTTTTAACATGTTGAATAAACTTCCTAGTAAGCGACTTGTAAAGACAACCGAGCGTTATGACTCTCTCTACTATAAGAATAACAAGGCAATGAAACCAAAGCTAAGCACAAGTAGTATGGAGAGAGTCGCGCAATTTATTCACGAAAAAGATCCCAGTTTCTCTTTGAGTGACTACCTCAAGTATTTCATCCATCACGAGACACCCAAACATAGTTTGGTTCAAATATCTGAATCAAAACCACTTCCTATGAACAAGGCAAGTAACGAACTCATGAAAGTAGTCGATAAAAAAATTAAAGTAAAACCGAATTGCGACGAAGAACTGTACAAATTACTTAGTGATAAGAAAATTAAAGTAGCTAAAACTAGTCCTGCACAAAGCAAAGATACAAAAGTAACAGGAGACAAGAAAGCAAAATCTCCCAAACAGAATAATGGCGATGAAACAACGAGCAGCCAACTCATTGACAACAAGAAAATAAAAGTTCCTAAATCCAATCATGTGGATGATAAAAAGTCCAAACTTTTAAAAGTGAATGGTGCTTGTAGTGATGAAATAAAGTTGAATGGTGTGCATAGTTCGAATAAGAAATTACAAAATAAAGAAATAATCAAGAAGGAGAAATGTGATACTAATATGATTGCACTATCAACTTTTCAAATAAAACGTGAGTCTAATAACATCACATGTAAGAGTCTACAGAATGTGAAAGTTGTTCCAATCCATTATCCGACTCTGAACGTGAAGGCATCACTCCTAGCCCACACCAAATGTAAAGCTGCAAAGACAACCAACACGTCAAATAAAAATATCCTTGTGGAAATGAAGGGGAAGAATTTGAATGCCAGTGTAAAGAAAGGAAAAGTAATGCGTCATGTTGTGAAGAAGAAGTTAATAGCAAATAAAAAAGTTGTAAAATTAAATGGCTTGATGAAAATGCCAAGTATCAAAACAAAATTAGATTCAAACAGTCAAAACGCAGTGGTATCGCGCCCACAGTTGTCTCCCAGACAGAAACATACTTCCAGTTATGTAGTGATATCTGATACACCCTTAGTAATTCCCTTGCCGACAACAAAGAAAGAAAAATCTAAGAAAAAATCTTAACGAGTCTGTCGACCAACATATAAAATCAAAAATGTTAATAAATCTCAAGAGTTCCTGGCCTTCGTAGTTTCGTACCACGATGTGATGAGTCAACTCGGAGAAAAGTTATTTTTTTCAAAGAAGCTATATTTTATTACTGTAAATTTCTATTTTATGAATCACATTAACTGTTTGTTAAGAATCGATTGCCTGTCTTGAGAATCATCATTACCAGTTTTGACTTGAAATCATTTTTGATTCTGTTCCTTAAAATTTTAAATTTGACACGATGTACGAGAACACTTCTATTTTTTTTTCAACATGAGTTTAAATATCAATAATCTAAATATTTCATATTTTTTTTTTAAAGTGTACCTAATCAAATGCATTGTCAGAAAGTGACTCTATCATGTCCAAGACTTGAAGTACTATGGCTATTTCTTAGAGTGAAACATTTCTGAGAGTTGTATGTTTGTTGCTCGGAGATAATATCAAGAATATCCCTTTTAGCTATGGCTAGAGATATAATAATACATCATAGTACAAATAATCAAATTTCCATTGACAAAATACCTATTTTTATTTATCATTTTCGCAAATATTTTGCCACTTGTTAAATTCATCTAATTCTTGTGTCTACATCATACTTGTTGAAGATCTCCATGCTTCTTTAAAGATAGAATTTTAATTGCATTAAAATTTTGATTTTACCTGTTTTTGGCCATTTTTGTACCATGCATAAAATATGTGAACTTTTTTCTTTGTTGATTATCTCTTTCTGTAAAAAAGTATATAAAACCCCTCTACATACAAATTGTAATTACCTCTTCTGTACACACAAGTCTTCATTGGATTAATGTTTCCTTTATCTCTTCTTACACTTGTTTTAATCTGATCACAAGGCAGTGTTGCTGACCAAGTTCAGGTTTCTCCCACATCCCTGTCAGAGGGAAATCCAGTCTTGTTTTGTATTCCGCTCTGGATATGTTAACTTTTATATTACTGAATTATCTATTTTTTATGCAGAAATTACCGAAATCTTGGAGAATCATGAGATTCCAAATCAAAAGTGATTCTGTGTTAGATTTTTTCGAGAGAGCAATGTATTTTTACTATAAATAATATAGTATAGGTAGTAATGTTTTATTAAAAGATACGACTATTTGAGGATAAGCATATGGAGACAACGTGTTTCTTTCTCAAAAAATAACATCATTGTAATTATTTTTCTTACGCTTATTACCCATTATGAAAATGCTTTTTGTTTATACTTATTTTTAATCATTGTGAATGCTCAAGAAGCGTCTAAAAGTTAAGGCACATTAAGTATGCAGACAGTATGTTTGAAAGTGCCAACATGTTTAGATGCATTACTTACCCATGTATGTATTGTACATACTTTCAATCTGTTATTTATTGTAAAGAATTTTTTTGTTCAAATGATTTGATTTCTTGTTGGAATTGTTAAAAATATATTTTTCTAATGTATTAAACTTTGGGTGTAGATTTCGTCTTGTGTGGCGCACTATTTATCCTGAACCTACAAAAGTAAAGTCTGTACTCAAGTGCACTTGCATGCATATGTGTATCATCCAACCGTTTTTTGTAACCAACTGCTCTGAGAATTCGTAAATCGACGACTACAACCAAATCTGCTTTATTTATCCATAAAAAATATTTGGATTTTAATATTTAAAAAAAATATTTTTTCGTTTTTTTGTGTGTCTTATCAACCAATTCTACGCCCAAAATGTTACCGTGCGAATGATAAAAAGACTTAGTAACCCCTCCTCAAGCAATTGTTGTAGATTTTAGTAAAGTGTGAAGTGATATGTTGTGATGAATCTGTGAAGTCTGGTGTGCTAGGTTCTTGGTATGGCTTCGAGTCTTGCGCAAAATTTGTCACTACAAATGGAAACAATTTGTGTATGCAATATGCACAGGACTTCGGGAAAAATACCAAGCCGTTGTGATATGTCTAATTCTAATGGCACTTATTTGATAAGGTAAGTTGTGCACAAAATGTTATGGCAAAAATGAGTAAGATTGTGACAAAAAATTAATTTTAAAGTGATTTATTTTGAAATAAGTTTGCGAGCCCCTTGTACGATTGAAACTCGTGCCGGCACCTTCGATGTACATTTAATTGAGAATTATTGAGCTAGAAGATAGCGTGCCTTTATCTGAACGATCGCGGGTTCGATTCCTACCAAGAGCAAATACTTCTAATATTTGTTATTGGATCAGCTGCTTGTCATATTATCTTTTTCTTTAAATCATAAAACATCTGCAGTTGACAGTATAGAAAACCTATATCTGGTAACATATTCTCTCTCTTTGGTTCCCTCGTTGAACAATCCTCAGTAAAAAAGTAAAACATTTAGCTAGTCAGTTGATTTTTCTGTGCCATTCTCGGAAGAGAGTGTATTAAATGGATTCATTTTTTCCTTAACATTTATTATTCTGAATTATTCAGATAAGACTGTTAATGTCACTAGTCTGTCAACAATTTTTTTAAACCCATTTTCACATAATTTTCATCTCATATTACACAGTTACTCTATGAGATTTTTCTGTCCTTTTCTTGTAGAATTTTGCTTATTAATTCTTTTTTTATAAATTTATATCTAGCTCCCTATTCAATTGCAAGTTAAAAGTCATAATTTTAAAATATTTTATAACAAATTTACTGGATATTGGGGACCGTTTATCACGAATCTTAAATCAGAATATTACATTTATCTTTTAGGTTTTTTTGTGGAATACAATCGATTGTGAGAATCTTTTTTACCAGTTGATTTTTTCAAAAGATTCTCTAATATTTTACAAAGCAGATTGTAAAAATATTGTAAATTAAATTAAATAAAAGTGATGTAACTTATTTCTTAATTCATTATTAATACTTAATTCTATTTTCTTACAAGTAAATTATTTAATTTAATGTTGTAATATTTGCTGTTTATTTATGTATGTATGATCTATCTTATTAACTATTATTTATAAAATCATTATTGCATTGTTTCAAATAATTGATGTTGCTATCAATCCAATGTTTTTCAATTCTTAGCATGTTTGGGAAGTCCATCAGTTCTTAGAGGGCGTGGCAACGTTGAATTTGCTAACTACATATTAAGTATTTCTAAAAAAAAATGTGAAGAAGCCTTTGTTCACCACAATCAATTCACACAAAAAATGTATATCTGTATTTCTGAAAATGTTTTTAAATGCAAAAATCGATTTCCATAAAAATGAAGAGCCCATGAGTACATTTAGAACATGTTACTTTTTTAGGGGGTTGAAAATTCTGTTCTTACAGACAAAAAATTAATATTTTATTAAGTTTATAAAATACTATTATTCTTAATGAAATCAAAAACCCTGTTATATAATGCGTTTTATATCTATGTAGATACATCAGGTCTTTGAATTAAATTTGTTTGAATTGGGACTGAAACTCATCATAATATGCGAAGTATAACTAGTCAATAAATACTATGCAGTTCATGGATTCAGAGGCACGTTGAATTCACCAGTTTAACGTGTAACTGAAATTAAGAAACGTCCAGCAAGGTTAGGGCTTGGATGGATAACCATTCAAAACCGAATCCTCGTGATACTGGCTATTACCGGCCTCACTCAGGCTGGGTGAGGGTAATTTGGCTGGTTTGTGAGTTTTCAGTAAATGGAGGGTAAAACCCCCGTGGTGATTTGCATGCAGTTGGAAGCGACGTTTAAAAAGGATTTAAATAGTAATGCATGTTATTACTGCACATCATTTGTTAACTGATGTATTCGAGCTATTGATGTAGGTTGGGTTTGGTTGATTCTGAATCTGAATCGAATGGTGCTATTTTTGTAGTCGATGAGATGACTTCGTCAACTCAGGGTACTCTTTGGATGTTCATTTTCAATCACTACAAAAAGCTTTCCACAAAATCTTGAATGGTCATTAACTAACATTTTTTTCTTGTTAAAGTTTGCCATCAACACTTGTCTCTTTAATATTGAAGTGGGTCATTCAATAACTTACTTTTCTTATTCAGTACTTCCAGTAATAGAGAGATTCAATCGGGAACTTAACTGACCATTAGCCATTTGTTTTTTAGGAAGTAGGAACGCAATTGGCCGTTAGTCGTTTGTTTGTGTAGAAAGGTGTTTGTTAAGTTTTTGATTGATTCCTCTATTAGTAAATGTTGTACAACTGGGGTTCTATTCAATTGAGGTTCTATCTATTTACTAGCTAAGAGAAAAACTTGATACAACATCTATATTTGAAAAGAAAAACACTGTATTGTATGAATATTCATTCACATGTATACTCTTACTTTATTTTCATTATCATGAAATAATATAAATTTTACTTTTTGAAGAAAAATACCAAATAATTTGTTTTTCTTTCTTTCGCAACACACAAGCAGAGTGATGACCTTGTATAACCCCAAGAGCCCCTTGCACACAGGGCGACATTTTCGCGACGAAACACAGAGGTAGCCCATGTCCCGATAGCTTAGTGGCCAAGGCGTCAGTCTGGTAATCCAGAGGTCTTGGGTTCGAAACCCAGCCGGGACATGACAAGTTATTCTCCCATTTGGGATTATGACCACATATTAATACGTCTTGGGCTTACTGCTGGAATAATGGGACTCAACAGTCCTAATCGGGCAGTATAAATAAGGCAATATTATTATTACCCCTAGCTAGTCAGAACACTCACCGACATCAGTACCTCAATCGCTATGCGGTGGACTTGTTACTTGCAGGTCGGGGGTTCGATATAATTAAGGCGGGTTTGAGTAATAATTGTACTATCACAATTCTGATTAATACATTATGCCAGGTTCTCACAACTTCGTAGTGTAACGTGAGCGAGTTACTGTAACATTCACATGCTTCTCGGACTGCTGTGCTTACCATTCTGTGTTCGGATTCCGTCCACACTATCAAATTTTGTTACATGTAACATGCTCACGTTACATTAAGGACCATTACGATACGATTTACTATTATCATGCCGCATACTCGGCATACTACATACTAACCCGAAGTAATGAGAAATAGGTTCAGGGCAAAAAATGGAGTACCCACCGATATATGGGGTGTTTTTTAGAGGGTAGAAAACCCTTTCACAGGCTTCTAATTTGAATCAACGCCTGTCTTTGGACCGACAAAGCAATGTGCAACCGACCTCAGTAGTTTGATCGATAAGGCGGCGGACTTGTAGCCTGGCAGTCGGTGATTCAAGTCCTCAGTCCAGCAAAGTAGTAGAGCGATTTTGAGTACTGGTGATATCACGAAAGTGATTAACACGAATTAACAGTTTTTTTTCAACTTTTAAGTTCAAACTTTTCCCTTCCCCAAAAAATACTACATTGTTGCACAATTATTTGTTAGGTATAGTATATGTAATCTTAATATATAAATGTCAAAGACACTGACTGACCACTGACTGATCATCGCTCTACAGCCCAAACCGTAAGTCCTAGGAAGCTGAAATTTGGTAGGTAGCTTTGTCTTATAGTCTAGATGTGCAATAAGACGGGAATCGAAATTCCCACTACAACACCTGCCATTGGCGAAAAAGGATTTTTTGCTTTCACGGCCATGCCTCGGCCCGCAAAGGGGGCGACAGCCCGCTTGTATTTTATATAAAACTAGGATTCTTTAAATTTTCACTCACCGACTTAAGTTTCGCCTACGCTCGTGGGCTCGATCACGATTACTAACTTAGTAATCGTTAGTATTACTAAGATAGTTAGTAATCGTGATCAAGCCTACGAGCCTAGGCGAAACCTAGTTTTATATAGAATACTACATATGAGGGCTCTAGTATCAAAACCGGCTCTCTCCAAAAAAAATGAAAATGAGGCTGTGGTACCCCTGGAATCTCTTTTTAAAGTCGCATAGACTGAAAAAAACATTACATCTCAAAACCTACTCTCTCCCATAGTAATTCTGTTGTAAAATATGCGTTCATTTTCAAACTGTTCTCTCTCCACAATCAAATAAATTGATTAAAGGGTTATTATTATTAAACATGTTGGATCAAGTTTTATTTACAAATAACATAGAATATATACATACATAGAAATTAAAATTAACAAAACAAAACTTGATCAAGGGCGGTGCTAATCCCGCCAACGGCATTCTCTTCCGCACCACCCTTGATAAATCGTTCAATATGTTTTTTGCCCATCCTGTAAAATTAGAAAAAGTGGAGAGACCCGGTTCTGATACTAGAGCCCTCATATATTATACCTAACATTGTTGCACAAGTTGAACATAAAGAACACGAGCGTCGTCAATGGGCAGCGAGCGTGTTGGTGTGGAACTCGGGATTGTCAAACAGGAGCTCTCGCCTCGTGAGCTGGGTGCGGGGGGCGGCCTGCAGGAGCTTGATGAGGCCGGTGCCCACGTGCATGGGCAGCCCCATGATGATACATTCGGACACGCCACTGATGCAGTCCGTCTGCCCGTAGAAGGCCGCGTCGAACAGATGGTCGGAGGTGTTCTCGAACGAGGCCAGGTTCAGGACGGACTCCTTCATCTTGGCGAGCCCGTGCCGGGTGATGCCTGGGGGGGAGGGGTGTCGTGAAATACATTAACACATAAAATTTGTTTATTCGTAATAGTTCGTAATACTTTATAATTTTTACACTTTCTAAACAGGATTTAGATCGTAAGAGTTTTTAAATCGTAAGAGTAGATCGTTTTATCGTAAGAGTAGATCGTTTTATCGTAAGAGTAGATTGGACTTTTTGGACACTGGTCCGAATTGGTTGAGCATGCCTATAGGAAAACTTCCTATAGGCAGAAAAATAGCTGGCCGTCTATCATCGTGAATATTTCAGTTATTGAAAGTTCACGACAAGGGGGAGGGATTGGTATAATTAATACGAGGTGATGCCTGGGGGGGTGATTGATATAATTAATACATGGTGATGTCTGGGGGGGAGGAGGGGGAGGGATTGATATAATTAATACATGGTGATGCCTGGGGGAGAGGAGGGGGAGGGATTGATATAATTAATACATGGTGATGTCTGGGGGGGAGGGGGGGGATTGATATATAATTAATACATGGTGATGCCTGGGGGGGAGGAGGGGGAGGGATTGATATAGTTAATACATGGTGATGTCTGGGGGAGGAGGGGGAGGGATTGATATAGTTAATACATGGTGATGCCTGGGGGGGAGGAGGGGGAGGGATTGATATAATTAATACATGGTGATGCCTGGGGGGGAGGGGGGGGATTGATATATAATTAATACATGGTGATGCCTGGGGGGGAGGGGGGGGAGGGATTGGTATAATTAATACATGGTGATGCCTGGGGGGAGGAGGGGGAGGGATTGATATAATTAATACATGGTGATGCCTGGGGGGAAGGGGGGGGGAGGGATTGGTATAATTAATACATGGTTGATGCCTGGGGGGGAGGAGGGGGAGGGATTGATATAATTAATACATGGTGATGCCTGGGGGGGAGGAGGGGGAGGGATTGATATATAATTAATACATGGTGATGCCTGGGGGGGAGGAGGGGGAGGGATTGATATAATTAATACATGGTGATGTCTGGGGGAGGAGGGGAGGGATTGATATAATTAATACATGGTGATGCCTGGGGGGGAGGGGGAGGGATTGATATAATTAATACATGGTGATGCCTGGGGGGGAGGGGGGGGAGGGATTGATATAATTAATACATGGTGATGCCTGGGGGGGAGGGATTGATATAATTAATACATGGTGATGCCTGGGGGGAGGGGGGGGGAGGGATTGGTATAATTAATACATGGTGATGCCTGGGGGGGAGGGGGAGGGATTGATATAATTAATACATGGTGATGCCTGGGGGAGAGGAGGGGGAGGGATTGATATAATTAATACATGGTGATGCCTGGGGGGGGAGGGGGAGGGATTGATATAATTAATACATGGTGATGCCTGGGGGAGAGGAGGGGGAGGGATTGATATAATTAATACATGGTGATGCCTGGGGGGGGAGGGGGAGGGATTGATTTAATTAATACATGGTGATGCCTGGGGGGGAGGGGGGGGAGGGATTTAATTAATACATGGTGATGCCTGGGGGAGAGGAGGGGGAGGGATTGATTTAATTAATACATGGTGATGCCTGGGGGAGAGGAGGGGGAGGGATTGATATAATTAATACATGGTGATGCCTGGGGGAGAGGAGGGGGAGGGATTGATATAATTAATACATGGTGATGCCTGGGGGAGAGGAGGGGGAGGGATTCATATAATTAATACATGGTGATGCCTGGGGGAGAGGAGGGGGAGGGATTGATATAATTAATACATGGTGATGCCTGGGGGAGAGGAGGGGGAGGGATTCATATAATTAATACATGGTGATGCCTGGGGGAGAGGAGGGGGAGGGATTGATATAATTAATACATGGTGATGCCTGGGGGAGAGGAGGGGGAGGGATTGATATATAATTAATACATGGTGATGCCTGGGGGAGAGGAGGGGGAGGGATTGATTTAATTAATACATGGTGATGCCTGGGGGAGAGGAGGGGGAGGGATTGATATAGTTAATACATGGTGATGCCTGGGGGAGAGGAGGGGGAGGGATTCATATAATTAATACATGGTGATGCCTGGGGGAGAGGAGGGGGAGGGATTCATATAATTAATACATGGTGATGCCTGGGGGAGAGGAGGGGGAGGGATTCATTTAATTAATAACCCTGCAAGTCCGAAAGTTTTTCTATTTTTCTACTGCACATGTCAAGTCCTGGCGTTACATATTTGTAACAGTGAACTTTCTTTGGCTATTGGTTGAACCGACTATTATGAATCACTAAGAAACGTGTTACATTATGAGTACTAATATATTGTTTTTAATATTAAAAAGAAATCTGTTGACACGTGTTTCGTGTTACATAAATATGTAACGCCAGTACTTGAAGGGTTAATACAAAAGTTTTACAATATAGTTCACCTACAAAGATAATTGTACCATGGCCAGCGTGAAGATGGCACTTTGAACGCACCAGTTATAGTTCTGTCACTGAATTCCAGAAACATCCAGTGAGGTTAGAACTTTGATGGGTGACCATTCAATTTCGAACCCTCGTGATGCTGGCTATTTCCGGCCCCACTGAGGCTAGGTGAGGTTAAATGGATTAGTTGATTTGTGAGTTTCCAGCGAATGGAGCGTAAAATCTCCGTCGGATATGACCATGCAGTAGAAAGCTACGTTAAACCCAAATTAAAAAAAAAAAATGATAATTTTACCTTACTGTGGAAATCAAGTAACAATTTGAGGAGGAAGAGAATGGTTACAAGTTGAGCGCACGATTAGCTCAGGGGTAAACTACGGGTCGCGGGTTCGATCACCAGAGAGCCGACAAAAAATGCTTACAGTTATGGTTACACCTGTCCTAACTAAAGGGCGGGGTTATTGCCTATGGCAATCTCTTCCACCCAACCCTTGAAGATGGCAGTTTGAACGAACCAGTTATCGTTCTATCACTGAAATTCAGCAATGGCCAGTGAGGTTAGAACTTTTATGGGTGACCATTCAATGTTTACACCGATAAACACTATGAACAGATATCTGCGGAGATTTCTACACGAGGGAGCCACTCACTCACCCAGCACTTCCCCCTTGCTGGTCATCAGATCCGCCACCAGCATCGGATGCCTGAAGTCAATGCTCATGCCGTGGTTCTCCATCACCAGCTTGATCTCCGTCATGATGGATAAACACTATGAACAGATATCTATACGAGGGAGGCACTCACCCAGCACTTCCCCCTTGCTGGTCATCAGATCCGCCACCAGCATCGGATGCCGGAAGTCAATGCTCATGCCGTGGTTCTCCATCACCAGCTTGATCTCTGTCATGATGGTGCTGCGCGCCGCCTCTATGCCCAGAGTCTTGCACACCTCGTACGTGTTGTTGCTCGAACATTTCACACCTGGCGGAGAGAGAGGATTTTTTTTTTTTTTAATGAATATTTATTTAAAGAGAGGTCTGTAACATTCAGAGTCCTTGCCCCAGGCTAGCCTAGAGAGGATTTTATGCTCTTGAATTTTTTTTAGTACAATTTTCTCATTTTCAAGTTGAGGTTTGATTTATTGTGTTAGCTTTTCCTGCTTTCTTGATACTTTTTGTATCTTTTTTAGCTGAACTTAATAATCGTACACCATTTGATTTTTCTTTTTTATATAATTTTTTTATTATTATAAATTTGAGTTTTTTTCCTTCCTTTTTTTAAATGATATTTATTTACAGAGGATACTTAACAATCACGAGTCCGTGCTCCTTTTCCTTCCTTTAATTTTTATAAATTTGAGTTTTGGAAGAATTCGTGCATTCATACACCACACAAAATACCATTTTGAATAAAAAAATTACACACATAACTATTTATTTAAAATTTTAAAAAAAAATTAAATTAGAGCGGCAAGAGCTGAATTCACAATGGCGGATGGCGGCCATACTTGAAATAATTGACTTGTCGTGAATCTTGGATGATATACTCGGGTATTAGTTTTTTAGCTTCAGCGCTTGGACTTTACCCTCCCTCCTCTTCTACATCCTCCTAGGATTATCCAAAATTGAATTACAGTCAAACCTGGATATAAGAATAGAATAGAATAGAAATTACCTTGTTTATACTGCCGAGGTGAGACTAAAAAGTCCTTTTATTCCAGCAGTCTAAACATAGTAAAGATGAAAATGTCCCAATGGTTGCAGACTCGTATGCAAGCGTTTTTATTTATTTACTTTAATTTATCGTTTTTTTTTTATTCTTATTTTTAAGCTTATTTTAAACTTAAGAGAACTCAAGGGACCGGAAATTTTTTCTCTTATATCCAGGTTTCTCTTGTAAAGAGGTTATTTTCCCTTGTAGAGAGCTAAATTGGACCTGAAAGTTGTTCTCTTATATCGAGGTTTCTCTTATATGCAAGTTCGACTGTACTGCACATATCTCTTTGACATCTTATTTTACTCTGTTGATAATACTGTTTCGGGGTGAAATGTTGGTACGCCTCCTCGTGGTTCACCCTGGGCAACGCATTGATATGCGGCTAAAGTACTGACAATTTTGGCGATCAGACAATCACTGCCATCAGATTTCCTGATCAATTTCATCACACATATGTATTCTCACTTTGAGATGTGTAATAAAGCCATACGATAAATAAAAAATACTGTTTCAATGAAATATTTCAAACTGCCAAGTTGCACGGGGTATAATTCAAGCTATTCGAATGAGGAATAATTCTTTTTAGCAGAAGATAACCACCAGGTAAGCAAAGGATTATCTACTATCTAACCCCCGGTCAAAGACTGGAGGGAGCCAAAAACGAAAAGATGTAATATATTTCACTCAACAATTCTTTTTTTTCAGTGTGCTCAACACTGAAGCAACTGAAGCTATATTTTCCTCTCCGTATCGCGAAACTCACTCTTCTCCGGAAGTACTCGCCTGCACGTGTCTCTTTCGTTTCAAGGACCAGACACTAGGAAATTGTCACCGTGGCAGAGTGAGTTAGCGCGCTAGGCATTGCACGCATGGTAACCTGGGTTCGATTCCCAGCGGGACAGGATTTTTTCTGCTCTGTAGTTGGGTGTTCGGGGTCCACTCATACCTCGTGGGCAAAAATGAGTAGTTACTTGTATGAGTAACGACCAGTGGCGGCATTACCAGAGTAAAAAGGAATTAATGTAATAGAATTCGAAAAGTACAGGAGGCTCTTAGTAATGCTGCGCTACCCACAAAAATTGTGAAGAGGCCTTGTGCTTCACCACAAATAAAATCATACATACACTTGGAAATTGTATAAAATGAATTAGTGTACAACTTAATAGGACGAACCTTTCACGCCATACGTGGCCATGACATCTCTCAAGTTATCCCCTTCCACCAATAACTTGTACTTGGTAACTCCGTCCACATCTTCTTCGTGAATAACAGCTCGGTTGATACCTGGGAATCACGAACAATTTGATACATCATCCTCCTGCTTTTTTACTTTCCTTATCTATAATAAGGAAAGTATTGTATTCGTCGAAAATTTGACCTACCCAGTTTTTCACATTTCTGGACGAATCATAGCCTCAGGATACCAAAAAAGTTGTTTTCAGCCATTGGTCCGTGCGTCTGTCTGTCTGTCTGTGTGTGTGTGTGTGTATATAAACAGGATATCTCGAGAACGGTAAGAGCTAGAGACTTGAAATTTGGTATGGTAATTCATTTTATACACCAGACGACCCATGAAACTTTTGGTTGAAATAGGCCGCATTCTGCGGCCGCAGGGCCGCAAATATTAGCCGCAAGCGCCGCTTCTTTAAATTGGTTAAAGATACAAAAAAAGTTAGAGAACAACATTTTCTCGGATTAAAAAAATAATAGGGGTCTATTCTCATCATTTTTTTGATATCTTGAACTTTTTGGAACCCGGCCTCAATTTACCGGTATTTTGGGGGGACCCGCTTGGACTAACTTTTTTATTATTTACCCCAGATGGGGGTTGCGACATATCAAATCCAATGATTTGAAGGTGCTGATTACAAATTTGGCACTGATTTTTAACTATCCGTTACCGTTGAGTCACCAGTGGCGGAATTCGACTTCTTTTTGGGGGATAAGGAAAGTCGTGTGATGTTTACACCAGATTTTTTTTAAATGAATATTTGTTTAAAGAGAGGTCTGCAACATCCAGAGTCCTTGCCCTCTGTTTTTTTTAATGTTGTGAATCAAACCTGTTTACGTAATTGCAGCATTATTGTTGCGTGTAAACAGAGATGAAAAAAAAAAAAAAAAAAAAAAAAAAAAAAAAAAAAAATGCGACAGTTTAGCGTCCATAGATTTTGCTTAAGTCTACATAAATTAAAATATATAACGCTACGAAAAAAATGGTTTACCCTCACGTGTTCGGAGGGAACAGAAAATTCTACTCCAACCGGGTATCGAACTGGGGATTTCTGGACTATGGGGATAAGTCACAAGCATTACGCCACATTTCACGATCAAATCAGTCCATTAGTGACATTGCCATAAATAATTATCGGCGCGAACGACAGGCTTATTGCCTTGTTAAAGCGCCACTAAATCAGAAAAATAATAATAATATCGCCTTATTTAAACTGCACGATTAGGACTATCAAAGTCCCATTATTCCAGCAGTAAGCCCAAGACATATTATTATGTGGTAAAAATCGCAAAATGGGAGGATAATTTGTCATGTCCCGGCTGGGTTTCGAACCCACGACCTCTGGAATCTTTGGATTCACAGAGTGCCGCCTTTACCACTGAGCTACTGGGACAGACGTATTTCGGAACTTGTCTCCTATTTGATTACACACACCTTGAACGCCCTTGATGACCACAGAGGGCAGCAGCTGTTTCATCTGGTACATCTTCAAGTTGAAGGGCTTGGAGCTGTCCTTGGGTTTCAGGATCAGGAACGAGTGGCCGCTCACAGAGAGATGACCGGTGATGCCTGGGAGACAGTTGAAGCAAAGGGTTAACTACTTAGTGAAGACGAGCAGACTACTGAGGCAATCTTCAGGCAACCCGAAACGAAGAAAGGTTTTCAAATATTAGGTTAAAACTTTCGAAGACAAAGGACGCATTTTATTGAACACAACATTTATTTAGTACAATAATAGATTTAAGTTAGAAGTTAAAAGTCACCAGAAAATATTTTTTTTTTTATATACCTTACCTTCATTTTTAAATACCTCCGTGATAATTATCCATATTATGTTCAATATTAATTTTCTTGTTTACGCTTCTCAGTTTGTAGTGAATTTTTAATTTTCATCTTTATACTTTTGAATTTGCACTACTGAGCTTTTTACTTTGAATTTTCTTCTTTACACTTCTGAATTTGAAGTCAATATTTAATTTTCTTCTGTAGGTACTTCTTAAATTGGATTAAACTTTCAATTTTCAATTTTCTTATATAAGTACTTCTTAATTTGGACTTAACATTTAATTTTGAATTTCCTTCTTTATGTACTCCTTAATTTGGACTAATTTCCTTCTTTATGTACTTCTTAATTTGAACTGAACTTTCAATTATCAATTTTCTTCTTTATGTACTTCTTAATTTGAACTGAACTTTTAATTTTGAATTTTTTTCTTTATGTACTTCTTAATTTGGACTGAACTTTTAATTTTGAATTTTTTTCTTTATGTACTTCTTAATTTGGACTGAACTTTTAATTTTGAATTTTTTTCTTTATGTACTTCTTAATTTGGACTGAACTTTTAATTTTGAATTTTCTTCTTTATGTACTTCTTAATTTGGACTGAACTTTTAATTTTGAATTTTCTTCTTCATGTAGGTACTTCTTAATTTGGACTGAACTTTTAATTTCGAATTTTCGTCTTTATGTACTTCTTAATTTGGACTGAACTTTTAATTTTGAATTTCCTTCTTTATGTACTTCTTAATTTGGACTGAACTTTTAATTTTGAATTTCCTTCTTTATGTACTTCTTAATTTGGACTGAACTTTAAATTTTTAATTTTACTTTTGTAGATACTAAATTTGGATTGTAGGTACTTTTAATTTTAACACTAAACTTATGAATTTGGACTGAACTTTAAATTTTGAATTTTACTTTTGTAGATACTACTTAATTTGGATTGTAGGTACTTTTAATTTTAACACTTATGAATTTGGATTGTACTTTTAATTTTCATTTTCACACTCATGAATTTGGACTGAACTATTAATTTTCATCTTTATACTTTTGAATTTGCACTGAGCTTTTTACTTTGAATTTTCTTCTTTACACTTCTGAATTTGGAGTCAATATTTAATTTTCTTCTTTAGGTACTTCTTAATTTGGATTAAAGTTTCAAATTTGAACTTTCTTATATAAGTACTTCTTAATTTGGACTTAACATTTAATTTTGAATTTCCTTCTTTATGTACTTTTTAATTTGGACTGAACTTTTAATTTTCTTCTTTATGTACTCCTTAATTTGGACTAATATCCTTCTCTATGTACTTCTTAATTTGAACTGAACTTTTAATTATCAATTTTCTTCTTTATGTACTTCTTAATTTGAACTGAACTTTTAATTTTGAATTTCCTTCTTTTTGTACTCCTTAATTTGGACTGAACTTTTAATTTTGAATTTTTTTCTTTATGTACTTCTTAATTTGGACTGAACTTTTAATTTTGAATTTTCTTCTTTATGTACTTCTTAATTTGAACTGAACATTTAATTTTGAATTTTCTTCTTTATGTACTTCTTAATTTGAACTGAACTTTTAATTTTGAATTTCCTTCTTTATGTACTCCTTAATTTGTACTGAACTTTTAATTTTGAATTTTTTTCTTTATGTACTTCTTAATTTGGAAACTGAACTTTTAATTTTGAATTTTCTTCTTTATGTACTTCTTAAATTGGACTGAACTTTTAATTTTGAATTTCCTTCTTTATGTACTCCTTAATTTGAACTGAACTTTTAATTTTGAATTTTTTTCTTTATGTACTTCTTAATTTGGACTGAACTTTTAATTTTGAATTGTTTTCTTTATGTACTTCTTAATTTGGACTGAACTTTTAATTTTGAATTTCCTTCTTTATGTACTTCTTAATTTGGACTGAACTTTTAATTTTGAATTTCTTCTTCATGTAGGTACTTCTTAATTTGGACTGAACTTTTAATTTCGAATTTCCTTCTTTATGTACTTCTTAATTTGGACTGAGCTTTAAATTTTGAATTTTACTTTGTAGATACACTTATTGATTGTAGGTACTTTTAATTTTAAACCTTATGAATTTAGATTGTACTTTTAATTTTCTTTTCACATCATGAATTTGGACTGAACTTTAAAATTTGAATTTTCTTTTTACATTCTAATTTGGAGGTCAATGTTAAATTTTGCTTTTGTAGGTACTTCTTAATTTGGATTATACTTTTAATTTTCTTCTCGATACTTCTAAATTTGAACGAATTTTAATTTTCTTCTTTATGTACTCCTTAATTTGGACTAATATCCTTCTCTATGTACTTCTTATTTGAACTGAACTTTTAATTATCAATTTTCTTCTTATGTACTTCTTAATTTGAACTGAACTTTTAATTTGAATTTCCTTCTTTTTGTACTCCTTAATTTGGACTGAACTTTTAATTTGAATTTTTTTTCTTTATGTACTTCTTAATTTGGACTGAACTTTTAATTTTGAATTTTCTTCTTTATGTACTTCTTAATTTGGACTGAACTTTTAATTTTGAATTTTCTTCTTTATGTACTTCTTAATTTGAACTGAACATTTAATTTTGAATTTCTTCTTTATGTACTCTTAATTTGTACTGAACTTTTAATTTTGAATTTTTTTCTTTATGTACTTCTTAATTTGGACTGAACTTTTAATTTTGAATTTCTTCTTTATGTACTTCTTAAATTGGACTGAACTTTTAATTTTGAATTTTCCTTCTTTATGTACTCTTAATTTGAACTGAACTTTTAATTTTGAATTTTTTTTTTATGTACTTCTTAATTTGGACTGAACTTTTAATTTTGATTTTTTCTTTATGTACTTCTTAATTTGGACTGAACTTTTAATTTTGAATTTTCTTCTTTATGTACTTCTTAATTTGGACTGAACTTTTAATTTTGAATTTTTTTCTTTGTAGGTACTTCTTAATTTGGACTGAACTTTTAATTTCGAATTTCCTTCTTTATGTACTTCTTAATTTGGACTGAGCTTTAAATTTTGAATTTTACTTTTGTAGATACTACTTAATTTGGATTGTAGGTACTTTTAATTTTAACACTTATGAATTTGATTGTACTTTTAATTTTCATTTTCAACTCATGAATTTGGACTGAACTTTAAAATTTGAATTTTCTTCTTTACACTTCTGAATTTGGAGTCAATTTAAATTTTGCTTTTGTAGGTACTTCTTAATTTGGATTATACTTTTAATTTTCTTCTCGAGATACTTCTAAATTTGAACTGAACTTTGATTTTTTTCTTTAGGTAGCTGTTTTTTGGATTAAAGTTTTAAATTTTTCTTCTTTAGATACTTTTTGATTTGAATTTTATTTATTTTCTTGTTTAATTTGAATTTTTGACTTTTTCTTGTACCTGTAATTAAGTGAGAGTCGAACATGTTAGTGTTAGTCATTATATTTAAGAGGCATATGTTGATCTGAATACCTACTTGAGTTGAGTTTGTTACTTCATTGTGTTATCTCAGCTTTAATTAGGTATTATTTTAAATAACCTTATACTTGAAAGAAGAAGTGAAAATAATATGTTAATCATTTTGTACTTTCTCATGAAAATTTCGTAGTCCTCACTTATATACATCTTGTTTTTTATGACCGATGCAAATTTATGTAACCTCAATAATATAAATAAATTTCGAAACAAAACGAATGCTGTGATTCCTAACTTTGAACTCGCAAAAAATCACATGTATCGTACATCAGTTCTCACTAGATAAATGAATTGTAACATGATTATGTCAAACATTTAATATAGTTGATAAAAAATCCATTTTAAGAGGGAAAAAAACGAGAAACTTTGAATACTTACATCAATAGTAATTAAATATGCTGGAAACAAATAATACGATTAATATAAAATTAGTGGTGACTTTTTAACAATGAAAAATCAATTATACAGACAAATGGCATGAATTCAATAAAATGCGTCCGATAGAATGTTAATTATAAGATCCATCCTATATTTGAGAATTTTAATTTGCTGAAGTAAGATGGAATGTTAATTATAAGATCTATCCAATATTTGAAAATTTTAATTTGCTGAAGTAATTAAAGTTCCACACAGGTTTGGTGTAGAATTGATGAGGAGCCACACATTATCACACTTTTCAGCATGAACTTTACTAAAGAAAAAAAAGGGCGTATGTGCATGTAGGTTATTGAAATTTCTACCCTTGGGTCACTTTAGCCCCCCTGAAATCAATCGCGCAGTCTGAGGAATAAAAAACAAAAAGGCATGGACGTATCTATTGTTACGGCAATGCCTCAGTTGATTTTGACGTTAGTCCTTTGGCGAACGTTCAGCGGTTTCGACTCCTCCAATTTCTCATCAAGCATCTGTAAGTAGATTCCATATTTCGAATACATTTCTCTATCTGGTTTCATTCCCAACTGAAAAGCTTCCTTCCACACACTTCTCGCACCTTCCTGGCGGTGTGGCACTCGACGGCAAGTTGCATTCAATTTGTGAATACTTTAGATTTTGAGTTACTTTTTTAATTTGCGAAATATTTCATTTGTTTGAAACTAAGAAACTGGACACAAAGGTAATATATTGTACATATTTGGCTAGAGAGGTTTTACAAGCTCATTAACAGTTCTCTTACTTTCACAATTTGTAAGAGCCACGCTATTTTTTGAATGAACAAAATTTATTTAGTTTCAAGAATTATTTAAGGTGTTTTCACAGAATTCCGTGGGACTGACTTTGAT
>CM044958.1:33072606-33390443 GCA_024516035.1 Bactericera cockerelli
GCATGGTGAGATCCAAAGTCCCAGAAGCACCACAACTCGTTCGATGAAGATTTGCGATAATATATTCTAAATTCCGTTTTCAACTAAGAATTTCAGGAAATGTTCTTTTTGGTTCGCGGGAATTGAACGGAAACTCGCACGAAGCGACGCGTGCTAGAACCACATGGGTGAAAAAAAACGAGATTTTTCGTTTAAAATTTGAATTTTTAAAATCCAACGATCAAGACCGTTACAATAATTTTATAAAATGAGTTTAAAAAAAATTAAAAAAGTATGAAAATCTATACACAGTTAATATTCAAATAAAACATTCAAAATTAAAATTAGATCGAAGTAAATGTTTCATAAAAATAGTTGAAGTTGGGCGAATAAAACACACAAACGGTTTGAAAGTTTCACATTGAAAATCAATTGTGATTACGAGAGAGAATGCGTGATTACGAAAGGTAGATGTTCACGGCACAAAGGTTGATGGAGAACTATTTCAACTCTCACTCGTGTAATTCATGTTCTGAACACCGGATAGGAGGAATAGATTCGCCCGTGTATGCTGATATATTATTGCTGATAGCATGTGGGATGCTGAACTGATACTAAATGATGAACCATCAACTAAAGTGAATCGAAATTATGAACTACCAAATCAACTCATACTGCATGATAAATTACAAAATGAACTGATTCTAAAAGAATTGATTTGAAGCTAAATGGACTAATACTGAAGCCTGAATTAACTTTGCTAACTGCAACTTTGCTGCAAAAAAAAGAGGTATAGTTCACTTCCTAATGTGTCTAAGAGATCTTTTGTGTGTGGTTTTTTTTTACATTTTGCGCAGTTGAATCAATCTCCAAAACACATTTAAAGGTGAAGTATACCTCGCATTGTACAAAATTGTACTTGGAACGTCTAAACTAGACATTTACCGTTAATTGTCATGAGAGTGATCCGTGATCCATGATCAAGAATCAAGACAGAAACTGAAGAAACATATTCATTTTACTATCGTCAATCGTGGATAATGTAGAGATAGATACATTCTGAACACAATCTTGATTTTTGTAAAGAGAAGACAGACTTGATAAATGAGACCTAACTGACAAGATAGTGACTATAATATGTATAATAATATTCATCCACCACTGATTAGGAAATAACTTATGCTAAGATAATTTAGCTGGCTACTGGCTGAAGTAGGGAAGTACTTTACACCAATCACAGTAGTTTTAATCTGTGGAAAGTGCATACCTGGCCGTTAGTAGCTAAGGGAATTAAATATTCCGATCAAGTCAATAAGAAAATTAGAGCCAGCGTCGATGGCATGTTGAATACACCGGTTCCCTTCAGAACATCGAAGTTAAGCGACATCCAGCGAGGTTAAGACTTGGATGGGTGACCATTCAAATTCTAATTCTCGTGACGCTGGCTTTTCCCGGCCCCACTCAGGCTGGGTGAGGTCAATGTGAGTAGCAAGTTTGTGAGTTTCCTGCGAATGGAGGGTAAAATCCCCGTCGTGATATGACCATGGCATTTGAAAGCGACGTTAAACCCCACTTAAAAATAAAAGAAAATTAGAAAATAGGATTACTAAACTTACTACAAAGATAGCCTCTAATATCACTAAAATATTATCAATGTCTAACTAACCACGTGAAACTAATAAAGATTCTTTATTAGTTTTCTAAAAAATTAATACAAATATACATAAATTCTAATAAAAAAATCTAATAAAGATTCTTATTATGACGTGATTATAGAACATTATTGACTTCCTCGTTGAACTAACGACTAATTGAGGATTAAGCAAGTAAATAACCATCGTTATTTACCATATAGTTCAAATAAACAATGTAATAGATACTGCAATAAGAAACATCTTTATATGCCATGTTAAATAAATACAGTATAGACGATTATTATGAATGACGTGGTTATTGAAGAGCCAATTGACTTCCTCATTGAACAACACACTAGACTTAGTGGAGATTAAGATATATGTAGATAACCGTCACAATGGAAGTTCAAATAAAAAATAACTCTAAGAGGAACATAGAGTCGTTCTTTTATGGAAAACAAATCAAGATTATTGTTGCAGTTAAATGGTCCTAGTATGTAAATAATTGCGAAAATTTTAAAGGGATTTACATTTCACTGTCTGTATACAACCGTTCATGATGATGTCAAACAATCAGTAGAAACAGAAAAGTGAGTTCTATTAGATAATGATGATGAAAACCATTATGGCATGATTGTTAAGATCCTATTGAGTGCATTGAACAATCACAAGTCGATTAAATCTTCGTCGTAATTGAAGTCATTCAAACCTGAGGAAAAATAAACAAACTGATATCTGAAGATTTAGATAGTGACGTATAAAAGGAATGTGCACTTGCGCAGTGTGCAGTGAATGATAAAGTTAATGTCCGGGAAGGTATTGAGGACCAGGGTCTCCAATGCTAGCCCTATAGGGCTAGATCTAGCCCTTTTGAGAAAAATCTAGCCCCCTAGCCCTTTTTACTCAAATCTAGCCCTTTTTTCTCAAATCTAGCCCTTTTCCCTCAAATCTAGCCCTTTTTTGAGAATCCGCCAAAAGCTAACAAATGAGTTTAATTCTAAAGTTAGCTTCTCTCGAAAAAAAAAATCCAATTTTTTTTATTTTTTGTAACGCCTACTATTCATTTTTACTGCAACAAGCCAAACTCATTTTTACTGACTCCTGAAGTGGCAGTTTATGGCAGTTTACCCATTGGCACATTATCATAGCGAATAACTAAATAATCACATTATTACTAACAAAGAACTAAAGAAAAAAATATCAAACAAAAACAATTAATACGTAGGTAAGTAAAAATTAATAAATCTACATTCAAAACGTACTCAAGTAGAGGCGTGATTTGGTAAGTTCTTTTTGCATTTATTTTTCCTACATTTTGATACACAAGAAACAGGAAATGATGAAGAATTAGCTAAACACTAACTATCCCGCTAGAGTGCGACTCGGTCTACTACAAATCAAGTGAAGAATAAATAATATAAACCAAAAATAACACGTTTATATCGACTGAAAAGTACCTAATTAATAAATAAATTGTTAATAAAACGGACAGGTAAATATTACCTTAGTGAATACATACAAAAACACAGTTATTATTAGCATTAAAGGACATTTTTAAAATCTAGCCCTTTTGCCTCCAAATCTAGCCCTTTTTTTCCTCGAATCTAGCCCTATTTTAAATTGTGAATTGGAGACCCTGTTGAGGACATACACAGTTTCTGATAAGATAATAATATTATCACCTTATTAATACTGCCCGATTAGGACTATTGAGTCCCATTATTCTAGCAGTAAGCCCAAGACGTAAATTCTGTCGTAAAAATCTCAAATGGGAGGATAACTTATCATGTCCCGTGAAAGATAGAGAAAATTTGACAGATAAGTTCTATAAAATGTGATTGTCTCAAAGAACACGTTAAACAGATACGGTTAAAGTTAAAAAGTTATCATATTTGTGTTAATCACTTTAGTGATATCACAACTACTCAAACTCGCTTTACTAAATCTACTCTGAAACCGGGACTTGAACCACTGACCTCCACGTTACAAGTCCGCTGATTTTAACAGATACGGTACCAGCCTTGTCAGGACAAAAGAAAATAACACAAATCGTTGACACCTTTAACAGGGTTGGCGTTAGGAATGGCTTCCAACCGTAAAATGTAGAAGTTGAAGTGCCAGAACCAACCACCCTCAACCATGAAGAAGAGGTTGAACAATCCCGACCCCTAGTAGTTTTATGAAAAGCCCAAGTGAAAGAAGAAGAGAAATATGCAGCCAATGGCAAAGTTAATGTCCAGGAAGGATGTACCAGATGTGCACTTGCGCATCTGGTACATACCTTCCTGTCACACAACACACAACGCAATTAAGGAATACAAATGAAAATTAAGTTCTATAAAATGACAAAGGAACGGATAGTTAAAAAAAAAATATGTTAATTAATTTTGTGACACCTTCCAGGAAAATTACAAATGATATTTTTAAATTTATTTAAGAAAGATACAATATTTAATGAATTAATTTTAATTTACTTGTTTTTCAAACAACTCAGATCACACAAAAGACTTAATCAGAACAATTAAAACAAGAATCAGAAGATCAAAGACGAGGTAGACTGAGGATTGCAATTAAGGAATACAGCGTTTTATACAGAAAAAAACCCTGGCATCAGGTTAGAAAATATAATTATTATCATTTATTTTAAATATTCGTGCATTTTTTTATGCTAAAATCCATAACAGAACTATGTTATTTGTCCAATAGCCTTCATACTACTGATAATCGGACCAAATTCAGTCATATTAGTAGAGAAATCGCCAAATAGGGATGACAATATCAATGCAACAAACAATAACTCTGGCAATTTGATGATCACTTTTGCTGAAATTATACACAGTAGGTACTTGTACATTACAATTCATTGATATTCATAAAATTAATTATGAAGGTTACACATTGGACAGCACCAGGACTATCAGTTAATTTAGCCATTAGGCGGATTGATTCTAAACATGGTAATTCTGATAGCTTGGTAGTTGATTATCATATTTATTATTGATCTATAGTGAGGAATAATAGCATGCTGTGACCGTCAAAGATCACGTGAATCGTGACAGTTTGTTGTGAAATCTAGACATATTAGAGTGTCTAAGTACCTAGAGTAATTGTGACGACAAGAGTCAGAACTCAGAACCACCAAATTCTGCTATCCTAACGATAGAGCAACGTCTAGCGAGTCTAGCACTTGGATGGGTGACCAAGTGACCATTCAAATTCCAACCCTCGTGATGCTGGCTATTCCCGGTCCTACTCAGTCTGAGTGAGGTTAATTTGAGTAGCTGGTTTGTGAGTTTCCAGCAAATGGAGGGTAAAACTCCAGTCGTGATATGACCATGCAGTTGAAATCGAAGAAAATGCTCAGTTAATATTGCTGTAGCAATTCTTGTTCATTGTACCTGAGAAAATCAACAAAACGCCAAACAGACATATACCTTTTTGCAATAAAATTACAATAGAATGTTGTGGCAGAAAGATTAGGACATCCAATGTGTCTATAGTATTAAGACACCCACAGCCTTCGCAACCTAGGAAAAGTTGTTTCGCATGTCAGAATAAGATCACGCCCTGAACTAGTGATCAAGTATGTGTGTGTGTGTGTGTGTGTGTGTGTGTGTGTGTGTGTGTGTGTGTGTGTGTGTGTGTGTGTGTGTGTGTGTGAGAGAGAGAGAGAGAGAGAACCACGTGTTTAATTTACTCGAGATGTAACATCCTCAGGATCGATATCTCAGTGGTTACCACAATCCCAGCTGGGTACAGATTTTCTACTCAGTACATACTCTAAAGACTAAGAGTATATGACAGTCAATAAAGAGGTGCTAGATTAAACCCTGTCACGAGACGACACTCTAAATAAAGCATCACTACAATATGAAAAAAGGTTTAGTATCTTGAGAAGTGCGAGCGAGTAATTTTGACATCACTTGTTGTTATTAAAAAACTATTATAATAAAGAATTTTTACGTGTAAGATATTGCCCATTAATATTTATTGGAACAAATTTTAAAAAACAAAAAACTCAAAGGTACATTTACTGTAAATATTAGTTTGATTAAATCTCAAAATTGCCCTGGTGATGTTAAACTTAAACCCTCCCCTGTAAATATTAAATAAATATTTTTTTCACTTCATCTCAGAACTACCCTGGTGATGTTAAACTTAAACCCTCCCCTGTAAATATTTAACATACTCGTCTGAAACTTATTCCTAATTTTCCATTTTAGTAGGTACAACATTTATGTTTAATTATAATCATTACCTACATTGTTCTAATCTGTTGGTACAGCAGAATTCAAGGAACACCTAATAATTTGTTCTATCATCGTAGCCTCCGGGATAAGACAATGTAAATCGCCTTATCTCCCAATTATTATTATTACTCATATGAAAAAAAAGTTTATTATTATTATTATAATTACCACTTCTATGAACATAAATGAAATCAGTTTAAATTAGTCTCATGAATAGCATGTAACATTGTAATCTCTCTGCAATGTATCACTTACTAATGCATTACTTCGAGGTGATAACGGTCGAGAAATTGAAAGCTCACTAAAAATGGATAGGTAACTATTAGGTGAATTTGTGTTCGAACTGATACTCAGTTATGTAAGATCACCTCGTTCTGAAACAGGTGCACAGTAGTACTCAGGTTGTGCGCAGTAGAAATTGCAGTTTTGGCCAACAGTCGAGAGTATGAAGGTTCAAGCATTTCAATTAATGGAAAGCCAGCGTCGCGTCGATGGCGCGTTGAATGCACCGGTTCTTGTAGGACCACCGAAGTTAAGCAACGTCCAGCGAGGTGAAGACTTCGTGATGCTGCCATTCCGGCCCAACCCAGACTGGGTGAGGTTCATGTGGGTAGCAGGTTTGTGAGCTTCCAGCGAATGGAGGGTAACAACCCCGTCGCGATATAACGATGCAGTTGAAAGCGACGTTAAACCCAAATATATGTGTACACATAAAAAATGGAAATGTTTTTGATGTCACAACTATTCAAACTCGGTTTACTAAATATTTGCTGAACTTGGGACTTGAACCAGCGACCTCCAAGTTACAAGTCCGCCGCCTTATCGATCAAGCTCGGTTTCTAAATACTTTACTTTTTACTCTGGTGATATACCGCCACTGCCACGAGTACCGACCGTTACTCGTGCTAGCAACGACTCATTTTTCCTCATGAGTATCACTGGCCCCCGGACATGCATATTACAATTATTACACAGTAGGAAATTTTCTACCCGGCAAGGATTCAAACCCGAGCCTCCTGTTTGCAAGACCAGTGTGACACCCATTGAACCACAAAGGCTACTCTTGTCTGGAAAACAAAAAAGGCACACCCATCGTGAGTCCGTTAAAACACACCCTGACCTTTGCTTCGAACTTTGTCCCATAGAATGATGGAACAATCGCTCCTTTCAACGACGGAAATGGGGCTCTAAAAAATACTTCCTTTGTCTGAATTCAAGAGAAAAAGAGTGTGACCTTTAATAATGGTGGAAAATAAAACTCACTCCGATTTCTAACTTTTCCCGAAGAACAATAGTTCTCAACTAAAGAGCAAATAAATCTGAAGAAGATAAAATGCTGCTATTGTTTAAATTTCTGAAGTCGAGAAAGACGTGTGTGACCTTGATACTTTCGAAATAGTGGCAAAAAGCTAATCGATAGTCAGGAAAACTACTTTGATCTTTGCCCTTTTGAAGTTTTCCCAACATCCTCTCTTTCTGTTGTCTCCCATTCTGTATCATCACCTCATCTTCATCTAAATTTCTCACTCCCTATCTTCTATTGTTCTGTTGTGTCTGTTTTTCTTCTGTATCATCATGTTCTTTTTTATGATACTTTAATCAGAATACAAAATTCCGAAAGAAACAATACCTGACAGAAATTATTATAGAAGAAATATAGGTACAAATTAATTAGTGGAGAATTCAGCAAATGATTGGTGCTATAAGGAATGAGGAATAAAGGCTTGTCGTTCTTTGACCTATGGTTCAAGACGTTCTTTGACCTATGGTTAGGGACCCTAATTTCGGTTTTTTCAACAAAATATGAGTTGCTTGATATTCCATTGCAGATTTGTATAAGTTGCATCTGCTCAGAGACTTTTCAACAATATATGAGCTGCTTGATGTTCCATTGCAGATTTTTGTAAAGGTTTCATCTGCTCTGTGTTCTCTGCATGTTCCAGTTTCATCTCTTCCTTTCATCTTTGATTAGTTTGTTTGATGTCTAGTTCTGCTTCGCCACTTTATCTTCCTTTCTACTTCCTGTAACCTAAGAAGCATAGTAACTTTTATTTGTATCCTTTTTATCCACCATCACTTTCTCTCCAAGTTCTTTTCATAGCTTCCTTAAACAATTTTCCTGTGTTTCACCTTTATTTGTTCCTCTTTCTTTGCCTCTACGTTTATTTTCTTTCATCTTTGTTTGTTTGTTCTTTTGGTTTGTTCCTATCTTCATGTAAAATCTTTGCTTGTTTGTTCCTTTTTCCTCCTTGTTTGTTCGTAACTTGATTCAATATAATGAGGACTATTACGTCCATGTCAACTACAATGGTCTCATGTATCTTTGATTCGCTGTCTTCCATTCTTCTATTATTGATTTCCAGAGTCTCGCATCTAACCGCAATATCATCTAGCCTGAGACAGGTCGATATACAAGCCAAAGATGGATTGGCAGATTGCCATGTTTACGACGCGTGACGCGACAGTGGCGGATATTTTTACTTTCGAACCCAAAACGGTCACCAATCCACGTTTTCTCGACGTCGATCCAAGCACTGATCAAAGCGATCTCCAAGCCCAACGTGGCTTAACAATAGTGATTCGCCGGCAACTTTTGGATTTTATATGCAGTTTCACATGTTTTGTCTAAAGTTTCTGTTCTATCTCTCTCTCTCTCTCCCTACTTCTCTCTCTCTCTCTCTCTCTCTCTCTCTCTCTCTCTCTCTTTCTCTCTCTTCTACTTCTCTCTCTATCTCTACTTCTCTCTCTATCTCTACTTCTCTCTCTATCTCTACTTCTCTCTCTCTCTCTCTCTACTTCTCTCTCTCTCTCTCTCTACTTCTCTCTCTTCTCGTCTAAATTTCTCTCCCTTACTACTCTTCTTTCGTTTTCTACATCATTACCATTTCTCATTTGATCTCCGTCATTGCTCTCCTTCCACCATTTTTACTTTACCGCAGCATCTAATTCTTTCACTCTACACCTTTTCCCAAACGTACAGTGGGTTGGCGTTGTTTGGATACAGTCTTGTCCTTCACTTGTTTCCATCCAGAGATTCCTCCCTTTTCCACCCACCCCTTCTCTCAAACCTTCCTATACCTAGTCTCTTTGACTAAGTTCAGGTTTTCCTCTTTTCCTTCTATTCTCATTCTTTCCACCTTTAGTTTCTCACATTTTTCTGCCCACATTGTTTTATCTCTTTCCTCAATGTTCCCAAACCATTTCAGTATGATTTCTTCTTCATCATCTTTACCCATCTCAGTATGATTTCTTCTTCATCATCTTTACAACTATTTAACCATCTGCTATTATTTTTTTCATTATCTCTCCCTCCCCTTTACCTAACACTCTATATTTCTCTCTTCCTCTCCCTTTATATAACTTTTTCTGTTTCTCTCTCCCTATCTCTCTCACCGAATCTCCCTCTCTCTCTCCTCTTGAACAATGTTTCGTGTTTCATTCTTCCTCATCATCGTCATCAACTCATCATATTGATCTTTTATTTCAATCTTTCTCTTCTTCATATCCCTTGTCTCTTCCTATTTTTATACGCATCTCTTTCTTTCTTACCCCCCTACGCTACACTGTCTTCTATTGCCATATTAGAAAACCTTCCTTTATTCAACTTCAAAACCCCCATTTGACAGAGTGGAACGAAAAAACAAATCCGCTCATGATGATTAAAGAATATTTCGCAAACACTATGAATCTAATTTTTATTATTATATTGCTTTACTAGAATAGGCTTGGATTGCTATGAAAATATGAAAAGATTTGCAAAAGATAGAGTAAATAGGAGGACTGCTGCAAACCAGTTGTTAACTGATAACCCTATAATGATGATATTTTTTACATATTTTTATATATTTAATTTGATTTATCCTGCGTAAGGCGTAGTCGCTTTTGCCAGGAGTCTAAACAAAGTTTTATTTATACCTTTAACCATAATTGACTCTCTCGTGATCTGGTTTTGAATTCTGCACAGACTTCCCACTAATAATCGTTATCGCAAAAATTTATCGACTAATTGCTTCTCGCTTTGCGAAAACACGAACTACCTTGAGCTGCCTGAGTTTGGCGAAATATTGGCATGAGGAAGAAAAAAATCGCAAATAGGAAGAAACAAAGAGGCACACGTTCTAAGCTGAATTAATCGGAGCTGCGAGATTTGCCTGCTAATTTGTTGTGGATGAATTAATATAGTTAAGCATCAATTTAATGTGTTTATCACACATTATATTAATTAATGCTAAATAATGAAGAGGTAAATATTATTAACGAATAATTTAAAAAAATACAGATATTTTCACCAGTGATATTTTATAAGTTGTAAGGGATACCTTCCGGTGCGCTCGTGTTGACCCAGCACCTAAATGGGAAGTATTGTGTCACTTCTCGCCCATCAGAGGGGAGGCATACTACGGGATGGGCAGGCTACAACACAGACCACAAGCGTCTACAGTAGCTCCTGTTTGATGGCTACGAAACAAAAAAGGCTGTGAAACACTCATCTTTAAAAAAAAAAAAAAATAATAAAAAAAATAAAATAAGTGGACTCATTGATGGTATTTCTGAAAAGTGTAAACCTCCTTCACATCGCCTCATTTAGATCTTGAGGAAGGCACAAAGCATGGGTTAAAGTGCATTTTTGGAAGATGAAAAAAAATTGATCAAACATTGATTATTTGGGTTTAACGTCGATAAATGGCATTTTGAGCCCGACAGTCAGGAGAAAGATGAGCAAGGGATATTTCATTACGTGAGTAGCGAAATTGGATTATTTATGTCATGTCTTTGTAATTGTATGATGTATGATGTATGTACCTCTATGTCTTTGTAAGGGCTGAATTTACAAAATAGGGTTACAATAAAACAAAACTGTCTGTCCCGGTAGCTCAGTGGTCAAGGTATGTGAATCCAATATTCCAGATTTCGTGGGTTCGAAAACCAGCCGGGACATGACAAGTTATCCTCCCATTTGGCAATTTGAGCACATACTCGTAATAATACTTCTTCTGCATACTGCTCTCATAATGAAAGTTATTAGTCCAATTCGGGCAGTGTAAATAAGGTGATTACATTACAAATAAATAAGATGACATTATACTTGTCTGTCTATTTATTCAGTATAATATTTATATTATTATGACTAAGTAATTTATGATTACTTATTCGGCAGGGTATAGACCTTCAAGATCCTTATTTGTACAACAATGGATTAATCTAAGATTAGGCTCTTAATTCCTGTTTGTACTTGGAGTGTGGCTGAACACCAATGTCAATGATAATGTCACAAAGTGTGTTGACTAATTAACGATGAAAATATCTCCGGGGCTGACGGATGTTTTGAAACGTGAACTATTAATATTGAGATATGTTTATTATTTAATTATATTATTATATACCTACTACTAGCGGGCTGTCGCCCGCTTTGCGGACAGAGGCATGGCCCGCAAAGCAAAAAATTCTTTTTCGCCAATGGCAGCAGGTGTTGTAGTGGGAATTTCGTCTTATTGCACATCTACACTATAAGACAAAGCTACCTACCAAATTTCAGCTTCCTAGGACTTAACAGTTCGGAGAAACAGTGATGAATCAGTGAGTCAGTCAGTGATTGAAACTATCTTTTATAAGTATAGATATATATACCTACTATTCCAGCCTCCATGGCGTAACGGTTGTGACTACTGACCGTAGTCCAGAAATCCTGAGTTCGATATCCGGTCGGAGCAGATTTTTCACACATCAGAAAATTCTGTTCCCTCCATACATGTGAGGCTGGCATTTCCAGCCCTACCCAGGCTGGGTGAGGTTAATGTGGGTAGCTGGTACGATTCCCAGCGAATGGAGGGTAAAACCCCCATCCTAATCCAGGACGTTAAGTAAAATAGAATGGTTGCCGTAAAAAAATGTGCCAAAACCAACCAACCTCAACCATGAGGTTGAACAACGTCGACCCTGCTCAAGCGGGATAAGACAGAGTAAAAGAAGAATTATTATTATATACCTATACTATTGCTATCAACTGACCTAAGGAGTTTGATCGATAAGGCGGCGGACTTGTAACCTGGAGGTCGGTGGTTCAAGTCCCGGATTCAGCTAAGATTTAGTAAAGCGAGTTTGAGTAGTTGTGATATCAAGAAAGTGATTAATATAATAACAACCAACTAACAACATACTTACAATTAGTATTTGATAGAGGGTGTCTCGTTCCAAAAAACGTTCATTTACCTAATGTTTCTAGGGTGAGGCCGCAAACTATAGCACCCGTAGTCGTAGAAATGAGGCACATATTCAAGAGACTTCGAAGGAAAAATTTCGTTAGTCCACTTGTCAATTTTTTATTTAACTTTTTCAAGAAAGATATAAGGTACTTGGGTGCATTGCAGTAAATCTATTGCAGTTGACCTCGCGCTTTAGTTTTTCAATTTCAATGTCTCAATAAAACTGTAAAATAATGTATTTATATGTGTATGTATGTGGATTTTATATATGTGTTTCTGGGGTTTATGTACTTACGAGTATGTACGTGTAATTGTGTATATTAAATTGTGCAAGTAATCTCGAGCCAAAATGCGACACGCTTCTCTTATACAATGTTTGGACCCATAAATTTCCCGGTCTTGGAAAAAAAAAATCATGTCGATTAATTTTGCCCGTGCGGACTTGTTGTTCCTTGTCTCCCACGCACGCGCAGTGTCTCACTCGTGACATTTGCACGCAAGTTTTGGCACGGATTCAAGGTCCAATGAGAGAGACACATTTCTGATATTTCTATCAGAAATGTGATTTAACGAAGTCTTTCCAGTCTTCTGGAATTCTGAAGACTTCCCTCTCTCATATATTTTTGAACTATTTTTTTTTTACTTTCCTTATCCTATAATAAGGAAAGTATTGTATTCGTCGAAAATTTGACCTACCCAGGTTTTCACATTTCTGGACGAATCATAGCCTCAGGATACCAAAAAAGTTGTTTTCAGCGTCTGTCTGTCTGATGTCTGTGTGTGTGTGTCTGTGCGTGTGTGTGAACAGGATATCTCGAGAACGGTAAGAGATAGAGACTTGAAATTTGGTATGGAAATTAATTTTATACACCAGACGAACCACGAAACTTTTGGTTGAAATCGGCCGCAAATATTAGCCGCAAGCGCCGCTTCTTTGAATTGGTTAAAGATACAAAAAAAGTTGTAGAACAACATTTTCTTAGAATGCGAAAATAATAGGGTCTATTCTGATCATTTTTTTGATATCTTGAACTTTTTGGTCCTCGGGTCCAATTTACCGGTATTTTGGAGGGACCCGCTTTGACTAGCTCTTTTATTATTCATCCTAGTTGGGGGTTGTGACATATCAAATTCAATGATTTTGAAGTGCTGATCACGAATTCGGCATTTATTTTTAGTTATCTGTTACTGTTGAGTCACCAGTGGCGGAATTCGAGTCCTTTTTGGGGATAAGAAAAGTCGTGTGATGTTTACACCACATTTTTTTGTTTTGTTTAGGCTTTAATAGCAGGATTCTCAAACTACTTGATCTCTTCCATCCAACCATCATATATATTTGAGTTTAACCATATATATTTAAAGATACAATTTTTTTTGTAGCTTTAGGAAGGGCATCCAGCCGCAAAAATGTGGAAGTAGGGGTGCCAAAACCAACCAACCTCAACCATGAGAAAGAGGTCGAATAATGGCGACCCCAAGTACTGCTTTATTTAGACTGTCGGCTTCACACAGGGAGTCCCATTGAGCTAACAGTTTAACATAGCACCTCAAGTAAATTTGGAGAAGGCAAAGTTGAAGAAGATGACTTTTTTGGCTTTCTTTAAAGTGGCGGGGTTCTCACATGTGAGCTCTTCCACTCAACCACTCTAGAATAATAATATCGCCTTATTTATACTGCCCGTATAGGACTACTAAAGTCCCTTAGGTATATGTAATATTAATATAAAACTATGGATTCTTTAAATTTAAAGAATCCATAGTTACTTGGATTTCTAATATGAACCTGATAACAAATAATACTAAAGTCCCATTATTTCAGCAGTAAGCCCAAGACATATTATTAAATGGTAAAAATCCCAAATGGGAGGATAACTTGTCATGTCTCGGATGGGTTTCGAACCCACGACCTCTGCAGAGGATTCACAGAGTGTCGCCTTTACCACTGAAAAAACGAAAGAAAGAAAAGGATTGTTGAACTTTTAGGATGCACAATGCACATGAACCTAATCAACCTCTGATAATACACTGAACCAGTAGTCTGAAGCATGCATTTGTTTATCAGATGTGCATAACCACTGATTAACAAAATGCATGATGGTGGCAATACTCGCGTCACGCCAGAAGGGTATGGTTGATAGGGGCGGTACAAGTCCTGGTTCCGTAGGTCAGGAGACACGTGTTCGATACTGGGGAGATACGAGGAATTATCTCAACATTCAGAAGGGGATCACGTGATTGATAATTATCTGATTGAAGCACTTCTTGGAACTTGGTCTACGAAAATGACAAATAATAATTACAGAGTTAGAGAGTGCTACGAGTATGTCAGTACTCGGTATTGTCAGTTACGATGTCACGAATATAAATGATAAAATCGATGGAGGACTTTGTAGACTATCTGAAGATGATAATAATCATGAGTAGAAAATAACAAATTAGTAGAAAATAATATTATAAATTCATAAGATAATAAATAAGGAAAGCAAAAGAATCATGTATGTAAGAAATTGGCTTCTGGCAACATAAATTAGTTCTATCCACACTATTAGCCTGGAAACTCCAAGGCTAAGGAATACGGAAGAACAGGGCCCAGAATCTGTGGCTGGTAGTGTAGCCGAACCCTAAAGTTACTTACATCAACAGAGTAACGTCCAACTTCCAAGGTTGACCTTCCTACATTCCGTAATAACGAAAGGGCAATGAAAAGCCTCGTAATTGGGTCAAAAAGAAATAAATTATCATATTTGTGTTAATCACTTTCGTGATATCACAAAAACTCAAACTCGCTTTACTAAATCCACGCTGAATCCAGGACTTGAACCACCGACCTCCAGGTTACAAGTCCGCCGCCTTATCGATCAAACTACTGAGGTCGGTTAAAAAGAAATATCTGAAATATTAACCCTGGGTGGGTCTCGAACCCGATACTCAAGGTGAAAAGAGATGTGGTACTGGAAATTCTATTTGCCTGGGTTATGGAAAAGTATTAGATCTTGTTCATTATTTGAAAAGATTTTCAACAGTTGAATTTATACTATTCCGAAACAATAACCAGACAGAGATAGAAAGCTAGTTAACAGGAAAAAAGAACCTAAAGATGATATAAATTAGCATAACTTAGATCCATAAAATGCATTATATAAGTTAAGCAACGGCCAGCGAGGTTAGGATGGGTGAGCATTTAAATACGTTAACAGGAACCCTTATGATGCTGGCTATTCTCGGTCCAGCCCAGGCTGACTGAGGTTAGTGTGGGCAGCTGGTTGGTAAATTTTCAGCAAAGGGAGAGTAAACCCATGTTGTTTTTATCTTAGCAGTTGAAAGGGTCCTTACATTTCAAAAATACAACAGAACATAAGATGCGTAGAAAAACAAGACTACTTGAAAAAAGGCCCCTTCATTAACATTTTAGTCATGCAAAATACAACACCTATTAAGGCCTACGTCATTATATTCACCCCCTTCCTTTCGTTTCCTCAAACAGTAAGAGATAACTTGTTTGTTTTGACGTAAGCTTCAAATTAGTCCGATAAGGCAATAAGAAATTCAGAATGGTTATGTCATTGGTTAGGAATAAATCCTATGAACGCCTGATAACTTCTTAGTTATGCAATGTGGTAAGTAAATAGGGTACATTTTTATTACCTCAAAAATATTAATACATCTTAAGGATTACCCAAGTATTCATCAGTCTTTATTTAAGATTTATCTAGGTAAAAAATGTTACGTACAGGAAATTGGCGAAATAAGCGAGCTACAAAGCGAAAAAATATTTATCTAACATCAAAATAAGCAGAGGGGGATATCGCAAAGCTCTACTGTGTCTAACCTGTGCGCGAGCTCCCGCTCATCCGTCGTGTCCACGCCACTGGTGCCGCCGGCACCTCCCAGGTAACTATCCAGGAAATAATCAGAATAAGAAGAGGCACAAGATGTAGTGCAGGTGCGTAAGCTAGCGTCAGAGGCTTTGCGAAGCCCGGGATAGTAGTGGGGCGAGAGGAAAAAGTCCAAGTGGGGTTCGTCCGATTTTCGGCCTCTTGGAACCGGCACTGGCGTTAAATGTGAAATGTGGTCACACATGGTGAATGGAAGCTGTCTGTTGTCTTTTTTATACTGGGTAGATGTTTCTCACCGTCAAGTTTTATACCGTGTTGATAAAGATAAGACTGTTACTTCCCTTGCTTTTTTTCTAAGAGGACGGTTGGAGGTTTCTTACCTCTTTTAACACCGGGTGAATCAGTGAGTTCTCTTTAAGATTAAGCTTTTACTATATTAATTACGGGGTGCATCAAAGGAGATAACTAAGATAAGGCGCTGACGTCACGTATTTATGTCAAGGTGAACTCGTGGTTTCTTACCAGATTAAGGAGAAACAGAGGAAAAGTATTCTATAGCTTTCACTTGTTCTGGGAATTTTATTTATTCGCGTTTCGTTGGACTTTTTATTTTCGAATTGAGAAGGTCTTTTCAGACTTTTGGTTAGTGTAAAAATTAAAATTAAGGTTTTTTGCTATTAGATATTCTACACACACAAGTATGGCTCCAACAAACTGAGTTAAGAGCTTTATTGATTGTTTAGATTTAGACTTTATTATTCGATTGTTTTGATAAAATACACTGCAAGCTAGACGAATTTACTAATAGTAATTAACCTAACCAAAGAAGATGGTTGGTTCTATTATTATAGGATTCTATAAATGTATATTTATATACACCAAAGAGAAACTTTAAGGTAAATTATACCTTGCTAAACAATAGATCTAACTATGACACAGATAAAACTAGAGATATTCTAACTTTTGATTAAATATTTGGAAAATTCCAAGAGCTGTTTACATTCGGACTTCAGAACGAGAACTAAACTTTCCCAGACGGCTGTGGTCATTTTTGTATGCTGAAGGCCCTTAGATTCATGACGTCTTTAAGATAAAATAAAATATTATTGAGAAAAAAAAAGAAAAGAAAAATAGCGCATTAGGAATTTCATACATGATCAAAACAACATGATGCCGGGGATCTATTTTCAATCCGGGAAACAACAACGGCATCGACGTAATCAATCCAAGAGAAAAAATGATAAGGAGATGAATTCAAAGGCAAAAACATTCCAGACAATGGAAATGTAGGGCTAATTTCTAGCTGTACGATAGTAGGGTTAGGAGATCAGTGGATGATGTTGGGCACTAGATTCGGGGAGCATGCTAAAATGCTGCTGGGCACTACTACTAAAATGAAATGTTATTTAAAAAATAATAATATAAAATCAATAAAATGGTTTATGGTCAGTTAGATGTTGGTTTTTTTTCTTTATTTCTTATCTCATTATCGTCCATTTGAAATCTATGTCATTCGACACGGAGGATCTAACTTCCATTCGCTGGAAAACCACAAAGGCACTCTTTCCGGAAACCACTCTCACGATCATAATACCAAATTCTCCCTTTCAATTGTCACACAACGCACTCTGATTCGTTAATTTTAACGAAATAACCAATCAGAGTGCGTTGTGTGATGGTTAAAAGGGAGATTTGGAGATTATAAGAGTGACAGTGAGAGTGCTTTCTGGAACGAGGATCAGCTACACACATTAGCTTCATCCAGCCTAGGTTGAGCCGGGAATAGCCAGCATCACAAGGATTCGAATTCAAATGGTCTCCCATCCAAGTCCTAAACTCGCTAGAGGTTGCTTAACTTCAATGACAGAACGAAAAATACCATCATTCCTTTGACACTGTTCAAGACTAATTTAATCTATTATAGATGATTAGTGACAGTTGAACTGAAGGTAAAGATTATAATTCTATAATATAGAGTATAGAACCATTAACAGTTCAATTAAAGGTAAAGATTATAATTCTACAATATTGAGTCTAGCAAAGTACCTACCTATTACGAATTTCCTGAACTTAAAAAACTTGTAGAATAATGAATACTCTGTACAAAATCAATAAATAAAATTGGATTCCCAAGTCCGAGCCAAATCTTAATTACCTACCTTTATTTAAAACAAATTTCCAAATATGTATTTCCAAATGACGTGTTACAAAACATCTTTTATCTTAATGAAACAATGCAGGACCGAAATCAGTTATGATTTCAACCATAATTTCTTTTTTCAAATCGCTTATTGCTGTTATTCAATGACACGTGACAACCCAATCTTTGGTGTGTAGAAAAACATAACCTAATTTTGTGATAGTTTAAAGGAAAAGCAGATGATTTCTATGGATTATAGGAGGACGTAGTACTTTTTTCGACAGAACAGAGGGAACTTGTTTTAGTACTTATTTTTTTAAACATTAAGGGCGGAATTAATAGACGTTTTTGTAATACCCCTGTGGCGCTAAGTCACGGATTGCGTACTGTGTAAGATAGGGAAAACCGACGCTTAGCAATGTCTTGTGATACAGAATTTGTCTATTAATTTCACCCTAAATCAATACTTTGATTTATTAAAAAAGAGAAGAAAAAAATTAATGGACACACTACTGACAGATAAGACCAAGTTCATAAGTTCCTAAGTAGGTACTCGTGTAGCATAAATAGATAGCCATAATTTCTTATCAGCTGTCTAATTAAAACAAACAAGATAACCATGTAACAGTTTTGACACATTTATCTTTTAGCCAGAGAATTGTTCTCGACCATCAGAGCCCAAGTAAAAACATGACGCAGGTTACATTGTTGATTCTGATGAAATTATGAACCAAATATTATTCTCTTTGATTAACAATATCAATGAAAACGTTCATACGTACAATATTTTATTCCATTAAATAAGAGATTTCTTTCAAACTTTTCAACAAACCTGGAGAAGAGGAACCATGCAATGCACTATAAAAGCAAAAAATTGGATATTTATATTTTTCAATAAAGGACGCATCACATGGATATTTCTGTAAGAAAAGATCCCCATAAACAATGAAATATAATCAGTAATGTACATAGTTTTTTTTTCTTCATTATATGGTTAATAATATTCTATTCAATAAATCGCAAGTGCATGAAACTCCAGCGTAGGTTAATGCATGTGAGCCAGCGAGAAGGTTTTTTACCGTCTAAAAACCTCTTCTTGGTTGTGTTTTTACATAGTTATATAAGTACATAGTTATAGATAAAAAATAAGATACTTGATTTAAAAATGGCATGTTGACGTTGAACATACCCCAGATCTTGTAAGGTCAGTGAAGTTAAGAAACGTTCATTGAAGTGAAGACCTAGTGGGTGACATCCAGACTTGAACTTTGATTATGCTTACTATTCCCACACCAACCCATGCTGGGTGAGGTTAATATGGGTAGTAGGTTTGAAAGGGTAATGAGAATAGAGTGTAAAACAACCATCTTGAATGATCTCAATATTAGAGAGACATTAAACAAAAAATACATAAATTTATAATTAAAGAACTTTATAAACCCATTGATCAAAACCTGTTATTTTTCTTATTAAATTTAGAGATCTTCAGTTAAATCAAGGATGAATATCCACAATAATTTTATTGGAAATGACAAAGGGGATCTTTATACCTCAATCAATGTGAAAAGTTGAATCAGAAGACTAGTGATAGTGAGATGAATTGATTACTTGGTTAAAGTTAATTGATGACAACAAAAAGATCTTCAATCCTATAACAAATGACTCAATATGACAACTGAGATGAGCAGGAAACCAACTTGGAGAAGTACTCAGCCTTATTTATATAGAATTCTGGGAGTAATGTTAATCTACAAGAATTGATGGGAAAGTATTTTAAAAGGACAAACATCAAGAAAGAAAATGATATAACCTTGGATATCCATTCATTTTATATAATATATACCTACCAACACATATTTTAAAAAAAACACACAAGGTTACTATGTAGGTAATTTATTTGAGGCACTGCTGAAGCACTTCCAAGGCAATTATGGTTTTTTTTTTAAAGATGATTGTTTCACAGCCTTTTTTATTTCGTAGCTCTGAAACAGGAGCTACTGTAGATGCTTGTGGGCTGTGTTGTAGCCTGCCCACCCCATAGTATGCCTCCCCTCTGATAGGCAAGAAATGACACAAAACTTCCCATTTAGGTGCTGGGTCAACACGAGCGCACCGGAAGGTATCCCTTACAAACAATTGTAACTAAATTAAGAATACAATTTTTTTGGCATGGGGGATTGAACTGGGGACCTTCCACCTTCCACAATGGTAAGCAGGTGCTTCACCACTGAGCTAATCGTGCATTTTCATGTCCTTAATAAATAATAAATTTCTAGGTAGATCAATACAAAAGTTTAAAGAATTGATGACAATTTTGAGCAGTATCCATTCATTGTTTGAACATTTAGAAACTAATGAATTTAGAAAGTTGGTTTTGGGTGCATTGAAGCTCCTTTTACATACTTACACATCAGACAAAAAATTGTAATTTATGCTGCCCCATATCTTTAACTCAAGAATCTCTATCTATCTATCAATCAAAGTATGTTTGGAACATGATAAAAATCATAATATTTGTCCAATCAAGCTGAAACCTTCAGGGTATGTTCCATTTATACTTGGAATTTGCTGCATAGTTTTTGAAAGACACCATGTTAAGCAACATTGAGCTGGGCTAAGAAATAGGTCAATTTTTTATGAATATGGTTGAAATTAAAGCTACAATTTTTGTCCAATAGAGCTTAAATTTTAAGGTTATGTACAAAACATGGTTAAAATTTAATATGTAATTTTTGAATTACAACATATTAGGCAACATTGAGCTAAGCTAAGAAATTCTTTTTTTAAATCTAATACATAGACCTAAAGAGCTCTTCCCTGATGTTAACTCACTTGACATGTGGAAGGTCGCAGGTTCAATACCCCAAGCCAACAAAAAAAATTGTAGTCTAAATTTGGTTACAGTTGTTTGTAAGGTATATCTTCTGGTGTGCTTGTGTTGACCCAGCACCTCAATGGAAACTATTGTATCACTTTTAGCCCATCAGAGGGGAGGCATACTATGGAATGGGCATGCTACAACACAGACTACAATCGTCTAACAGTAGCTCCTGTTTCATGGCTACAAATTAAAACAGGCTGTGAAACAAAATAAATATTAATGACATCTGTTTCAGGTCAGAAAAATCCAGTCAGTGTTATTCAGTGACAAACAGACAAATGGAAAATTTGTTAAAGTGTAGCCATCTGAAAAAAATACTTATGAGCTAATACACAGTTATATTAAATTCAATACTATAATGAGTCTTTTGTTCTTGAACCCTAGAATTATTCCACAAAGGAAAGTTTCCAAAGATAGAGAGGAAGTTGCTGATAAAGGCAGAGTAAGTAGGTACAATGTTTTTACTTTTTTTTTTCTTACCTATGGGTTGCTTCCCGATAATACTTCTGGTGTCCATCACTTGACTCATCATCATGATATTTGGCAGAAGTCTTCTCATCTTTATAGCCATAGCCATTTGCATGTGCCATACTGGAAGACAATTTCACTGAGACTCTTGATAAATGGAAATGATCACAAAAGAAGCACTGAACTACTGAAATGTTGGTAAAGCACTTGAAACGAATCTCAATTAAGATAAGGAACTTGTGGCTGATAAAGAAATCACTAAACAAACAAAAAATATTAATGGTTAGGTGGTACCTGCTTAATTAAAAATTAACTGAGAATTGCAGTTTTTTATCAAACAACTTGACTTGAACAAAAAACAGGAAAGGAATTTTTGAAATATTTGTGATAAATTTGTCCAAATGATAAGAATATTTTACTCTGAGGCAGCGATGTTGCCATGACAACGCCTGAACAGAGAAAAATGGACGCGCATAAGGTCCGTTTACGGCTTCGTAGCTCTGGCGGTCTCCCACTGATCCCTTGGAATTTTTTGCCAAATGTCTAGAAATGGTCGAAAAATTATTAAGAATAGACCTAAGTTTGCACTTTTTTGACGCGCAAGACTTAAGGCGGAATTAATAGACGTTTTAGTATTACCTCTGTGGTGCTAAGTCACGGATTGCGTACTGTGTAAGATAGGGAAAACGGACGCTTAGCAATAATGACATGTTACATAGAATTTGTCTATTCATTTCGCCCTTAGAGACGATTTAGGGCGAAATTTATAGACTAAATCGATAACTTGAGTCATTGCTTAGCATCAGTTTTCCTTATCTTAGGATGAAATTAATAGAACACATCAATAACTTAAGGGCGAAATTAATAGACAAATTGTATATGTATATATCACAAGTCATTGCTAAGCGCTGGTTTTCCCTATCTTACACAATACGCAATCCGTGTCTTAGGGCGAAGTTAATAGACAAATTCTATATCTCAATTCATTACTAAGCGTCATTTTTAACTATGTTACACAGTACGCAATCCGTGACTTAGCGTCACAGAGGTATTACAGGAACGTCTACGAATTCCGCCCTTAGAGCCACAAAGGTATTACAAAAACGTCTATAAATTTCGCCCTAATAGACAAAATCTATAGCTTATGTCTTTGCGTATCGGTTATCCTAATCTAGACAGTACGGAATCCGATACTGAGCGCCACAGAGGTATTACAAAAAAGTTTATCAGGACGGTACAACGTTCATATTACTTTGACAGTACACTGTACGTAATCCGTGACACCGTGACTTATCGCCACAGAGGAATTACCAATTTTTTTTTACAAAAGACGCTAAAAATTTACCGTCCTTAGGGCGAAATTAACAGACGTTTTTATAATACCTCTGTGGCCCTAAGTCACGGATTGCGTACTGTGTAATATTTTGTCTAAAAATTTCGCCCTTATCAACGAGTTTCATGGCGATCGGTTTTAACAAAGGGAACAGTGACTAGCGTGTAAATTTCAAATTTCCAAATTTTGTCGTAAAATTCTAAAAGGATCCCGGGCTCGGAAAAAAACAATTCTCTTTATGGTTTATGGTACCTTATAGAGGTAATACAGTGCCGTATTTTTCTTTCTAACCAAACGGGAATAAAATGAACCAAACTGGAAGCAAGTCATTTTTCTTTTGGAATAGGAAAAATTTCCACTTCCAAAGTTATAAAAAACACGAAAAACGTTAGTTCCAAAGGATTCGTCAAGATAGCGCCAGTAGAGTTTGCTAACCAAAGTGGAAGTAGAAAATTCTTGCTTCCAGTTCTTTTATAGGTTAAGTCCATTGTTTATCTTTAAAAGTAACCAAACGCATTTTTCTTTTACGAATGACCTTGGAATAAAATGGAAATATTTGGAAAAACCTAACCAGGAAATTTTTTCTGGTTAGAAAGAAAAATACGACTCAGGTAGAAAAGAAAAATAGATGTACGAATTTCTTTGTGGTGAAGCACAAGGCCTCTTCACAATTTTTGTGGGTAGCGCAGCATTACTAAGAGCCTCCTTTACATTTCGAATTATTCTATTACATTAATTTCTTTTTACTCTGGTAATGCCGCCACTGGTCGTTACTCATACAAGTAACTACTCATTTTTCCTCACGAGGTATGAGTGGACCCCGAACATCCAAGTAAAGAGCAGAAAAAATCCTCCCCCGCTGGGAATCGAACCCAGGTCACCATGTGTGCAATGCCTAGCGCGCTAACTCGCTCTGCCACAGTGACTACAGATATCGGCCAAGATCAAAGTGTAGAAAAGAAAAATAACACATAGATAAAGAGAGTGTGAATAGTGAATAAATGGTGGCTCGACCGTGAGCCGATCCGTTCCTTGTCCATACAGTCCGGTTTTCTTAACTTGATGTTAATATTATGGTTCATCTCCTTTCTTACAAAATATTTCTTTTTTCTTACCAAAAATTCTTACGATGAACTCTTTCATAGGACTGGACCAAAAAAAGGTGCAAGTGATCCATTTACATCAGACATAATTTTATCAGCTGATTTTGTTTGTGTAGGTATTAAGATTTGTTTACATTTCAATTCTAACAGATTTTTTTCGTTATTTAGGATCCTGTGAAACTACAGTTCTACTTCTACTAGTCTGCTTTAGGGCTATGCTTCATTGGTGTGGTGTCCAAAAACTGTCTGCATTACCGGTGCTATGAGCACCTGTCCTACTGCCGCCATGGAGGCTATGCTTGGCGTCATCCCTTTTTATCGCCACATTAAGAAGGATGGAATGGTTAGTAGCCTCAAGCTAAGTATGACAAAAAAATTTATGTCAGGTAATCTGTTGGGTCATCTAAAACAAAAATACCCTGGGATCCAATGACCTCATCTTTATCAGATTCAATGCTGATAAGACTCAACTAAAATCTCTAGGAAAATAGCCCACCGTTTAACAAAAGGGAAGTCTACGCCATTTTATTTTGTGCTTAGTTGAACCTTAAAAGAGAGCTCACATTAATATTATATCAGTCAGTTAAGCATTTATCATGCTACCTTGGAAATGCCTGGAAACACAAAAATTCTATAACTCAAGTTATTGCTATGCATTGGTTTTCGCTATCTTACACAGTACACAATCCGTGACTTAGCACCACAGAGGTATTAAAAAAACGTCTATAAATTTCACCCTCAAGCTTCTAGTAAAGGGCAAAGAAATTAAAAAAATAAATGTAACCATTAAATGGGTTCCTGGCCATGAAGACATTGTAGGAAATATATTGTCCTTGAACCATTTTGTAGCATTTCTAAAACCCATCTACTAAAATGCTGTCTCTGTAAAGAGGCCCCAGAGACAGCAAAACACATTCTGTGTAGGTGTGGAGCAGCTTCTCACACTTGACTGAAATACCTCCCAAGGCTGATTTTCTCTAAAGATGTTATTAAAATTAGTCCTAAAAGCTACATTAAAAGATCTCTTTGAATAACAAGGGCATGTCTCAAAAGATCTGTTTAAGGTCGTAGTAACAAAAAGCTTTTGTAGCTGACAGCCCTACTTATACCAAATAGGGCAGAATGACAAATGAAATATGTACAGGTTGCTTTTAAATGGTAGTATAGACAATATTAGTTGATTTTATATGTACTTGCCCCAATTAGGTGTTACAATTAGCTAGTAGCTACTCTATGGGAGAAAGCAGATTTATCAGCTCAAGGTTTTTGTGATTTACTTTTGCAGATTACAGCTCCCAAAGTTCACTTGGACAAAATTAACAAGTACTTATGCATTCATTACAGCATAGTGCTGCCATTGATGCAGTTATAATAAACCAATTTACCTGTATACCTAAGCACCATAAATAAGGGGAAAAAATATGTTAATGAAAAATTACAAAAATTTCTAATCAAATTCAAGTTTAAGCCTAGAAGCTCACTATTGTAATATATTATACAACATCTTATTTTAATATATGTCTATCAAGCAGAGGAAAGTTCAAAAAACTAGGAGTAAATCATCTTGATTGGACAACAAATATATTTATCACGTTAGAAACATACATAGATAGGCAGGGACAAAAGTTCCCAGAGTTAAAGGTAGACTCAGTTCACATTAAATCTGTTAAAAAAAAGAACATATGCATATTATTTCTAGTTGGTTTTCTTTAGCTTTCCATCCTGTCATTTCATTGAAATACCTATATATGAGATTGAGTTTTATCTATGATGGGGGTGTATCTCCTTGAGAGTTTGGCTTTTTGTACAATTAATCACTTTAACCTCACCTAGCTGGAGAAAGACCTACTAAGTAGCTTAAAAAAATCTTTTTTGTTGGTCTTTTCAGATTGATGGAACACTTGAACCACCCCAGAAGAAAATTTGTGGTCAGCATGCTACTCCTTCTATGTAAGTTCTAATACTAGTTTATCAAACTGATCAGAGTTTGCATGAGGGATGAAATCTTTAATAACATCATCTCTAAGTACCTAATCACCTTGGCCTAGTGGTAGAATGCTCAGCTTGCTCTCCAGGTGTCAATTTTTTTGCTCTGTACTTTCAATGTTGGTGCCTACCCTAGCCTTGTGAAAACAATTGGGGTAGTTGTAAATTGGGCAAGAACCAGTGGCAGTATTACAAGATTGATTATAGGAATATAATATTTGGTCAGAGATATGATTCTTGCAATGTCAATTTTGAATGCTTCAGATTGCCTTTAGGTGGGTGGAATGGAGTGTCTACATGATTCTTATGGAAATTGCTTACTAGTTCTCAAAGCGTATCACTTTTGCTATCAGAAGTCACTACGAAAAAAGAGACAATCAGAAAAAAAAGAAAAAAGAGAAATACAGTAAATCAAATCAATATATATATTTTTATTCATACTTAGGTGTTTTAGTTTCATATTTCAATTTTTTGCTTTCAGATTTGTCCTGCCGGGAAATGTGAGAATTGTGAAACTTCCTGAGAGAGGTGAGAAGGTGAGTGTTATCAGTCATACATTTTTGTGTTTTTGGAGGTAGGTAAATGACTTCTGATCTTTGTGTGTGTTTGTGATGAGATTGGCTTGTGGACTGTGTAGAAGGTAACAAAATCATCATCATCATAGGGTGGAGTCATTATGAACAATGTTAGCCAGACAGTGGAGGAATGACTCAGCACATTAACACTGACTTTACAAGGAGGCTAATGATTGACAAGGACCCCCAGAACCAAGCCAATGCTGGTCTACTCTCTGTTTATAGTCCCCCAGCTAGACTGCTGTTCTACTCCCTGTTTATAGTCCACCAGCCAGATAAATATAAATATTTATTTCATTATGTAAAACTTTGATGAGGAAAAAAGAATTGTGGAATTTTGTTATTATTATTAAACACTTTATTAGAAAAGAATACATGTGTAGTTGTGTACAATACAAATAATTATTACAATGAAAAAAATAAAAAAATAAAATGGAAACAATATACAATACAATAAAAAGGAAAAAGAAAAGAAAATATGTCCTAACGAAAGGGCGGGGTTATTGCCTATGGCAATCTCTTCCACCCAACCCTTAGTTAAATTTTAAATAATATATTTATATTATATATCATATTAAATTTGTTTGTTAATTTTTAAATAATATACATTACTAGCGGGCTGTCGCCCGCTTTGTGGACCGAGGCATGGCTGTGAAAGCAAAAAATCCTTTTTCGCCAATGGCAGCTGTTGTAGTGGGAATTTCGAAAAATCCCGTCTTATTGCACATCTAGACTATAAGTCAAAGCTACCTACCAAATTTCAGCTTGCTAGGTATTACGGTTTGGGCTGTAGAGCGATAATCAGTCAGTCAGTGACTTTGACATTTATATATTAAGATAATTATATCATACTAAATTTCTCAAGAAGGTGTCAACTTTTGCCACTTTTGGGGCTCAAACCTTGATTTGACTTATTCAGCAAATTTGCCATGGGCCTATCCATAGATTTTTTTTTTAATTTCAAGCTGTTCACAAGTAGTCATAGAGCTTTTCATAGGACTTATGGAACATACTATAATTATTGGAAAATCCTTCCGATTTCTAATGTTAAAAATTTCTCAGAAGTAATATTCCGTCATGAAGCAATTGATTAAGAGATAATTAAGAGACATTTATTTTACATGAGACAATTCACAAAGAAGTTTTTATTTCAGTAGCAGGAATATAATTACATATTATGCTGTGAGTTTCTACATCCAAACATCATCGATCTACGTTGACTATGGCTCCAGGATGTTAACTTCATCATCTTTCTTCACACTTTGTAGGTTGGGGTGTCATCACTCAAAAAGTCATCACTTTCAGGGTAAAAATTCATCACAGTCGGGCCAAATGTCATCCATCATGAAGTCATCAGCTTTTAAGTGTCATCCATCAAGTAATGAACTTTGGGCCAAGTATCATTCATCATCAAGTCATCACCTGTGGGTCAAGTGTCATCCATCATCAAGTCACCACCTTTGGGTCAAGTGTCATCCATCATCAAGTAATGAACTTTGGGCGGTGTCATCCATCATGAAGTAATATACTTTGGGCGAAGTGTCATCCATCATCACCTTTGGGTCAAGTGTCATCCATCATCAAGTTATCACCTTTGTTGGGTCAAGTGTCCCATCATGAAGTCATCACCTTTGGGTCAAGTGTCATCCATCATCAAGTAATGAACTTTGGGCGGTGTCATCCATCATGAAGTAATATACTTTGGGCGAAGTGTCATCCATCATCACCTTTGGGTCAAGTGTCATCCATCATCAAGTTATCACCTTTGTTGGGTCAAGTGTCCCATCATGAAGTCATCACCTTTGGGTCAAGTGTCATCCCCCAAAGTATCATCCATCATCAAGTCATCACCTGCGGGCCAAGTATCATCCATCATCAAGTCATCACCTGTGGGTCAAGTGTCATCCATCATCAAGTAATGAACTTTGGGCAGTGTCATCCATCATGAAGTAATATACTTTGGGCCAAGTGTCATCCATCATCAAGTCATCACCTTTGTTGGGTCAAGTGTCCCATCATGAAGTCATCACCTTCGGGTCAAGTGTATTCCATCATCTTGTCATGACCTTTGGTTGAACTGTCATTCATCATCAAGTCATCACCATATTTTGACCCTCAAGTGGAATTTTGAAGGTGACCAATAATTTAGACAGTGAACTAGAATTTGGAAGGTTAACCCTTCAAGTCCAAAAACTATTTTTATAGTTTTTCTATTTTCCTACTGCACATGTCAAGTCCTGGCGTTACATATTTGTAACAGTGAACTTTCTGTGGCCATAGGTTGATTCGACTATTATGAATCACTAAAAACGTGTTATATGAGTACTATTGTTTTTAATATTAAAAAGAAATGTGCTGACACTTGTTTCGTGTTACATATATGTAACGCCAGTACTTGAAGGGTTAACTGTAATTTAAAGGTGAATAATATTTTGAAGGTGAATAATAATTTTGAGGGTGAACTGGAATTTATAGAGTGACCAATAAATTAGAATTTTGAAGGTGAACAATAATTTGGAAAGTCAACTGGAATTTCGAAGGTAAACTAGAATTTTGATAATGACCTATAATTTAGACGTTGAACTAGAATTTTGATGCTAAAGTAGAATTTTGAAGGTGAACTATAATTTACAAGGTGAACTACAATTTTTAAGGTGAACAATAATTTTGAAGTGACCAAGAATTTGGAAGGTGACCTTAAGTAAAATAGAATTTTGAAGGTGAACTAGAAGTTTCAAAGTAAACTAGATATAATTTTCAAGGTGAACTTAGTGGACTAGAATTTTGGAAGTGACCAATAATTTCGAAGGTGAACAAGAACTTTGAAGGTGACCAATAATTTTTAAGGTGAACCAAAATTTTGAGTATGACAAATAATTTTGAAGGTGACCGGGGATTTTTAAGGGGTATCGGAAATTTGGAGGTGAACTCGATTTTTTAAGGCGAACAAGAATTTCGAGTGTAACCAATAATTTTGAAGGGGATCAGGAATTTTGAAGTTGACCAATAATTTTTAAGGTGAACCAAAATTTTGAGTATGACAAATAATTTTGCAGGTGACTGGGGATTTTTAAGGGGTACCGGAAATTTGGAGGTGAACTCGATTTTTTAAGGCGAACAAGAATTTTGAGTGTAACCAATAATTTTGAAGGGGATCAGGAATTTTGAAGTTGATCAATAATTTTTAAGGTGAACCAAAATTTTGAGTATGACAAATAATTTTGAAGGTGACCAGGGATTTTTTAAGGGGAACCGGAAATTTGGAGGTGAACTCGATTTTTTAAGGCGAACAAGAATTTTGAGTGTAACCAATAATTTTGAAGGGGATCAGGAATTTTGAAGTTGACCAATAATTTTTAAGGTGAACCAAAATTTTGAGTATGACAAATAATTTTGCAGGTGACCGGGGATTTTTAAGGGGTACCGGAAATTTGGAGGTGAACTCGATTTTTTAAGGCGAACAAGAATTTTGAGTGTAACCAATAATTTTGAAGGGGATCAGGAATTTTGAAGTTGATCAATAATTTTTAAGGTGAACCAAAATTTTGAGTATGACAAATAATTTTGAAGGTGACCGGGGATTTTTTAAGGGGAACCGGAAATTTGGAGGTGAACTCGATTTTTTAAGGTGAACAAGAATTTTGAGTGTAACCAATAATTTTGAAGGTGATCAGGAAGTTTAAGATATAAGATATATCAGGAAGTTTGAAGGTGACCAAAAATTTTGAGGGTGAACTACAATTTTAAAGGCGAACCAGAATTTTGAAGGTGACTAATAATTTAAATGTTGAACTATAAGTTTGAAGATGTCTTATCATTTTGAAGGGAAACTCGATTTTTTAAGGGAAACCAGAATTTTAAGTGTGACAAATAATTTTGAAGATGACCAGGAATTTTGAGGATGAATTTAGGAGGAGACCAAAAATTTTGAAGATGAACTACAATTTTGAAGGTGACTTAGAATTTTAAACATAAACTAGAATTTTCAAGGTCACCACTAATTTTAAGGGTGAACTGGAATTTTGAAGGTGACCAATAATTAAGTTGAACCAGAATTTTTAAGGTCACCTCTACTTTTGAAGGTAAACCAGAATTTTGAGGGTGAACTAGGATTTAGAGATGACCAAGAATTTTGAAGGAGAACTAAAATTTCGAACTTGGACTAAAATTTTGAAGGTGACCAAAATTTTTGAATTTAGAATTTTGAAGATGACCAGGAATTTTGAGGGTGAACTAGAATTTTGAAGTGAACCAGAATTTTGAAGTTGATCAGGATTTGGAGGAGTTTACCAAGAATTTTGAAAGTTAACTAAAATTTTGAAGGTGAAGTAGAATTTGGAGGTGACCAGGAATTTTGAAGGTGACCAGGAATTTTGAAGGTGAACTAGGATTTTGAGGTGACCCATAATTTTGAAGGTGAAATAGAATGTTGAAGGTGACTAGGATTTGGAGTTTACCAAGAATTTTGAAAGTTAACTAAAATTTTGATGGTGAAGTAGAATTTGGAGGTGACCAGGAATTTTGAAGGTGACCAGGAATTTTGAAGGTGAACTAGGATTTGGAGTTTAACAAGAATTTTGAAAGTTAACTAAAATTTTGAACGTGGACTAGAATTTTGAAGTTGACCAGGAATTTTGAAGGTGAACTAGGATTTGGAGTTTAACAGGAATTTTGAAAGTTACCTAATTTTTGAATTTAGAATTTTGAAGGTGACCAGAAATTTGAGGATGAACTAGAATTTTGAAGGTGAACTAGAATTTTTATAACTATAGTTTTGAATATACTGATACCACCATACCAATTGGCGCTACAGCCCGTCACGCGGTGTGGGTCTTGGCCTCCTCAGCTACATGCCTCCAGACAAGATGGTCTCTGACCGCAGTTCCTATCCGGTGTCTCACATCACTTTCAGGTCCATCTTAAGCGAGGTCTGCCTCTTCTTCTGGTGGCATATGTCTATGCATTCAGTATATTCTTAGGCATCCCTGAGTTTTCCATTCTCTGTACATGTCCGAACCATCTGAGCCACTCTTCCTCAGTCACTCGAATATCACCATATACATACTCTTATTATTTCAGGAACAATTTGGATTTTCTTATTATTTCAGGAACAATTTGGATTAAAAGTGTATTCTGCTGAAAATTTAGTTTTAAATACGAGTGAAATTATTATCTGGCTGTGATTTATATTTTCCACGCGGTAATTCATGTTTTTTTTCTCTTCAATTTATTACGTAGAGAAGCCAGTACCTACGTTTAATAAAATTAAAAAAAATAGTACCTACATAATGTTATACTATAAAATATAAAGGTCACGTTTTTTTTTTTCCCCCCAAGTACTGTCTCCATGTTCAACCTCAGAATACAAACCACAATGGTTATGTTTTACAGTGACGGCTAATCGATCACGAAATCGAAGAGTTATAAATAGAATATATTAAAAATAGAAGTGGAAAAAAAAACACTGCCAATTATGGACACAATACTTTTCGTTTTATTGTTGCTAGAATCAGATCTTTTTTACTGAATCACTTGTATTTACAAAAGTTCTCAACCGATTCTATTTAAATTTGTTTTACATGTTAGAATACCGTTTTTTTTACATTCTCTATTCTACAAAATTCTGTATCCGCAAGTCGTGGACCTTATTATTTTTTTTAAACTTTTTGTCCAAAATTACGGATTTTCTGAAATATTAGAGCTCAATCAAAATGTATTTAAAAAAATAACTAATTATAAATGCACAAAGCTCATACGCACATACATACAAAATTTCATCAAAATCGGGTGTACCTTTCACGAGATATAAGCTTATAAGTAAAAAGTTAGTGGTCAGGCGCATGGTCTCTATCACCAAGAACCGCTAGTGCGAAGTTGATGAATTTAAAATAGGACCATCTACAGAACGTCTCCTATATGTGTACAAAATTTCAACAAAATACGTTCAGTGGTTTGTGAGATTTGCGCGTTAAAAGGAACGTATTTAGCAGACCGACAGACACAAAACCAAAGTTACTCAAGAGGTTATGAATCGTCCAGAATTATGAAAAAAATTGAATTCGGAGCAAAAAATTGTTTTTTTTTTTACAAAAACGAACACAATATTTCCGATTTCTAATATTAGAAATCTCTCGGAAGTAAAAAGATTAGGTATTGTAGTAGTTTTAACGGCAGTAGATGGAGGAATGTAAAACTCAATGTCGATAGGTATTCTGATCCTTGGATCTGAGTTGAAATTTTAGGTTTTCAAGTAGGTATTTTCTGTCGAGTCTTAAACTAAGAAAAGAAGGAATTTTCTGTCAAGTTTTAAACTAAGAAAACTCGGAGGTTTTTTTTTTTATTTATATAAACTAATACTGGCAGGTGCCATGGAAAAAAATTGATTTTTAAGTACTAACTAGATCCCTTGAGCCTACAGATAAAAAATCTCTCAAAATATCTCTTGGAGCCCCTGAAAACTGTATTTTCAAGTATCATTAACTCTGGAAATTTAAATGAAATGATTTTTTAGACCACTTTGAATTGAAAGGAGACACCATAATAATGAGCTTGAAAAGGATGATTTTTGTAATTGTGATGGTGGTAATTAATTTTGTACCATTATCAATAACGTATAACTCCAATAATATTGGAGCAATATGTTTTCTTCCGAATATATACGGCTTCAATACAGACTGGATAACAATATCAAAAACTTCAACTTGTTATTTCCTTTCGTTCCGGAGAACAAAGGTGTTCCTGGACTTTTCTTGCACCCTATATAACTAATGTAAACGTATTCTTGTTCTCAGATACCTCCCCCACAAGTTCCAACTAGCTGCTCCTCAACTCCCATAGATACAAGTTTAAAATTAGAGGCAGAAGAGGAAAGTGAGTACCTGAGTATACTACGGTAGGATCGCCTGATTACTAGTGACCTTTAAATAATATCATATCAATTTTTTTGCCAACTTTTCAGGAAAACGATCCTGTTGGAAAACTATACTAGTGAATATAACCTTTTTTTATTTTAGATACTTATGTAAAATAGAATAATTGTCTATATTACTATCTGGTTCAATCAGAACAATAGTGTCTTTACACTGACTTTGTATACAGTTACTTTGTTATATTGTTTAAATCTAATTTCAGAAAGAACTGAAACAAATAATTAAAGACTTATGTTTTTTAAAGAATTAAACATGTGTCTGAGTACTCTGAGTAGTGCTTTATTTATGTTGGGGAACAAAATGAAACTTGACAACACTGGTTTTATATTTTCATTTTTCCCGCTTGTCTTTTTGTTATTAAGAATGTGTGATCTGTTCTTGACGTTCTGCCTTTTGAATCTTTTGCTGGAAAACCTTTTGTAATCTCTGTAATATCTGTACTCCAATAAAATATGTTACTTATCAGACTAAACTGCATCTCTGTGTTTTGTTATTTAACATAAACCAACAGGTTATGTGCCCAGTCAGTCGTGTTTGAGAGTCCTGGAATTTGCACTGGGTACTGGAATTTTTGGTACAGTGTGGTGTGTGGGATCTCATGATGTCTGTGGTAAATAAGTATGGAATCGTTCCATTTATTGGAGGTAATGCAGATTTTGGCAAGTGGCTGTTCAGAGTAAAGGTTGCATTAGAGGAAAATGAGTGCTCTGAGGCAATTGAGGTGCAAGATCAAGGAGGAGAAGAGAAGATCAAGCCGATCAAGGACAAGCAAAAGTTCACTAAGAAGGATGTGAAGGCTAAGTCTATTATTATCCAGAGTTTAGCTGACAATGTATTGGAAGTTGTGTCAGAATGTGAGACAGCACATCAGATGGTGAGCATTTTAAGTCAAAGGTTTTTAAGAACAAGTTTGTCTGAATCCATATTGTTGAAAAAGAAGCTAGCTAATTTGAAATATAAGCCAGAGTCTCAGGAAATGAGTGTTCATTTAGAAGAGTTTGACAGTCTAGTCAGGCAATTAGCTAGAAATGACATAAAACCTACTGAGAAGGAGTTAGTGTGTAACCTCCTATTGTCTCTTCCAAAGTCTTATGATAATTTAGTTACAAGTATAGAAACTTTGGTGAGTAAAGAAGATATAACATTGGACTTTGTTAAAAGTCGGTTGCTTAATGAAGAGCTGAAATTGAAAAACATTAAAGATGTACAATCTCATTCTCATCATCCTCAGTCGTTTGCAGCATTTCAGATCAAATGTTACAAGTGTGGTAAAAAGGGTCACAAAAGAAGTGATTGCAAGTCTGGAAAGGAAATTAAGTGTTTCAAGTGCGGTAAAAGTGGACACAAGAGTAATGTGTGTAAGTTCCAGAGTCATGCTAATAATTCTGCAAGCAATTTTGTGAGTCCTGATCCTGTGAATGAAGATTCTAGCAGTGGTTTCCAAATGAATGATGGAATATGTCTATTGACTGCAGGAGATGTTAATGTTCCAACAGAGTTCATCATTGATTCTGGTTGTACTGACCATATTTGTAATAATATTGATTATTTTTATAATTATGTAACTTTGAAAGAACCTATAAATATAGCTGTAGCTAAGAGTAATGAATATATGCAAGCAGTAGGTATAGGTAATATTCATTGTTTTGTTTTTGTTAATAATAATTTTGTAAAATGTAAACTTCAAAATGTTTTGTATGTTCCCGAGCTTAAACAAAATTTATTATCTGTTAAAAGACTTGAAAAATTAGGTCATAAGTTGATATTTGAGTCAGGGAAGGTAAATATTTATCTTCATGGTAAATTGATAGCTGAAGGTTTCAGAGATACCTTGTATAAATTGAAATTGTATTTTGACAATTCAGAATGTTATGCCAATCATACTGAAGAAAATATTAAACTTTGGCATGCCAGGTTGGGTCATTTGGGTGAAGCTAATTTAAAGAAATTAGTAAAGAAAAATTTAGCTAATGGTATCAATACTAACATACTCAATGAAACATTAGATCTATGTCAAAGTTGTATTGAAGGCAAGCAATGCCGGTTACCTTTTGGTACTAGGACTAGATCAACTAGACCATTGGAAATCATCCATTCGGATGTATGTGGTCCAATTAGTCCAATCTCATATGATGGTAGTAAATATTTTGTCACTTTTATGGATGAGTTTACTCATTTTGTTATGGTTTACTGTATAAAATCAAAGAATGAAGTTCTTAGTAAGTTTAAAGAATATGTCAAGTTGGTACATAATAAATTCAATGTAAAAGTACACAAATTGAGATGTGATAATGGTGGGGAATTCAGTAGTCATGAATTCAAATCTTTTTGTTCAAATGAAGGTATTATTTTAGATTATACAACAGCATATACTCCTGAACTTAATGGTAAATCTGAGAGGTTAAATCGTACATTGGTTGAAAGAATGAGAACCATGATTTCAGAAAGTGGGGTACCTAAATATTTTTGGAGTGAAATTTTGTATACAGCTACCTACCTTCTAAATAGAAGTCCTACTAATTATTTGAGGGACAAGACACCAGCAGAAATGTGGTATAATGTTAAACCTAATTTGAGTAATTTAAGAGTATTTGGCTGTACTGCCTATGCTCATGTGCCTGACGAGTTAAGATCTAAATTAGATTTTAAGAGTGAAAAATGTGTCTTACTTGGTTATTCCTTTACTGGTTATAGACTTTGGAATATATCCAAAGAAAAGATTGTGGTTTCTAGAAATGTAATTTTTAATGAAAATGAATTATATTTTAAGTCTTTAAATAAAAGTGTTGATTGTAAAGAGAATAAAGAGACATTAGAAGAAGAAGAAACAGTAAATACTGAAACAGAAAATATTAAGAGTACTGAGAGAGTTAGAAAAGTACCTAAACATTTTCAAGATTATGAGCTTTACTTAGTTTACAATGCTTTTAGTTTTCTAGATAATGTTCCAACATCTTACAATGATGCTATGCTAAGGGAAAATAAACTTGATTGGGAGAAAGCTATAGAAAGAGAGCTTTTGTCTATTAGTGAAAATAAGACATGGGAAATTGTTGATATTGGAACAGTGTCTAATAAGAAATCTATCCTAGACTCTAAGTGGGTATTCACCTATAAGGATCATGAATCTGAGGAAGTAAATCAATACAAAGCTAGATTGGTTATCAGAGGATTTGCTCAAAGTCAAGATAGCTACAATTATGATGAGTTGTATTCTCCAGTAGCCAAAATGTCTACAATTAGAACTTTGTTATCTGTAGGAAATTGTAAAATGTACAAGTTTGAACAATATGATGTAAAGACAGCATTTTTAAATGGGAAATTAAATGAAAATGTCTTTATGTATCCTCCTAAAGGATTAAATGTTGAAAAAGGGAAAGTTCTTAAATTGAATAAATCATTGTATGGTTTGAAACAGGCTGCTAAATGTTGGAATAATGAATTTAATAATTTCATGGTTAAAATTGGGTTTGTAATGTCAGAAAATGACACTTGTCTTTATTCTAAGCAACATAATGGTAAATTTGTTTATTTATTGTTGTATGTAGATGACATTATTGTAGCAAGTGATGATCAAAACTTACTAGATTTTGTTAGGAATGAACTGAAAAATACTTTTAAAATTAAGGATAAAGGTATTTTAAAATACTTTCTGGGTATTGAAATAGATTATGATTTGGAAAAGGGATATTTGAAATTATCTCAACAGAGATATACTGAGAAGTTGTTGTCTAAATTTAATATGACTGAATGTACACCTAGAAATATACCTTTAGATCCTAACTATAACTTTGTACCTTCTGTAAACAATAATCAAACTTGTGATAAACCGTATAAAGAGTTATTAGGTTCACTTATGTACCTTATGTTAGGAACTCGCCCTGATCTATCTTATTCTGTAAATTTTTTCTCAAGATATCAGAATTGTTTTACTGATGAATTGTGGTTTCAACTTAAAGGTATTTTAAGATATTTGAGAGGAACTGTAAACTATGGGTTAATTTATACCAGACAAAACCATTGTGAGTTAAACTGTTTTGTTGACTCTGATTGGGCAGGGGATAAAGTAGACAGGAAATCAGTATCTGGTTATCTGTATAAGTTAAATCATGACATATTATCCTGGTCAACTAGAAAGCAAGTTTGTGTATCATTGTCTAGTACTGAGTCAGAAATTGTTGCCCTTTGTTCTAGTATTCAGGAAGGTTTGTGGTTGGGAAAAATAATTAATGATTTACATGTAAATTTAAATGTATTCAATGTTTTTGAAGATAATCAAGGGTGCATTAACATAATTAAGAATCCAGGAAACAATAAGCGAGTGAAGCATATTGATATTAAGTATAGATTTATCTGTGACAAGGTTACATCTAAGGAATTAAATTTAATGTACATAGATAGTAAGAATCAAACAGCTGATATTCTTACTAAAGCCCTTTCTAAAGACAGCTTTATAAAGTTAAGAAACCTATTGGGTGTTCAGGAATTATGTTAATTATCCATGTGTTTATTATGCCTAATGTTGATAATTTTGTAATTGTTTGTAATTTTTCTCTACATTTGTATTGTAATATTTTTAATCATTTTGTACTGTATGGATCATTTTAAGGGGTCAGTTTTATTTGCATTTTGTTTTACATTAATAGTTAAGTTGTTCTGTGAATTTATATTTTTTGAGTATATACAGGGTGAATCATTAGTATTAGTATCTACAGGGTGATTCATATTTTCATTTTGAGGAGGAGTGTTGGGGAACAAAATGAAACTTGACAACACTGGTTTTATATTTTCATTTTTCCCGCTTGTCTTTTTGTTATTAAGAATGTGTGATCTGTTCTTGACGTTCTGCCTTTTGAATCTTTTGCTGGAAAACCTTTTGTAATCTCTGTAATATCTGTACTCCAATAAAATATGTTACTTATCAGACTAAACTGCATCTCTGTGTTTTGTTATTTAACATAAACCAACAATTTAGACTGTCAGCGCAAGACAGGCAGTCCTTTTTATTTCTTTTTAAACAAAGCACCTTTTTATTTATTTGAGTATAAATACAATGAAAATGTTTTTATAGTATTGAGTTTTGTGATATTATACCATATCTTAATGGAACAATGCAGTGACTGGATTCCGAGATGGAGTAGTGTAAAACTTAGTTTCGACCGGTATTTTAGGTTTTCTATCAGGTTGGCTGTCAAGTTTTAAACTAACAAGACTCAAATGGTCTTTTTTTCTCTATTTTTTTCCATGTTGTAAAATTTATAATTTTCCAGCATTCTGTCTATTCTTGCAGGACTGCAGTCTGTGCCTTTTGAACGTGGACTTCTTCATCGAAAAGGGGACTTTTTGTTTAAAAAAATAATGTCCAGAAAGTCCAGGCACTATTTTCGATGCACAGAAGCTACTTGTCCCACCAGACTGATGTGTGATGAGGTTACTGGTACTACGAAGGAAACCAAGCTTCATAATCACGCCCCCAACTATAAAAAGCTGCAAAAAATAGAGCTATTTAATGATTTGAGAGCGAAGGCGAGTGAGGACACGGCGGAAAGTCCAAAGAAGATTTTTGACTCCGTTATAGAGAGGTAGATTTTACCAAAAGGATGGTATTTTCATTACTAAAATTAATATTTTGTGAATGTAGGTGTAAATGTTGTATGTATTAAACGGCCAAGATATCAAATTAGGTACACTCAATGATACTGGAAGATCACAGCTTTAACTAGCGTAATAATTATAGTAGAGCCATTTTTTACCCTACTGCAAACGTGTTTTTTTAATCAGGTTTAACGTCACTTTCAACTGCGTGGTCATATCACGACTGGGGTTTTACCCTCGATTCACTGGTAACTTACAAAGCAGATAGTCATATTAACCTATTCGTAACTTTAATACATTAAGCCACAATAACCTACATGTCCTGGCTTTAATAATATCCTATTTTGTGTCTCAATTTTCCATTTATTAATTACAATTATAATATGATACAGATTTTAGAATGATTTAATGCTACCCTTTCTCAAAGTTAAAAAAAACTGTGTTGAGAAAGGGGAGTTCAGAATTTAAAGAAATTAATTTAAATATATGTAGAAGGGTTTTTTAGTGGGTGGAAAGCCCACTCTCCATGTTACCCGGGTCACGGGTGTCTTTCAAAGAATTTAGCCTATCTTTCTAAAACAAAAGTTCCAGGAAACAATAGTAGCACAAATTATGTATTCGTGGCTTTCTCAGTATCTTTTGTGGGCTCAAGTTACCTTTTCCAAAACAGTAGTTAACAACAACAACAAAAAGTCTTCTACCTATAGCGTATGGTGCATTACATGTTTTCCACTATTTTGCTTTACAGATATCCCCTTGCTGCTGATATTTACACCTTTGAGGGAGCAAGGAAAATCATTAACCAGGCAAGGGCGGACATTCCTACTCCACATACAGTTACGACAAAGGATAACGTTGAAGTACGTACCGAATAAAATATACCTTGTTGGTACTGCTGAGATAAGACTGAAAAAAAGAAAACAAGGGTTGGGTGGAAGAGATTGCCATAGGCAATAACCCCACTCTTTAGTTAGGACATATGTTTTTTTTTTATATATTTTCTATTATTTTTCATTTTTATTGTATATTGTATATTTTTGTTACGCCTTATCTGTTAGAGCTATTGGAACGGGATAAAATATTCACTCTCAATACGATATGTCAGCTTTCTTTTGACGTGACAAGCTTGTCCGTAACTGTTTGTAAAATGTTTGATGTATTTTTTTTTTTTAACTTGAGGGGCGTGCCACTCCGTTAGAGAGAATTTTCGCACCTTTTTTTTATATAAAGTTAACCCCCCCCCTAAAATGGTATATAATATATGTGGTTAACGGATTTACCTACTTTTATTAATCACCCTGTAAAAAAGTGCCTATATCTGATATCTTTGTAATCTCAAAATTCCTTTTTTAATACCCTTTACCCTGCAAATTTAAATGCAATGGCTCTTTAGAACATTTTCAATTGATAGATATGATTTTGGTTTTGGTGATTGTTTGTGTTGGTGGTAATTAATTTTGTACCACTATCAATTGTATAACATCAAGAATATTGGGGAAAGTATGTTTTCGTTCCAATAATAAACTGCTTCAATACACTGGATACTATTATCAAAAACTTCAAGTTGTTATCTCCTTTTGAATGACCTTTATTGACTACTTGCAAAAGATCCAGACAAATACAGGAGCATAATATGATCTGGACTCGAGTCAAATGAGGAAGTCATTGCCCAAACAAATATTTATTTTGAGGATCTTCAGCCATCTTACTCTAAGGACGGTCTACAGAAGTTGGAACAATTCTAAGAGAAGTGTATCTCCCTCAAAGGAGACTGTGTTGAGTAATAGGACCGATTCAACCCCAGGTGACTTTCCGTGTTTTTCACTATGTAACACAATACACACTGGGGATAACAATATCAAAAACTTCAAGTCGTTATCTTTTAGTTCCGGAGAAGGCACCCTATATAACTAATGTAAACGTATTCCTGTTCTCAGATACTGCCCCCTCAAGCTCCAACTAGCTGCCCCTCAACTCCCATAGATACAAGTTCAACATTAGAAGCAGAGGAGGAAAGTGAGTACACTACGGTAGAGTCTTCCATATTTGCCCACTATAAAAAAAAACGAAAACTACTAGTGAGCATTGCTTAATTTGGTATAGTATTGTTTAAATTTCTTATTTTTGGAAAGAACTGAAATTATGTTACAACACTCACCAGCAAAATAAACCGGACACTTCTTGTTTTTCCATTACACTCAATGTATTTCTTTACGAACTAAATTTGACTCAACTTTTTTTGTAGGGGTCAATTAATTCAATTAATTGTAGACTTTATCGTAGATTTTGAATACCAAATAATAAATAGAGGGCTCTATTTAAAAGTCGAAAGTTGGTTCCTGTTTCACTACTTTTGGTACACCCTGTACAAATTACGGTTCCACCAAAAATTTACAATTCCATATTCCAATTTACATAAATTTCTAGACTTGTGATATTATTTCATATCTTAATGGAACATTGCAGTGACTAGATTCCGAGATGACAGTAGATGGGGTAGTGTAAAACTTAGTTTCGACAGGTATTTTAGGTTTTCCATCAGGTTGGCTGTCGAGTTTTAAACTAACAAGACTCCGATGGTCTTTTTTTACTCTATTTTTTTTCCATGGTGTAAAATTTGTAATTTTCCAGAATTCTGTCTATCGTTGCAGGACTGCAGCCTATTACTTTTAAACGTGGAATTCTTCATCGAAAAGGAGACTTTTTGTTTAAAAAACGAATGTCCAAAAAGTCCAGGCACTACTTTCGATGCACAGAAGCTACTTGTCGTACCAGACTGATTTATGATGAGGTTGCTGGTACTGCGAAGGAAACCAAGCTTCATAATCACACCCCCAACTATAAAAAGCTGCAGAAAATACAGCTAATGAATGATTTGAGAGCGAAGGCGAGGGAGGACATGAAGGAAAGTCCAAAGAAGATTTTTGAATCTGTTTTAAAGAGGTACCTTAATATCTAGTAGTATATTATATAGAGTGCAATAATCATTGTACTCTCATTTTTGAAGCTAATTTTTTTTTTTGTAAATGTGATTTTAAATATTGTATGTACATATTAAACGACCAAGATTTCAAAATTGGTATACACTACAGAGGTCTAAATGATACTGGAAGGTTACAGCTTTAAGTAGCGTAATTATTCTATAGCAATATTTTTCCTTACTTCTCACACACACTTCACATCCGAATTATATAGTTTTTCGGGAATGACTGTGTTTTTTTTTCATTTGGGTCATGTTTGGGTCACGACGGGAGTTTTACCCTCCATTCGCTAGAAACTTACAAACCAGCTACCAATATACCTCGCCCAGGCTGGGCCCGATTTGCTAGCATCACGAGGGTTTGAATTTGAATGGTATCCTATACAAGTTCTAACCTCGCTGGACGTTGTTTAACTGTAGTGAGAGACTTAATGTCTTACCTCTGCAAAACAGTAATATTGTTTCAAAAAAATAAAAAAAAATAAAAATAGTTAAGTATTCTGCCTATAGCTTATGGTGCATTACATCTTTTCTACTATTTTGATTTGCAGATATCCTCTAGCTGCTGGTACTAACACCTATGAGGCAGCATTTAAAGTCATTAATCGGGCAAGGGCGGGCAATGCTACTCCACATGTAGTTACAACACAGGATAACGTGGAAGTATGTACCTACCATAGAATAAAATACACCTTGTTTATTTTGCCGAGGTATAAGTGCCTTTACTCCAGGAGTGAAACAGGTTTTGAGTTTTTCTTTGGTAAATTCAATAATAATAATGATTGTTTTCCACTTTCAATTGAAAGTAGACACCGGACATCTTGAAATTGAAATTGAAATTTAAAGAGACATCTTGAAAAGCATGTTTTTGGTTATTGTGATATTGGTTATTAATTTATAGCACTAATAATAATATAAAACACCAAGAATATTGGAAAAAATATGTATGTATGTACGAATTTCTTTGTGGTGAAGCACAAGGCCTCTTCACAATTTTTGTGGGTAGCGCAGCATTACTAAGAGCCTCCTTTACATTTCGAATTATTCTATTACATTAATTTCTTTTTACTCTGGTAATGCCGCCACTGGTCGTTACTCATACAAGTAACTACTCATTTTTCCTCACGAGGTATGAGTGGACCCCGAACATCCAAGTACAGAGCAGAAAAAATCCTCCCCCGCTGGGAATCGAACCCAGGTCACCATGTGTGCAATGCCTAGCGCGCTAACTCGCTCTGCCACAGTGCCTTATTGGAAAAAAAAATAGCTCGCCCCTGAAAATAAACTGCTTCACTATTTAACACAATACACACTGGATAACAATATCAAAAACTTCAAGTTGTCATCTCTTTTTGTTCTCAGATACTGCCCCACAAGTTCCAACTATCTGCTCCTCAACTCCCATAGATACAAGTTCAAAATTAGAGGCAGAAGAGGAAAGTGAGTACCTGAGTATACTACGGTAGGGTCTCCTATATTTGACCACTATAACAAATAAAACGAAAAATACTAGTGAGCATTACATAATTTGGTATAAAGTTACTTAGTTTTATTGTTTAAAATTAAGAATAAATGAAACTATGTTTGTTTTCCAAGGAATTAAAGAGTAGGTCCAATATGGGAATCGAGTTGCCTAAATTGTTCCATAGGGTTTCTGAATTTGAATCAGGTTAACATTTGAACCAGCCTTCGTGGCGTAACAATTGTAAGTATTGCCCGTAATCTAGAGTTCCCGATATCTGCTCCTCAACTCCCATAGATACAAGTTCAAAATTAGAGGCAGAAGAGGAAAGTGAGTACCTGAGTATACTACGGTAGGGTCTCCTATATTTGACCACTATAACAAATAAAACGAAAAATACTAGTGAGCATTACATAATTTGGTATATATCTAATAGAGGTTGGTGTGATAGTTGTTGTTTTACTTGTAGAACTCCAATCAGTCTATAATAATAAAATATAGGAAAACTGAGGAAACTTTTTCATTAATCAAACAAGACATTTTGTTTAATTTCAAAGAGACAAAAATTCGAATTTGACCAATTTTTTTTGTATTATTTTACACGAACGAACAAAAGTAGAATCCAGTTTAACAAATTAAAAAAAAACAGTTCTTTTTCTCATAGATGGAGGAAAATCCCCTGTTGTTCACTCCTCCCCTGCCTCTCATTCTCCTGATCCACATCAGGAATGTCCCAAAGGATGGTCAATATCTTCAGGTAAGTTATTTTCTTATAAGAGAGTGAGGAAGATGTTACGGTTTAGATTTTAGGGTATTCGAAACGAAGACGTTACCGTGGCCGAGTGAATTAGCGCACTGTTTTGCAAGCACGGTGTTCTTGCTTCGATCCCCAGCAGTGCAGTTATTCTTGAATCTCTAGGGTCCACTCATACTTAGTGATGTATGATGTAAAAAGAGAATGTAGTAGTTTAGATCTGAGGAGATTGTACTTTTGACAGATGATCAACTTAGAGATTGTGTCTGTATGTTGGTCCAAAATATTTCGATCGCAAAAACTAATGTCAAACTAATTGCGTAGAATTAATGCTATCTGCTGAGCAACGTGGTCACTACATAAAAAATTGATGCTATTGATCACACTTGAATATTTACCAGCTTTTTTTTCTTCTGAAAAGTGTATTTGCGTCACACCCTGTGGAACTGGATCAGAGAAAATGTTGGATTTTATTTAAAAATCGAAGCGTTAATAAAGAAAATATCATTATTGCGAGACTACACACACTGTGCCCTATTGAACATTAGATAATTCTCATCTTAAAAATCAAAAAATAAGGTATTATGTATTTTCCTTTTTTAACAGTACCATCTTGTTCCAATAGAAATCTAGGATTTACTAATTCGTTAACAAAAAAACTTGGTTTTGAAAATTTTCCATGTTGATTTTTCTTTAATTTTTCACCTTTTTGTCTATCGTTGCAGGACTGCAGCCTGTTCGTTTTTGGGGTGGAATTCTCTATCAAAAAGGGGACTTTTTGTTTCATAAAGTAGTATCCAAAAATTCCAAAAACGTAGACTTTATTAGCTATTTTCGATGCACAGAAGCTACTTGTCCCACCAGACTGATTTGTGATGAGATTGCTAGTACTATGGAGGAAACCAAGCTTCATAATCACACCCCCAATTATACAATGCTGCAGAAAATACAGCTGAGAAATGATTTGAGAGCGAAGGCGAGGGAAGACAGGACGGAAAGTCCAAAGAAGATTTTTGAATCTGTTTTAAAGAGGTACCTTAATATCTAGTAGTATATTTTATAGAGAGCAATAATCATTGTACTCTCATTATTGAAGCTTATTTTTTGTAAATGTGAGTTTAAATATTGTATGTACAATTGTACATATTAAACGACCAAGATTTCAAAATTGGTACACACTACAGAGGTCTTAATGATACTGGAAGGTTACAGCTTTAAGTAGCGTAATTATTCTATAGCAATATTTTTTTTCCATACTTCTCAGACACACTTCACATCCGAATTATAAAGTTTTTCGGGAATGACTGTTTTTTTAAATTTGGGTCATGTTTGGGTCACGACGGGAGTTTTACCCTCTATTCGCTAAGAACTTACAAACCAGTTACCAATATAAACCTCACCCAGTGTGGGCCCGAAAATGCTAGCATCACGAGGGTTTGAATTTGAATGGTATCCTATACAAGTTCTAACTTCGCTGGGCGTTGTTTAACTGCAGTGAGAGCCCGAGAACTGGTGTATTTAGCGTGCCATTGACGCTGGCTTGACTGTGTTTAATGGCTTACCACTGGGGAACAGTAAAATACTGTCATCTGAACAGTAATATACTGTCATAAAATACTCAACTGTCATCTCTTCCGTAGTTGATAAAAAGAACAAAATAACAAATATGACTGTAAGCTGTACCTCAACATATCAAAATAAAAAAATGTATCTTTTTAAATGCACGGTCGAGTGTTGATGAGAAAGCTGGATCCGCGAGGTCAAACAGGGGAAACTGTTCAGCCGGCAAGATTTGCAAAATATATATATGTATAATGATTATGCATTCGTAGCTTTAATAATATCTTACATTGTATCCCATGTTACAGTTTTCCCTTTTTAAGGCAAGAGTTTCAAAAAAAAAAAAATAATAATAATAAAAAAATAGTTAAGTATTCTACCTATAGCGTATGGGGCGCATTACGATTCGGCCCAAAAAGGTTTATGAAAAAGGTTTTTGATTTCAGGTAAAAAAAAGGTACCAAACGATTCGTCCCAAAACGTTATCTTGACCAAAAAATAAACAACACGATTCGGCCCAGTGCAACATTCTAAGTACCGTACATATTGAGGGATTTTTTATTATTCAACATTAAATTACGAAATTACCTTCTATATCAGTCTTTGGCCTTCTATGTATTTTACCTAACCCTACTATATTCTTGAGGCATGGCCTTCTATGTATTTTACCTAACCCTACTATATTGTTGAGGCATGGCCTTCTATGTATTTTACCTAACCCTACTATATTGTTGAGGCATGGCCTTCTATGTATTTTACCTAACCCTACTATATTGTTGAGGCATGGCCTTCTATGTATTTTACCTAACCCTACTATATTGTTGAGGCATGGCCTTCTATGTATTTTACCTAACCCTACTATATTCTTGAGGCATGGCCTTCTATGTATTTTACCTAACCCTACTATATTGTTGAGGCATGGCCTTCTATGTATTTTACCTAACCCTACTTTATTCTTGAGGCATGGCCTTCTATGTATTTTACCTAGCCCTACTATATTGTTGAAGCATGGCCTTCTATGTATTTTACCTAACCCTACTATATTGTTGAGGCATGGCCTTCTATGTATTTTACCTAACCCTACTATATTGTTGAGGCATGGCCTTCTATGTATTTTAACTAACCCTACTATATTCTTGAGGCATGTCTTTCTATGTATTTTACCTAACCCTACTGTCAAACACTCAAATAAACACTGATAACAGAGGTGACTGTTACTGGTTCAAAACAATGTTTCCATAGATACTATTTTATAGGGATTTTTTGGCGGAATGAAAGTGGGACTTTTTGTTGGAATAAAAGTGGGATTTTTGGTGTGGGATCAAAACTTGATAGTGTGTTTTGGGACGAATCGGGTTCTGGCCGAATCAGGTTGTGTTTTTTTGTGTTTATTTTTGGGCCGAATCATGCTATGGAAAAGGTCTACTCAGGTAATTTGGGCCGAATCGTGAAGTTCCCAGCGTATGGTGCATTACATCTTTTCTACTACTTTGATTTACAGATATCCTCTAGCTGCTGGTACTTACACCTATCAGGTAGCAAAGAAAGTCATTTACCGGGCAAGGGCGAGCTATGCTACTCTACATACAGTTACTACAGAGGATAACGTGGAAGTATGTACCTACCATAGAATAAAATATACCTTGTTTATTCTGCCGAGGTAAGACTGATAAATGCCTTTACTCCAGCAGTGAAACAGGTTTTGAGTATTTCTTAGGTAAATTAATTAATAATAATGATTGTTTTGGACCACTTTTGAAAGTAGACACCCAGATAACGATCTTGAAAATAATGTTTTTGGTAATTGTGATATTGATTATTAATTTATGCTCGGCCCTGAAAATAAACTGCTTCACTATTTAACACAATACACACAGGATAACAATATCAAAAACTTCAAGTCGTTATCTCTTTTTGTTATCAGATACCGCCCCCACAAGTTCCAACTAGCGATAGCGGCTCCTCAACTCCCATAGATAGAAGTTCAACATTAGAGGCAGAGGAGACAAGTGAGTACTTGGGTATACTACGGTAGGGTCACCCATATTTGACCACTTCAGGGGGAACGCTCCTGTTGAAAAATTATACTAGTGAACATTACCTAGTTTCATATGGTATTAGAAAAAAAATAACTGAAAATATGTTACTACACTCACCAGCAAAATAACCCGGACACTTGTTGTTTTTCCATTAGACTCAATGTATTTCTTTATAAACTAAATTTAACTCAACTTTTTTTGTAGTTGTTTTTGTTTTGATAGAAAAGTTACAGTGTGGAGATTATTACTGAATAGGAGAAACTTTTTTAATATGTTCGGTCATTTTTCCCTGATAGAAAACAAAGAGTATAGAATTTTTGAAATTCATTTAATAAAAGGTAGGCACTGTAAAAAGTTAAATATGTGTCTTCTGTTCAGTATTAACCACCATACTGTTGGTTTTCTATCAAAACAATAATATCTTGAAAAAATCAACTTCAAATTTACCATGGAGTTGGATAGAAAAAAAGTGTCTGGTTAATTCTGCCGGTGAGTTTACATTAACTAACTATTCTAGTGTACCTAACCTATTTTTATTTCACTTAGTATCAGTATAAAGAGAAATGTTAGAAGTTGTATTAGATGTACATGAATATCAGAACATACCTGGGCAGCTTTTTCGAGCTTATTTGCTTTCATCAGCTGATAATAGTTATTTAGCAGGTAGTTTTAGAAACTTACGTTGAAAAGAATGATTATATTTATTATTTTTAACTGGTTGATCAAATATCCTTAAAGTATCAATTGAGGGGTCAATTAATTGTAGACTTAAATGAAGATTTTGAATACCAAATAATAAATAGACGGTTCTATTTAAAAATCAAAAGTTGGTTCCTGTTTCACTACTTTTGGTACACCCTGTAGAAATTACGATTCCAACAGAAATTTACAATTCCATATTCCAATTAACATAAATTTCTAGACTTGTGATTCCGAGATGACAGTAGATGGGGTAGTGTAAAACTTAGTTTCGACAGGTATTTTAGGTTTTCCATCAGGTTGGCTGTCGAGTTTTAAACTAACAAGACTCCGATGGTCTTTTTTTACTCTATTTTTTTTCCATGTTGTAAAATTTGTAATTTTCCAGAATTCTGTCTATCGTTGCAGGACTGCAGCCTATTACTTTTAAACGTGGAATTCTTCATCGAAAAGGAGACTTTTTGTTTAAAAAACGAATGTCCAAAAAGTCCAGGCACTACTTTCGATGCACAGAAGCTACTTGTCGTACCAGACTGATTTATGATGAGGTTGCTGGTACTGCGAAGGAAACCAAGCTTCATAATCACACCCCCAACTATAAAAAGCTGCAGAAAATACAGCTAATGAATGATTTGAGAGCGAAGGCGAGGGAGGACATGAAGGAAAGTCCAAAGAAGATTTTTGAATCTGTTTTAAAGAGGTACCTTAATATCTAGTAGTATATTATATAGAGTGCAATAATCATTGTACTCTCATTTTTGAAGCTTATTTTTTTGTAAATGTGATTTTAAATATTGTATGTACAAATTAAACGACCAAGATTTCAAAATTGGTATACACTACAGAGGTCTAAATGATACTGGAAGGTTACAGCTTTAAGTAGCGTAATTATTCTATAGCAATATTTTTCCTTGCTTCTCACACACACTTCACATCCGAATTATATAGTTTTTCGGGAGTGACTGTATTTTTTCCATTTAGGTCATGTTTGGGTCATGACGGGAGTTTTACCCTCCATTCGCTAGAAACTCACAAACCCTATACCAATATAAACCTCACCCAGGCTGGGCCCGAAAACTCTAGCATCACGAGGGTTTGAATTTGAATGGATATTGCCCCCTCTTCGAAAATTATCCCTTTTATCGCCCCCCCCCCCAAATCCCCCAATCAGTAAGAAGGTTAAAATTAATATCCATAGTATATCAAATTCACTTAGGTAAGTAGAAATTAATTGAAGTCAAGAATATATTGATTATTTAACAAACCTTACTAAAATACAATTTAAATATGCCTTGGTAGGTTTTTGTATGTTCTTTTTGATTTTTCGGATCCGCAATAAATAGTTACTTATTGAGGATCTGAAACAGAACAAAAAGAATAGGTAGCACTTAAAATTTAAAAAATCAAGCTCGCCGGCAGGCGAGCGCTCGTCAAGTAGCGCCAGGCCACCGGCCTATATTAACACGAAACAGAGTTTATAAGTATTTTGTTTTATTGTTTTCGCCCACTTCCCGCTAACTTTCATCAATTTTTATTTCAAATGCGTAATTAGACGTGAAAATATAAACTGCACGTGTAGCTACAAATTTAAATCTTACAGAAAAAGAGCACAGGACTGCTGTTTGAAGTAACTAGTAACTACGCATTGATAAAAGAAATATTGACTGTACCAAGGTTTTAAGAGAGGTCGCTGTCACGTGACTTTTGGTTGCTGTTGCTTGTCAAGCCAATTCCATCGCCCCCTTATTGCCCAAAATAATTCCATCGCCCCCTTATTGCCCAAAATAATTTCATCGCCCCCGACTGCCTAAAATGTACTCTTTGCCCCCCAACGCCCCCCAGGGGGCGATATCGCCCACATTGAGAATCACTGCTATAGAAGCTCTATTTTCGCTGTACGTTGTTTAAGTGCAGTGAGAGACTATCTTTAATGTCTTACCACTAGGGAACAGTAATATTGTAGAATGACTATGTATTTGTGGCTTTAATAATATTGTATCCCATGTTATAGTTTTCCCTTTTCAAGGCAAGAGTTTCAAAAAAAAAAAAAAATAATAATAGTTAAGTATTCTACCTATAGCGTATGGTGCATTACATCTTTTCTACTATTTTAATCTACAGATATCCTCTTGCTGCTGCTACTTACAACTATCACGTAGCAAAGAAAATCATCTACCGGGCAAGGGCGGGCAGTGCTACTCTACACACAGTTACTACAGAGGATAACGTGGAAGTATGTACCTACCATTGAATAAAATATACCTTGTTTATTCTGCCAAAGTAAGACTGATAAATGCCTTTACCCTAGCAGTGAAACAGGTTTTTAGTATTTCATTGGTAAATTCAATAATAATAATGTTTGTTTTGGTCCACTTTTAATTAAAAGTAGACACCCAGATAACGATCGTGAAAAGAATGTTTTTGGTAATTGTGATATTGGTTAATAATTTATAGCACTAATAATAATATAAAACTCCAATAATATTGGAAAAAATATGTTGCTCGCCCCTGAAAATAAACTGCTTCACTATTTAACACAATACACACTGGATAACAATATCAAACACTTCAAGTCGTTATCTCTTTTTGTTCTCAGATACCGCCCCCACAAGTTCCAACTAGCGATAGCTGCTCCTCCACTCCCATAGATACAAGTTCAACATCAGAGGCAGAGGAGGAAAGTGAGTACCTGAGTATACTACGGTAGAGTCTCCTATATTTGACCATTATAACAAAAAAACAAAAACTACTAGTGAGCATTACCTAATTTGGTATAAAGTTACTTGTTTTATTGTTTAAAATTTAGAAGAAATGAAACAATGTTTGTTTTCCAATGAATTAAAGAGTAGGTCCCAGCCAGCGTCGATGGCATGTTGAATACACCGGTTCCCTTCAGAACACCGAAGTTAAGCGACATCCAGCGAGGTTAAGACTTGTATGGGTGACCATTCAAATTCTAATTCTTGTGACGCTGGCTTTTCCCGGCCCCACTCAGGCTGGGTGAGGTCAATGTGAGTAGCAGGTTTGTGAGTTTCCTGCGAATGGAGGGTAAAACCCCCGTCGTGATATGACCATGGCAGTTGAAAGCGACGTTAAACCCCACTTAAAAAAAAGAGTAGGTCCAATATGGGAATCGAGTTGCCCAAATTGTTCCATAGAGTTTCTGAATTTGAACCAGGTTAACATTTGAACCAGCCTTCGTGGCGTACCGATTTTGAGTATTTCCTGTAATCTAGAGTTCTCGAGTTCAATTCCCGGTTGGGGCAGACTTTTCCAAGAAATTTCTGTTCCCTCCAGACACGTGAGGCTAGCATTTCTGACCCTACCCAAGCTGGGTGAGATTAATATAGGTAGCTGGCACGATTCCCAGCAAATGTAGGGTGAAACCCCCGTCCTTACTATTTATCTCAAGTTAAAACAAAATGGAATCAACTAGTCACAATAGATCTATTAGAGGTCAGTGTGATAATTGTAGTTTTACTTATGGAACTCCAACCAGTCTATAATAATAAAACATAAAAAAACTCAGGAAACTAAAACTTTATTGGATCAATTTAGGTAAAATTTTAATTTTTAAATTAAAGCGTAAAAGCGCTCGTGTTGACCCAGCACCTAAATGGGAAGTATTGTGTCTCTTCTCGCCGATCAGAGGCACACTTTGGGATGGGCAGGCTACAACACAGACCACAAGCGTCTATAGTAGCTCCTGTTTCATGGCTAAGAAATTAAAAAGGCTGTGAAACACTCATCTTCTTTTTAAAATAAATAAATAGGAAAAACCTTAAACTTTAATCTGGAAATAGGAAAAACCTTAAACTTTAACCTGGTATCCTATTTTTCATTAATTAAACAAGACATTTTGGTTTGTTTAAAAGAGACAAAAATTCGAATCGGACCAATTTTTTTAAATTATTTTACACGAACGAACAAAAGTAGAATCTAGTTTAACAAATTAAAAAACGCTTGATTTCTCATAGATGCAGGAGAATCCCCTGTTGTCCACTCCTCCCCTGCCTCTCATTCTCCTGACCCACATCAGGAATGTCCCGAAGGATGGTCAATATCTTCAGGTAAGTTATTTTCTTACAAGAGAGTGAAGAAGATGTTTCGGTGTAGATTTTAGGGTATTTGAAACGAATACCTTACCGTGGCCGAGTGAATTAGCGCACTGTTTTGCAAGCACGGTGTTCTTGGTTCGATCCCCCAGCATTGAAGTTAGTTTCGACAGGTATTTTAGGTTTTCCATCAGGTTGGCTGTCAAGTTTTAAACTAACAAGACTCCGATGGTATTTTTTTCTCTATTTTTTCCCATGTTGTAAAATTTGTAATTTTCCAGCATTCTGTCTATCGTTGCAGGACTGGAGCCTATGACTTTTCGTCGAGGAATTCTTCATCGAAAAGGGGACTTTTTGTTTAAAAAAGGATTATCCAAAAAGTCCAGGCACTACTTTCGATGCACAGAAGCTACTTGTCGTACCAGACTGATTTATGATGAGGTTGCTGGTACTGCGAAGGAAACCAAGCTTCATAATCACACCCCCAACTATAAAAAGCTGCAGAAAATACAGCTAATGAATGATTTGAGAGCGAAGGCGAGGGAGGACATGAAGGAAAGTCCAAAGAAGATTTTTGAATCTGTTTTAAAGAGGTACCTTAATATCTATATAGTAGTATACATATTTTATAGAGGACAGTGATCATTGTACTCTCATTTTTGAAGCTTATTTTTTTGTAAATGTGATTTTAAATATTGTATGTACAAATTAAACGACTAAGATTTCAAAATTGGTACACACTACAGAGGTCTTAATGATACTGGAAGGTTACAGCTTTAAGTAGCATAATTATTCTATAGCAATATTTTTCCTTACTTCTCACACACACTTCACATCCGAATTATATAGTTTTTCGGGAATGACTGTGTTTTTTTTCATTTGGGTCATATTTGGGTCACGACGGGAGTTCTACCAGGGTTTGGATTTGAATGGATATTGCCCCCTCTTCGAAAATTATCCCTTTTAACGCCCCCCCCCCCTCCCCCCCCCCTAATCCCCCAATCAGTAAGAAGGTTAAAATTAATATCCATAGTAAATCAAATTCACTTAGGTAAGTAGAAATTAATTGAAGTCAAGAATATATTGATTATTTAACAAACCTTACTAAAATACAATTTCAATATGCCTTGGTAGGTTTTTGTATGTTCTTTTTGATTTTTCGGATCCGCAATAAATAGTTACTTATTGAGGATCTGAAACAGAACAAAAAGAGTAGGTAGCACTTAAAATTTAAAAAATCAAGCTCGCCGGCAGGCGAGCGCTCGTCAAGTAGCGCCAGGCCACCGGCCTATATTAACACGAAACAGAGTTTATAAGTATTTTGTTTTATTGTTTTCGCCCACTTCCCGCTAACTTTCATCAATTTTTATTTCAAATTCGTAATTAGACGTGAAAATATAAACTGCACGTGTAGCTACAAATTTAAATCTTACAGAAAAAGAGCACAGGACTGTTGTTTGAAGTAACTAGTAACTACGCACTGATAAAAGAAATATCGACTGTACCAAGGTTTTAAGAGGAGAGGTCGCTGTCACGTGACTTTTGGTTGCTGTTGATGACGTCAAATTAAGCTGTTTATCTTTTCTGAATATAGTCATTGGTACAAATGGTGACAAATTAGGTGATGATTAGCTTGTCAAGCCAATTCCATCGCCCCCTTATTGCCCAAAATAATTTCATCGCCCCCCGACTGCCCAAAATGTACTCTTTGCCCCCCAACGCCCTCCAGGGGGCGATATCGCCCACGTTGAGAATCACTGCTATAGAAGCTCTATTTTCGCTGTACGTTGTTTAAGTGCAGTGAGAGACTATCTTTAATGTCTTACCACTGGGGAACAGTAATATTGTAGAATGACTATGTATTTGTGGCTTTAATAATATTGTATCCCATGTTATAGTTTTCCCTTTTCAAGGCAAGAGTTCCAAAAAAAAAAAAAAAAAATAATAATAGTCAAGTATTCTACCTATAGCGTATGGTGCATTACATCTTTTCTACTATTTTAATCTACAGATATCCTCTTGCTGCTGCTACTTACAACTATCACGTAGCAAAGAAAATCATCTACCGGGCAAGGGCGGGCAATGCTACTCTACACACAGTTACTACAGAGGATAACGTGGAAGTATGTACCTACCATAGAATAAAATATACCTTGTTTATTCTGCCAAAGTAAGACTGATAAATGCCTTTACCCTAGCAGTGAAACAGGTTTTTAGTATTTCATTGGTAAATTCAATAATAATAATGTTTGTTTTGGTCCACTTTTAATTAAAAGTAGACACCCAGATAACGATCGTGAAAAGAATGTTTTTGGTAATTGTGATATTGGTTAATAATTTATAGCACAAACAATATAAAACTCCAATAATATTGGAAAAAATATGTTGCTCGCCCCTGAAAATAAACTGCTCCACTATTTAACACAATACACACTGGATAACAATATCAAACACTTCAAGTCGTTATCTCTTTTTGTTATCAGATACCGCCCCCACAAGTTCCAACTAGCGATAGCGGCTCCTCCACTCCCATAGATACAAGTTCAACATCAGAGGCAGAGGAGGAAAGTGAGTACCTGAGTATACTACGATAGAGTCTCCTATATTTGACCATTATAACAAAAAAAACGAAAACTACTAGTGAGCATTACCTATTTTGGTATAAAGTTACTTGTTTTATTGTTTAAAATTTAGAAGAAATGAAACAATGTTTGTTTTCCAATGAATTAAAGAGTAGGTCCAATATGGGAATCGAGTTGCCCAAATTGTTCCATAGGGTTTCTGAATTTGAACCAGGTTAACATTTGAACCAGCCTTCGTGGCGTACCGATTTTGAGTATTTCCCGTAATCTAGGGTTCCCGAGTTCAATTCCCGGTTGGGGCAGACTTTTCCAAGAAAATTCTGTTCCCTCCAGACACGTGAGGCTAGCATTTCAGACCCTACCCAAGCTGGGTGAGATTAATGTAGGTAGCTGGCACGATTCCCAGCAAATGTAGGGTGAAACCCCCGTCCTTACTCTTTATCTCAAGTTAAAACAAAATGGAATCAACTAGTCACAATAGATCTATTAGAGGTCAGTGTGATAATTGTAGTTTTACTTATGGAACTCCAACTAGTCTATAATAATAAAACATAATAAAACTGAGGAAACTAAAACTTTATTGGATCAATTTAGGTAAAATTTTAATTTTTAAATTAAAGCGTAAAAGCGCTCGTGTTGACCCAGCACCTAAATGGGAAGTATTGTGTCTCTTCTCGCCGATCAGAGGCACACTTTGGGATGGGCAGGCTACAACACAGACCACAAGCGTCTATAGTAGCTCCTGTTTCATGGCTAAGAAATTAAAAAGGCTGTGAAACACTCATCTTCTTTTTAAAATAAATAAATAGGAAAAACCTTAAACTTTAATCTGGAAATAGGAAAAACCTTAAACTTTAATCTGGTATCCTATTTTTCATTAATTAAACAAGACATTTTGGTTCGTTTAAAAGAGACAAAAATTCGAATCGGGCCAATTTTTTTAAATTATTTTACACGAACGAACAAAAGTAGAATCTAGTTTAACAAATTAAAAAAACGCTTGATTTCTCATAGATGCAGGAGAATCCCCTGTTGTCCACTCCTCCCCTGCCTCTCATTCTCCTGACCCACATCAGGAATGTCCCGAAGGATGGTCAATATCTTCAGGTAAGTTATTTTCTTACAAAAGAGTGAAGAAGATGTTTCGGTGTAGATTTTAGGGTATCCGAAACGAATACCTTACCGTGGACGAGTGAATTAGCGCATTGTTCTTGGTTCTTGGTGCAAGCACGGTGTTCTTGGTTCGATCCCCCAGCATTGAAGTTAGTTTCGACAGGTATTTTAGGTTTTCCATCAGGTTGGCTGTCAAGTTTTAAACTAACAAGACTCCAATGGTCTTTTTTTCTCTATTTTTCCCATGTTCTAAAATTTTGTAATTTTCCAGCATTCTGTCTATCGTTGCAGGACTGCAGCCTATGACTTTTCGTCGAGGAATTCTTCATCGAAAAGGGGACTTTTTGTTTAAAAAAGGATTGTCCAAAAAGTCCAGGCACTGTTTTCGATGCACAGAAGCTACTTGTCGTACCAGACTCATTTGTGATGAGGTTGCTGGTACTACGAAGGAAACCAAGCTTCATAATCACAGCCCCAACTATAAAAAGCTGCAGAAAATACAGCTATTGAATGATTTGAAAGCGAAGGCGATGGAAGACAGGACGGAAAGTCCAAAGAAGATTTTTGAATCTGTTTTAAAGAGGTACCTTAATATCTAGTAGTATATTTTATAGAGGACAATAATCATTGTACTCTCATTATTAAGCTAATTTTTTTGTAAATGTGATTTTAAATTTTGTATGAATGACTGCGTTTTTTTTTAATTTGGGTAATATTTGGGTCACGACGGGAGTTTTACCCTCCATTGGCTAGAAACTTACTTACAAACCAGCTACCAATATAAACCTCACCCAGGCTGGGCCCAATTTGCTAGCATCACGAGTGTTTGAATTTGAATGGTATCCTATACAAGTTTAACCTCGCTGGACGTTGTTTATCTGCAGTGAGAGACCGAGAACTGGTGTATTTAGCGTGCCATTGACGCTGGCTTGACTGTGTTTAATGTCTTACTACTGGGGAACAGTAATATTGTAGAATGATTATGCATTCGTGGCTTTAATAATATCTTATACAGGGTGGACCAAAAAAACGTTTACACCCGTTAATGGTACATTACTGACGACATTTCCAGGCCGGATCTGCAATCCGTTTTTTCGGATTCGCCTTCGTAACTGCACAAAGTGATTTTTTGCAACTTTCCGAAAAAGTCCGACTTTGGCTTATTCTTTAGGTCAGTACTTTTTTCCTGTTTAAGATGAGTTAATTCTGAACAATTTTGCAGAAAGCCAACAAAATTTCGATGTTTCTAGCTACACTACTTTGTTTTTTACGATTTGGTTTGTCATATTTTTTTACACCTGAACAGAAAAAAACACCCAAAAAATCTTTTTTACTAAATAAAACACTCGACATTTGTCCGAACAAATTTTGGCACAGGCATGGGCAAGTTTGATAAAAGTTGGCGGCCGCCCCGAGGATGCTAAAAAATAATTATACGATTTTTTATCACGTGATCTTCTGGGAAAAAATATTAGATGTTTGCCAAAAACTCTTCAAAAATCCTAAGAGTTTTCTAGCTGTAGACTGTGTGGGCGATTACGAACTCCACCTAATTGACCTTTGCATACTCGAACTCCACCTAAATGAACATTTTCGTATGTCGCACTCCACCGATTTCAAAAAAGGTTGCAATACGAACTCCACCGATTTGTATTTTTCTACACCCCGTATAAGGTTTTTTTTACTTTAGTTCATTCATTCTCATGCATAGATTGGAGCTTATATACTTTAATAAATACTAAGAAGGCCATGCCTCAAGAATATAGTAGGGTTAGGTAAAATACATAGAAGGCCATGCCTCAAGAACATAGTAGGGTTAGGGATAATACATAGAAGGCCATGCCTCAAGAATATAGTAGGGTTAGGTAAAATACATAGAAGGCCATGCCTCAAGAATATAGTAGGGTTAGGTAAAATACATAGAAGGCCATACCTCAAGATTATAGTAGGGTTAGTTAAAATACATAGAAGGCCATGCCTCAAGAATATAGTATACAGTATGTTTCAGAAAAGGTGGCCACCCCCTCGTAACTTTTGAACGCGACGGAATTTTTCAATTCTGTAAAGTCCTAGGTATAGGAAGTGCCCTATGGCCCATCCTGTGGTCATATTTATTTTTGGCCCCGGTCGGCCCTTCCGGCTTTTAGGCCATATTTTTTCATTTTTCTCGCGAATTTTAAATGGAATGCTATATTTTTAATTCCTGTTAATTAAAGTCCAAGTTAGGCTGAGTATAATGAGTTTTTAAAATTTTCAAAAACCTTATCAGGGGCGGAGCTAGTAGAGTGCAAGTTTCAAAATTGTTCCACCCTGTATTTCGGCGTTCGTTAGATTTTTTAGTACTTTTTTTATGTTCATAGGTTCAAAATATTGTTTTGCACCATATGAAATCAAAAAAGTATTCTTGTTTACTTCTAATCAGGGTCATAGTAAGGTTTTTGTAAAAGTACTTTTTTTCTCACGTCAATTTTTCCGTAAATTAATGGTGTTCTCGAAATTGGCATTTTTAGAGGTGAAAGTCTGCAGTGACATATGTTTTTTATGCTTGAAATCGAAAGAAAACTTAACTAAGCGATTAAAATCATAAAAAAAGCCATTTAATCTGCTAGTTTTTTCACGACAGTGTCCGGTAAAGTGGGTGAATTTCGTATTGGATTTTTTTGTTGTTGAGGAAACACAATTGGCATAGAAAATAAATAATACCTAATAAGGGAATAATACTTCAATTAACATAACTAAATGCAAAATTAAATGAAGATTATTTCTTCTAAATCAGTGCCGGATAATTTTTTTCTCTCTCTCTTTCTCTCTCTCTCTCTCTCTCTCTCTTCGCCTCTTTAAAATAATTGAATTGGTTTAATTTTCACCATCAAGAGTTTGGTACTTGACCTGGTATTTTTTTCTCTTAAATTTCGAGATAATTAGATTTTTATTTAGAGACCTGGTATTCATTACTAGCAACACCAGTATAATTTTTTTTAAATTTGGGTTTAATATCGCGTTTTAACTGCATGGTCATATCATAACGGGGGTGTTACATTCCATTCGCAAGAAAATCACCAACCTCCTAAACACATTTATCTCACCCAGCCTGGGTTAGGCCGGAATGCCAGCATCACGAAGTCTTCTCCTCGCTGGACGTTGCTTAACTTCGGTGATCCTACAAGAATCGTTGCATTCAAAGCGCCATCGGACTGACTCCAGAATTATTGACAATGTGTTTTCTACAGATTTTACCAACTTACCAAATAAAATTGTCTCAAGAGGGGACCCCTAGGCCGACTTTAGAAGCAGCATTATCCGTAAATTATTTTTGATACAACTTGAACTTTGAAAAGTGAAAAAAAGAGAGAGAGAAAAAAAAAAAAAAAAAATATCCGGCACTGATTTAGAAGAAATAATTTATTTTCATTTAATTTCGCATTTAGTTATCTTTATTGAAGTAATATTCCCTTATTAGATATTATTTATTTTCTATGCCAATTGTGTTTCCTCAACAAAAAAAAAAATTCCAATACGAAATTCACCCACTTTACCGGACACTGTCGTGAAAAAACTAGCAGGTTAAATGGCTTTTTTTATGATTTTAATCGCTGGTCCGTTAAGTTTTCTTTCGATTTCAAGCATAAAAAACATATGTCACTGCAGACTTTCACCTCTAAAAATGGCAATTTCGAGAACACCATTAATTTACGGAAAAATTGACGTGAGAAAAAAAGTACTTTTACAAAAACCTTACTATGACCCTGATTAGAAGTAAACAAGAATATTTTTTTGATTTTATATGGTGTAAAACAATATTTTGAACCTACGAACATAAAAAAAGTACTAAAAAATCTAACTAACGCTGAAATACAGGGTGTAACAATTTTGAAACTTGCACCCCACTAGCTCCGCCTCTGATAAGGTTTTTTAAAATTTTAAAAGCTCATTATACTCAACCTAATTTGGACTTCAATTAACAGGAATAAAAAATATAGCATTCCATTTAAAATTCGCGAGAAAAATGAAAAAATATGGCCTAAAAGCCGGAAGGGTCGACCGGGGCCAAAAATAAATATGACCACAGGATGGGCCATAGGGCACTTCCTATACCTAGGACTTTACAGAATTGAAAAATTCCGTCGCGTTCAAAAGTTACGAGGGGGTGGCCACCTTTTCTGAAACATACTGTAGTGCTGACATTACTGTTAGAATTAAATATAATATATACTGTGTGTCTCCGAATCATAAAATCCATGTTTTCTTCTTTTTACCTAATTCAAAATCGGTGGAGTAGGTATAATAAAAAGAGGGGAAGTTCGTATGAGACACTTTGAGGGAGTCCCTCTTTCGGTGGAGTTTTCGGTGGAGTTCGATGCTGCCCGACTGTGTAAGGGCGTCTTGTATTGTTTACAAAAATTGTTTACATTGCTTTTTTTGAATACCGCGGGTTCACATGCCTTCATCAGCCATTTTAGGAAAATTCAAATGATAAATTTCGTGCTTCTCAGATTGTCAGTGATGTTAGCTAGATGTGGTAGTGCTAAGAGTGATAGTCGCATGTCCGAGGTTCAATTCTCGACGGTCAGTATTATTTTAATTTTAAAAATATCTGATGGAATATTTTATTCATACCTGTATCTGACCTGTTGTAACAACAACAACTTGTGGTTTTTTTGGGGGTAATACCATCTGTAAATTGAGTTATATCAGATACTATTGGTATCACAATACACATAATTATTATTCATGTAAGCCCCTGAGAGACTGCCTTGATAATGTAAGGATAAAAACAGATGTAGTCTGTTTTTATCCCTACGAGAGAAAAAAAAAACTAGTGAATTTTCCAAACGAAAATAGAGTTCATGAAATAAATCCAGGTAAATATGTAGGTAGGTTCTTCTATCATAAACAATACTAATTAAATAACAAATATTTACCGATTGCCAACTCTTAATAGAAGTCTTGAAAAACACAAGATAATATTTTGTAAAATTAATAAACATTTGCAGTCTTTATTATGTTTTATACTATTTTGATATAAACAAAAAGGTATTAAAAAAAAAAAAAGATTTTGTGTTAGTATGTTCAATGAGAAACGATTAGACGCGCACGATTAGCTCAGTGGTAAGCTAGTCCACCCGGTCCGAACGCCAGAGCCAGCAAAAAATTTATGACTACAAAATAAAAAAGACTATTGCCATTTTTTATTTAGCCATAGTAGGTACACACTATGGATTCTCCTCACACAAATTTTTGAAACCAATGGTGACTTTAGTACCTTAGTTCTAATTCAGAACTCTCTCTCTCTCTCTCCTCCTTCTCAATTCCCTTAGCTTAGAGGAACTGTTGGAAGTGGCGTCCACCTTCCTGGATGCAAAGGTTGAACCTCTTCATCATGTTCCGTCGAATGTTGCGGAAGATTCAGGTCATCGAATGCCAACAGGATTCTTGCTACCAGATTTCGTAAACTATGTTTTTCACGTGATCCCAAATGTTCCTGTTGGCAACTCCATATGTTAAATGCGTATCTGCCATTTCAGAATCCGAATTATAATAATGTAACTTGTACTAAAAAAACTCAAGAAGTTTAAAGATAATATTTCATGGAATGCAGAAAAATATGCTTGAAAACTATCATCGAGAAACAAACAATCATTCATTTGACTGGCCTTTAATTAATTCCAAGGAAAATAATTATCAGACATAAATAGCTAATTACTCTTTGAGCACAAGACGACCCTACACGGTCAACACTTTTAAGATTTTGAACATCATTTTTTGAGACTTACCTGGTTTGTTTACCCAGAAGATCACGTGATAAAAAATCATAAAATTATTTTTTAGCATCCTTGGGTTGGCCGCCAACTTTTATCAAACTTGCCCATGTCTGTGCCAAAATTTGCTCGGGCAAATCTTGAGTGTTTCAAAGTGTAAAAAATTTACATGAGAATTTTTTTTCTATTCAGGTGTCAAAAAAGATGCCAAACCAAACCGTAAAAAACAAAGTAGTGTAACTAGAAATATCGAAATTTTGTTGGCTTTCTGCAGAATTGTTCAGAATCAACTCATCTTAAACAAGAAAAAAGTTCTGACCTGAAGAATAAGCCAAAGTCGGACTTTTTCAGAAAGTTGCAAAAAATCACTTTGTGCAGTTATAAAGGCGAATCCGAAAAAACGGATTGCAGATCCGTCCTAGAAATGTCGTCAGTAATCTACCATTAACGGGTGTAAACGTTTTTTTGGTCCACCCTGTATTGTATCCCATGTTACAGTGTTCCCTTTTAAAGGCAAGAGTTTCAAAAAAAATAATCATAATAAAAAAAATATTTAAGTATTCTACCTATAGCGTATGGTGCATAACATAACATCTCTTCTACTATTTTGATTTACAGATATCCCCTCGCTGCTAGTACTTACACCTATGAGGTAGCAAATGAAGTCATTTCCCGGGCAAGGGCGGACAATGCTACTCTACACACAGTTACTACAGAGGATAACGTGGAAGTATGTATCTACCATAGAATAAAATATACCTTGTTTATTCTGCCGAAGTATGACTGATAAGTGCCTATACTCCAGCAGTCAAACAGGTTTTGAGAATTTCTTTGGTAAATTCAATAATAATGATGATTGTTTTGGACCACTTTCAATTGAAAGTAGACACCCAGATAACGATTTTGAAAATAATGTTTTTGGAAATTGTGATATTGGTTATTAATTTATAGCACTAATAATAATATAAAATACCAAGAATATTGCAAAAATATGTTGCTCGCCCCTGAAAATAAACTGCTTCTCTATATAACACAACACACACTGGATAACAATTTCAAAAACTTCAAGTCGTTTTCTCTTTTTGTTATCAGATACCGCCCCCACAAGTTCCAACTAGCTGCTCCTCAACTCCCATAGATACAAGTTCAACGTTAGAGGCAGAGGAGGAAAGTGAGTACCTGAGTATACTACGGTAGGGTTTCCCATATTTGACCACGTTTCAGGAAGAACGATCCTGTTGAAAAATTATACTAGTGAACATTACCTAGTTTCATATGGTGTTAGAAAAAAAGAACTGAAATTATGTTACTACACTCACCAGTAAAATAACCCGGACACTAAACTTGTTGTTTTTCCATTACACTCATTGTATTTCTTTACGAACTAAATTTGACTCAACTTTTTTTGTAGGGGTCACTTAACTGTAGACTTTATCGTAAATTTTAATACCTAATAATAAATAGAGGGTTCTATTTAAAAGTCGAAAGTTAGTTCCTGTTTCACTTCTTTATTACACCCTGTAGAAATTATGATTCCAACAAAAATTTACAATTCCATATTCCAATTTATATAAATTTCTAGACTTGTGATCTTATTCCATATCTTGATGGAACAATGCAGTGACTAGATTCCGAGGTGGCATGGAGTAGATGGGGTAGTGTAAAACTTAGGGCGGAATTAATAGACAACTTAAGTCTTTGGTAAGTGTCGGTTTTCCCTATCTTACACAGTACGCAATCCGTGACTTAGCGCCACAGAGGTATTACAAAAAACGTCTATTAATTCCGCCCTTAGTTTCGACAGGTATTTTAGGTTTTCCATCAGGTTGGCTGTCAAGTTTTAAACTAACAAGACTCCGATGGTCTTTTTTTCTCTATTTTTTCCCATGTTGTAAAATTTGTAATTTTCCAGCATTCTGTCTATCGTTGCAGGACTGCAGCCTATGACTTTTCGTCGAGGAATTCTTCATCGAAAAGGGGACTTTTTGTTTAAAAAAGGATTGTCCAAAAAGTCCAGGCACTATTTTCGATGCACAGAAGCTACTTGTCGTACCAGACTCATTTGTGATGAGGTTGCTGGTACTACGAAGGAAACCAAGCTTCATAATCACAGCCCCAACTATAAAAAGCTGCAGAAAATACAGCTATTGAATGATTTGAAAGCGAAGGCGATGGAAGACAGGACGGAAAGTCCAAAGAAGATTTTTGAATCTGTTTTAAAGAGGTACCTTAATATCTAGTAGTATATTTTATAGAGGACAATAATCATTGTACTCTCATTATTGAACTTATTTTTTTTGTAAATGTGATTTTAAATATTGTGTACATATTAAACGACCAAGATTTCAAATGATTCCCTTTTCAAGCCAAGAGTTTCAAAAAATAAAAATAAAAAAATAGTTAAGTATTCTACCTATAGCGTATGGTGCATAACATCTCTTCTACTATTTTGATTTACAGATATCCCCTCGCTGCTAGTACTTACACCTATGAGGTAGCATTTAAAGTCATTTACCGGGCAAGGGCGGGTAATGCTACTCTACATACAGTTACTACAGAGGATAACGACGAAGTATGTACCTACCATAGAATAAAATATACCTTGTTTATTCTGCCGAGGTAAGAATGATAAATGCCTTTCCCCCTGCAGTGAAACAGGTTTTGAGTATATTTCTTTGGTAAATTCAATAATAATAAATTAATAATGATGGTTTTCCACTTTCAATTGAAAGTAGACACCAAGATAACGATCGTGAAAAGAATGTTTTTGGTAATTTTTATATTGGTTATTAATTTATAGCACTAATAATAATATAAAATACCAAGAATATGGGAAAAATATGTTGCTCGCCCCTGAAAATAAACTGCTTCACTATTTCACACAATAAACACTGGATAACAATATCAAACACTTCAAGTCGTTATCTCTTTTTGTTCTCAGATACCGCCCCCACAAGTTCCAACTAGCTGCTCCTCAACTCCCATAGATACAAGTTCAAAATTAGAGGCAGAAGAGGAAAGTGAGTACCTGAGTATACTACGGTAGGGTCTCCTATATTTGACCACTATAACAAATAAAACGAAAAATACTAGTGAGCATTACATAATTTGGTATAAAGTTACTTAGTTTTATTGTTTAAAATTAAGAAGAAATGAAACTATGTTTGTTTTCCAAGGAATTAAAGAGTAGGTCCAATATGGGAATCGAGTTGCCTAAATTGTTCCATAGGGTTTCTGAATTTGAATCAGGTTAACATTTGAACCAGCCTTCGTGGCGTAACAATTGTAAGTATTGCCCGTAATCTAGAGTTCCCGAGTTCAACTCCCGGTTGAGGCAGACTTTTCGAAGAAAATTCTGTTCCCTCCAAACACGTGAGGCTAGCATTTCTGGCCCTACCCAAGCTAGGTGAGATTAATGTGGGTCGCTGGCACGATTTCCAGCAAATGTAGGGTGAAACCTTTATCTCAAGTTAAAACAAAATGGAATGAATTAGTCACAATAGATCTAATAGACGTCGCGACGGTGTGATAATAATTGTAGTTTTACTTGTGGAACTCCAACCAGTCTAGAAAATATAAGAAAACTGAGGAAACTAAAATTTTATGGGATCAATTTAGGTAAATTTTTCAGAATTCAAATTAAAGCGTAAAAGAATAGGAAAAACTTTTAACTTTAATGTTGTATCCTATTTTTCATTATTTAAACAAGACATTTTTTTGGTTCGTTTCAAAGAGACAAATATTCGAATTTGACCTTTTATTGTATTATGTTACACGAACAAAAGTATAATTCAGTTTAACAAATAAAAAAAAACGATTGTTTTTCTCATAGATGCAGGAGAATCCCCTGTTGTCCACTCCTCCCCTGCCTCTCATTCTCCTGACCCACATCAGGAATGTCCCAAAGGATGGTCAATATCTTCAGGTAAGTTATTTTCTTACAAGAGAGTGAGGAAGATGTTACGGTTTAGATTTTAGGGTATTCGAAACGAAGACGTTACCGTGGTCGAGTGAATTAGCGCACTGTTTTGCAAGCACGGTGTTCTTGGTTCGATCCCCAGCAGTGCATTTATTTTCTTGAATTTCTAGGGTCCACTCAAACTTAGTGATGGAAAATGAGAATGTAATAGTTTTGATCTGAGCAGCTCACACTTGTACTTTTGACAGATAATCAACTTAGGTAATGTGCACTGGTAGTCAAGTGGTTAACGCGCTAGACTGGTAATCCAGTTAGGGTATAGTATAGTATAGTATAGTAGTGCTTTATTTAGACTGTCGGCTCGAGACAGTAAGTCCCATTACGAGACAAGAAGTGACTCAGTGCTTGAATTTTTCCTCTTTAATCTGAGTTTGTGACCACATAATAATAAGACTCTGAGGATTAGGTGGTAGAAAATGCTTTAAGCATTACCCTGCCTGGTGGTTACCTACTACTAAAGAGTATTATTATTAGAGACTGTATATTGGTCCACAATATTTCGATCGTATTTTAGGTTTTCCATCAGGTTGGCTACAAGTTTTAAACTAACAAGACTTCGATGGTCTTTTTTTCTCTATTTTTTTCCCATGTTGTAAAATTTGTAATTTTCCAGCATTCTGTCTATCGTTGCAGGACTGGAGCCTATTACTTTTAAACGTGGAATTCTTCATCGAAAAGGAGACTTTTTGTTTAAAAAACGAATGTCCAAAAAGTCCAGGCACTATTTTCGATGCACAGAAGCTACTTGTCCCACCAGACTGATTTATGATGAGGTTGCTGGTACTATGAAGGAAACCAAGCTTCATAATCACACCCCCAACTATAAAAAGCTGCAGAAAATACAGCTAATGAATGATTTGAGAGCGAAGGCGAGGGAGGACAAGACCAAATATCCGAAGAGGATTTTTGACTCTGTTTTAAAGTACCTACATATTGTAGTCCGAATTATATGGCCATTCAGAAATGGTTGTTTTTTTTTAATTTGGGTTTAACTTTGCTTTCAACTGCATGGTTATATTACGACGGACGTTACCGTCTCTTCGCTGATCTTACAAACTCACCCGGACTGGACCGGAATAAGCCAGATTTTGAATTTGAATAGTTACCTATTCAAGTTCTAGCCTCCCTGGACGTTGTTTAACGTCAGTGACAGAACGAAAACTGGTGTATTCAACGTGCCATTGACACTAGCTTGACTGTTTTAAATTTCTTATCACTGAGTTGGGATCAATAAAATTACACATTATATCTTCGTGGCTTTATTAATATCTTGTTTTGTGGTCCAAATTCCAGTTTTTTTTTTGTTTTTAAGGACAAGAGTTGGAACGAAAAATATAAGTCAGATATTCTGCCTGTACTGTTCCAGTTTTCCAAAACAGTAGTTATTATTATTATTATCTGACCTGGTTGCACAGCTTTCTGTGAAACCCTTACAATTAACACTGCGACCTAATTAGATCTATTGTGAACAATTGATTCTATTCGGTTTTAACCCTCCAAGGACGAGAACTTTTTTTTTTAGAAAACGAGGTTTTTTCCTATTTATCTTGTTTCAGTTCGTCCATCTGATGCTAAAAATATTTTTTTCATTTTTTTTAGCATGCTCTGGGTGGCCGTAGAGGGGTGTGACGTATATGTCACACTCGTCCTTACGGGGTAGATTTTTTGCTCTATATTAGAAAAAGATAAGACTTGATTTTTTAATGAACAAAGTGCCAAGAGGAAATTGAAAATAGTTTTTATTAAGACTCAAAGATTCCTAATTAAGTAAGTAGTGGAATGTACATGAACTATGTATGTTCATGGCATGTGGAAAGCAATGTTGCACTTCAAACACAATCCAACGTCACACTTGATGCACATGGATGCTACAACACTTGTACAGCCTTCGTTTGCACACCTTCGGCGCTTCTTGTCTCTGATTTCTGTCAGCAGATGGTCTTTTCTGTCAAATCGAATGTCCTCTAGTACTCTTGACGATCTTTTGGAGGATGGTGCAGAGGGACCCGCTGTTCTGGGAGTAGTCTTGTATCTAGTAAGGTACACCTGAACTATGCGTCGGCGAAATTCAAGTTTTGGGAGGTGGCGCTATGAAGATGTCCTCCACTTCAACAGTATTACCATTATCATTTGTGTCGTCCTCTAACAGCTGGAGAATTTCGGAAGCCGTCAGCCCACCTGTGTATCGCACGTTATGCCTGAAACACATAATATTACAACTAATAAAATGTAGTGAGGGTTCATTCCATTATCCATAAAGTTATGACATACAACTTTATGTATGTAAAGCATTACGAACAGATTGAATTCATCACTCCAATTCCGAATTCCCTATTTCCTTGTCAGAAATCTCATAATGCTGTCAATAGTCAGATACTCAATTATCCTCATGAGGTAAGTATAGGAGTAGCTACCCCACGTATCCACAAAAAATATCCTTCTGATATTCAAAGGCGGGTCATGCAACATTGCAGTTGAAAGTACCAGTACCAGTACTCGAGCTTTAAAAAAAAGTTGTTGTTTTCATATATTTGTGTTATCACTTTCGTGATGTCACAACGATATTCAAACTCCAGATTATACACTGTACTAAATTCACCACGCTGAAGGTGGGACTCGAACTCGGACCCCCAGCACAGAAGTCCCGCGCCTTAGCCAGTTGCGCCACCGTGCTGGTTGTACTCGACCACTACCTGTTTTTATTATTATTATTATGAACTGGTTGGGGTCCCACAAGAAGAGCCCCAATTATCACACCGACCTCTATTAGATCTATTGTGACCAGTTTGACCTGCTCACACTCCTAGTTGTCTAGTATGTGTGAGAAGTTTATTTCTTGGTTTACTATGTCCAGATTCCCGTTCCCTGGACAAGCACTACCTGTTTACTCAACGAAAAAATGAAAGAAAAAAAAAATTGCAAAAGAATAATAGTGGGCAAGGACGAGTGTGACGTATACGTCACACTCAAGTTTTCAGTGCTCCACAGCCATAGCTGTTCACTAAATGTTTCATAAAACATGTTAATATCATATAAGATATTCTTAGTAATCAAAATAAATCAGCAAAAAAATATATTTCAAATAATATATAGATAAAAAATTACTTACCAAGGTCCAGGGTCCATGATTTCAAAAAAGTAAAAACGACCAAACTTTCAAACGAAATTTTAATAATCCAAAATCACTTTAACTCTCAAAATTTCAAGACTAACTGATAACACACACTCCTGTGAAACCGAAAAACATCGCTGCAAGTCTCTGAGGAAACTTGTAAGAGCTGGAGAGTAATTCTGTCTGGACGTGTTTTCCGTGACGTATACGTCACACTCGTCCTTCGAGGGTTAACGTCCTGATTTGAGATAGATAGTCAGGACGGGGGTTTTACCCTCCATTCGCTAGGAATCGAACCAGCTACCCACATTAACCTCACCCAGCGGGGTTTTGGACAGAAATGCCAGCCTCCGTGTTTGGAGGGAACAGGATTTTCTTCGAAAAGCCTGCCCCAACCGGGAGTCGAACTCGAGACCTCTGGACTATGGGCAGTAGTCATAACCGTTACGCCACGGAGGCTGGCGTAAAAACAGTAGTTAACAGCAACAAAAATCTGAATTATTCTACCTATAGCGTATGGTGAATTACATGGTTTCCACTATTTGTCTTTCCAGATATCCTCTAGCTGCTGGTACTTACACCTATCAGATAGCAAAGAAAATCATTTACCGAGCAAGGGCGAGCTCGCCTACTCCACACAGTTGACAAGGATCATGGCCCCAGCAGATATGCAGAAGAACCTCAGCTGAGGTGATGTGTAAAGAATGACATAGTTCACGCAATTGATTGAAAAAATTGATTGACACGTAAAAAAAGGTACATCAAACTGGCCGCGACATTGAAAGTACAAAATTAAGGAGCTAGTTCATTCATTTGTGCTTTTTTTCGTACTTTCAGGATATTGAATCTAAAATATTTGTGTGCCTTATAGACCATTTAGACTTATAGACCTTAAGACCATTTAGACCCTTTTACTTCAATTTGACCATTTTAACGCTGGCCTAAGTTTTGTTCTTCAAGTGGCGCCAGTTTGATGTACCTTTTTTTACCAATCACTTATTATTAGTGATTTTCCATAATTTTGAGAAACACGGCCCTGATCAACCAGACAAGGTGAAACGCAACTGTTTCAAAATCAAGGCGGCTGGTTCGATTCCTGGTTTGGGAAAATATTTCGGACAAAGTAAAGTGTGAGAAGCCAGCGTCGATAGCATGTTGAATACACCGGTTTCCTTCAGAACACCGAAGTTAAGCGACATCCAGCGATGTTAAGACTTGGATGGGTGACCATTCAAATTCTAATTCTCGTGACGCTGGCTTTTCCCGGCCCCACTCAGGCTGGGTGAGGTCAATGTGAGTAGCAGGTTTGTGAGTTTCCTGCGAATGGAGGGTAAAACCCCCGTCGTGATATGACCATGGCAGTTGAAAGCGACGTTAAACCCCACAAAAAAAAAGTGTGAGACAAAAGAAGCTTTTTTCTCTCTTTTAAATCAAATTTATTATGTACAATTCAATAAGCTCAATAAATAGGTATGTATCAGCTAAAAGAATAAATCATGTTGAAATTGAAAGTATAAATTTAATAAAATAAATAAAATATGAATCAAACAAAATGTTAACACTTCAGGGATATTAAAAACAAAAAAAGCGGCGCGAACGAGGTCGTTTAACCTTGTCGACAGACACCTGTCTGTCGACAAGGTTAAAGCGCTTAAAAGGAGGAAAAAACAAACAAAAAAGTCTTATCTGGGTAGAATCAATGGGTATCAGCGAACTAGAGTCCCAGGACTTGGCACTGGGAAGAGATTCCTCTACTCATGGGAGTGCGAGGTCCTCACAAACCTAGGATAAATTTAATTAGTACTGTTACTGCATAACAAGAGTGGTCGATATTTACATATCGCAAATGTATGAATAGACACTAGACTCAGAAGCTTAAGATTTGGATCGTCGATTACTCTCATGTGTACTTAAGAATTTTTTATTATTTTTCAATTTTTTTTTTATGTATACAGAGGAACCATCCTAAGCCATTTTTATTTGGCTTCTATGATACTCTTAGGGTGGAATTAATAGACAACATCAATAACTTAAGTATTTGGTAAGTGTCAGTTTTCCCTATCTTACACAATACGCAATCCGTGACTTAGCGCCACAGAGGTATTACAAAAACGTCTATTAATTCCGCCCTTAGAATCAGTACTCATCCGGTACAGCCGGAATAAGAAATACAATCGGAAGTACCTGTTCACATTTTAAGAAGGCATGGTTTCACAGGAAAGATCTTGCATTACTTTAGCGTATTGATGGGAATTCAGGGTGTTCCTCAAGAAGTATCTAGTCTGTCCCGGTAGCTCAGTGGTAAAGGCAGCACTCTGCTAATCCAGAGAATCCAGATGTCGTGAGTTCGAAACCCAGCCGGGACATGACAAGTTATCCTCCCATTTGGGATTTTTTATCACATAATAATATGTCTTGGACTTACTGCTGGACTTTAAATAGTCTTAATCGGGCAGTATAAATAAAGCGATATTATTATTCAGCCATGAAATACAGACCTGTTTGACTGCTGGAGTAAAGGGACTTTTCAGTCTCAACTCGGCAGTATAAACAAGGTATATTCTATTCTATCTAGACTATATGTACAATTAATTGAAGACTTAAATACTAAAAAAAAGTTAATATGGTTGGCTTGGAGAGGTTGATTAAAAAACAGGCTAGCAAACCCTGACCAGTCGAGATTTTTTTATGTTAGCTTCACTAGCAATATTACTATTCTTATTATTTACAGTTTTTAGAGTTAACACTGAATATCTAACGGGTTTATTTGCTAAGATAAATTAAACATTTTGACAGATTAGTAATTTTCTTTATAATAGGAACTACCTATGAATTTGTTATACTCTCTCTGTAGCAATTATTTGCGATTTAATGTAGCTAGATTTGTATCTAGCGTGATTTCGGGGAGCGAAACCTGTTTTTAGACCTACCAATACTATAAATTATTTGTAAAGCTCACCATTTTTATTTATATGGGAGGTACAGTAGGCTTTTATCAGCATGGCGGCTATATTCGGCATGGTCTTATATTATAATCAGATTTATGAAACCATTTAGATAATTGGCAAAATCCTTTCTTTTCTTGTTTTTTGACATAGGTAAAAATTTATTTCACTTTTTATGTAAAAACTATTATAAACTGTTCAAAATGGTATAATGTTCAAAAGTTCTCTCATTCATTTGTTCATAGTAGTACATATTGTTTATGTGTTTATATTTGTAATTTATTCAATATAATATACGTATGTAGGTATTGTAAATAATAATTATTATAAATGTTATTTATATTTCTTAAAAACCCACAGCTTTGGTTTGTGCACTAATCATTTGATATTTTTTTTACATGTTCAAACTGTCCATTCCTTTCTTCATGGTTGCTAATAATACCATTACAGAATTGCCGTATGACTCGAAATATAGTACCTATATTATACACTCTCGTCAATAGTTGGGTCACAGTGTTGCCAATAGTAAGTGTACAGCTGTACAGTGTTGCAACACGACTCAGAACAGGTCATCATTGATCAGGTCAGGCCTCTCTCTTTCAGTCTCTTGGCCAGCACCTTGGACTTGGCCTGTTTGCTTTCCTGCTCTACAATATAATACAGTGTTGCCAATAGTTAGTGTACAGTGTTGCCACACGACTCAGAAAAGGTCATCATTGATCAGGTCAGGCACGAAGCTCAGACCTCTCTCCTTCAGTCTCTTGGCCAGCATCTTGGACTTGGCCTGTTTGCTTTGCTGCTCTACAATATAATACAGTGTTGCCAATAGTTAGCGTACAGTGTTGCCACACGACTCAGAACAGGTCATCATTGATCAGGTCAGGCCTCTCTCCTTCAGTCTCTTGGCCAGCATTTTGGACCTGGCTTGTTTGCTTTGCTGCTCTACAATATAATACAGTGTTGCCAATAGTTAGTGTACATTGTTGCCACACGACTCAGAACAGGTCATCATTGATCAGGTCAGGCACGAAGCTCAGACCTCTCTCCTTCAGTCTCTTGGCCAGCATCTTGGACCTGGCCTGTTTGGTCTCCTGCTCCTTCCTCTGAGCGTTGAGGATGTCCTCCACTGACACCTGTTGCAGCTGAGGACAATGCTCCTTCTCCTGGTCCTGGGGGAACAAGAAAGAGAAGGGTGACGAGAGCAAAACCTTGCTTAAGAAAACCCTAGTCTCTAGTTTTCACTTATACATTATTATTATTATTATACAACGCTTTATCTCTATATATAAAACAGAAAAAAGGACTACCTACCTACCTACCTACCTATGTTTGTTTGTTTGTCCGGAGTTGTTTAGCCAAAACGGTAAGAGATAGCGAAAAATGTCTCAGAATTGACCCCCCCAAAACCATTCACGCTTTGTCCAGAAAAATTATAAAAAGTTCAAAAAGGCATTGCTGTCCAGCAGTACGGCCATGCCTTAGTAAATTTGAAATTTAGTCCCGTTGCAAAGCACGGGCAAACGGCTAGTTAGATATAAATGTTAGTTAGGGTTGGCTCGTCCATTCTCAGGCTAGTCCATTATAGTCCTCCAGCGAGACACTGGTCTTCTCCCTGTTTAACGTCCCCCAGTCAGACATTGTTATAAGCACCGGCGGTGTAGGTAAAAAGGGTGTTAAAAGGGTTCAATGGGGAAAGAGAGAGGGTCGTATTAGGGAGAAATTTCTACCTTCTTGTCTGGATTTTGATCGTAAATACCCCCATTGGAAATTTATAGTTACCTACGCTAGTGATAATAAGGCCATCTAAATAAGAATGTCCGACTGACTTTTCTTGGTAAAAAATATCAATTTTATTGGTACCTATCAATTTTTTGGTACTATTGGAACCTACCTAGGTGATATATTCCTAATATGACACTATTCAAGATATCTTATACATATTATAAATGATTCGTTTGTGTGTGTGTGAATGTTTAGTCGCGTAAAACTCGAGAACCACTAGTCGGATTGAGCTGAAACTTTGCATGGTTATCATGTTATCAATGACAGGCTCATTAGCGTTATGGCATAAAAAAGAAAGTCAATTTTCCAAAAGTTGAGCCTTTACATATCGAAGCATTTCTCGCATTACATATATATGACATTCTTCAAGTTCACTTCTTAAAACACGTCTCAAAATTTAAAATTAGAAACACGTCTCAAAATTAACCCTTTCTTACCACTTCTCCCATGAGCACCACATTCTCGCCACGGATGATGAATATCCCCCGCGGAATGTCCCCGTACTGGTTGCCCACATGGATGCGCTCTATGGTCTTGTGCAGCACAAGGTTAGCGAACTGGTCCACACTGCGCAGGTAGCCGATCAGGGTTCTACCGTCCCGCAGGAGGACCATCAGCTTTTCTGGAATGAAGGAAACGAAACCGAATCGTAAATTTACGAAGCAAGTTAGAGGATAGTTGGCAGTTATCAAACACACAAAATGAGGAACACAGAAAACGGGTTTCTATAATATAATGGTTTGGTTTCACCGACCTCAGTAGCTTGATCGGTGAGGGGCGGACTTGTAACCTGGAGGTCCCTGGTTCAAGTTCCAGATTCAGCGTAGATTTAGTAAAGTGAATTTGAGTAGTTGTGCTATCACGAAACTACGAAAGTGATAAACACAAAAAATATGATAACGTAACTTGGTTTGGTACTAGGGTAACTTGGCCTCAAACAAGATATGACTACCTTCATTGGCTGAAACTTTTTGGATAAGAGCTCTGGAGCTTGGACCTTTTTGTCAACGGTAGTTTTTTGGAGGATTAAATTTACAAAGCAAGTTTTATATGGAAACAAAAACGAACACAATACTCCGATACCTAAACATAGGGGAGTAAAAGGAGCGAGCTAGGTTACCAGCAGAAATAGTGAGAAATGTTAAGGAAAACAAACCCTGAAGAATTTCAATCATGAAATAATAAATAAATAAAATACGTATTAATTTAAACCGAAAAAAAATATACAACAAAAAACCTAAATGGTTGGCCGAACCAAGATTAAAGGGATAATTATGAACATATGCTGTTGAAGAGGTAATAGACAATTTCCTAATACATATGTATGTAAAAGTAAAAAAACGGCATTTATTTCATTAAATTGCCTTAGAAATATATTATATCTTAGAATTTTGCTTGAAGCAGGCATCGAGCTCGCAATCAGAGGCTCAGACAGCAGCGCTATGCTACTAGCTTAACAAAGCTTGCAAGATAATTGTCTTGTAAAGTGTAAACTGCAGTTTCTGAAGAATCTGAGATTATTTCATGACGAATATCTCGTGAACAGCTTAAACCGATTTTTTCATCAACCAAGTGCACGATCTACGTTATTGGTTTATCATGGCATCAGCTCTACTATTACCTCGTTACAGTCGTTACCCATAGGTAGGTACACAAGCAATTAGAACTCATGAGAAGTTGTTTCTAAACTATTCATTTTGCTAGAACTTTAGAAAAGCACTACACTTTATGCCATAAAATATATAAGACCTGTTTGACTGCTGGAGTAAAGGGACTTTTCAGTCGGCAGTATAAACAAGGTATATTCTATTCTATCTATTCTACACTGAAAATGTTGGGTGGAAGAGCTCGATCAGGAAAATCCTGCCACTTTAAATAAAGCGTTTAACAAAAATGGAAAAACATGAGGCTCTTATAATAATAACACTCTTTAGTGGGAGATAACCACCAGGCGAAGTTAAAGCTCAAACATTTTCTACCACGTAACATTATAATGTGATCACAGACTCAAATTAATGAGAAGTTCATGCACTGGGTGGTATTCGAACCAACGGATCCCTACACCACCTGGATTACCAGACTAGCGCGTTAACCACTTGACCACCAGTGCACGCTTCTGTACATGGTTTTGGTTTTACGGGGATGATTTGGTTTCAGAAGTGTGCGCGTTCTCCACTCGCGTCTCCCTCCCCTTTGACCACCTATCTAGCCTCTCGTCTATTACTTAGGTGTAGGTTCTAGGTATCTGGATGCAATATACCCAGATTTTCTACCTTGGTTCAACGAGGGGTTGATTTTAGTGGGTTCGCCAAATCCCATTTTCCCGACCTAATAGTTGGTAAGGCCTTTCTCGATAGCCCGGACTTGGGGGTGTAGAATCTACACTGTAAATAGATACATAATATCACTATGTGTTTAAAGTCCGTGGTCCTTTTTCTTGGGTTCGGTTTTGTTTGCTATTTGCGTATCGGGTGCATTGTTTCTTTGGAAAAATTTTCCCCTCGTAAAAAAAAGGTTCTAGGATCTAGGCCCAGGGTCCTCGTTGTGGCCGCGCCTACTTTGAATAGTTTGTGAATCGCTACTCCTGAATTGTCTTCAGGCCAGAACCTTGTCCTTTCTCATTCGTCACAGGATCATCGCGGTTAATCATCACCACCGTGGTCTATGCTCATGATTCTCATTTACATTATTATTATTATTCAACACTTCATTAGATATAAATGGACATATGTACCAAATAATTATTTTAACAATGAAAATAATGTATAAAGAAACATATGTCCTAACTAAAGGGCGGGATTATTGTCCATGGCAATCTCTTCCACCCAACCCTTACATTATCATAGGTGTCTAATTATCAGCTCATCACAAGGGACATGGTGTTCACATCTGCTGCCTCTCCACACTCAAAGGGCGGGCATGGGATTGTTGGAAAACAAATGATAATAATAAGTGTCGTTTAGAAATCGATCTCTGTAGCTCTATCAAGAAGGAGGCGGATGCGTAACCTGGGGGTCGGTGGTTCGAGACTCAAACACGATAAGAATTCAGTAATTGTGACATCACGCCTGATAGGCATTAATGTGACATTAATAGCCGAAGTGAGCTAGGAGTTTCCACTAATCACACGTCTTTTAAATTGGTGGAAACCTTCTGTCTACGTGAACTAGTAGCTAGCATGAGTATCTTAAGCCCGCTATTAGGTACTTCCATCGTATTTAATACAATTTGTATAAGTGACTCAGGTCAAGGTATTAAAGCTACTTGGTATAAGTCTTTGTGTAATAGTAATAATAATTGTGATGTCACTTACAGTGTCGTCGCACGAGTGACGTCACAATTACTCAAACCAGCCTTACCGAAACTCTCAGGACAGCTCAGAACTCGAACCATCGACCTCCAGGTTACGAGTGCCCTGCCTTTACAATTAAGCTACTGAAGTCGGTGTAATCCCAGTCCAATATGAGCTGTGATTGTCTTTCGTAACAGATTAACATAACACTCCAACAGCATTGTACATTCCAAGATGGTCATAATGAGATTCATACAAGATGTTCGTGTAATAATATCTCAGGTTTAATCTCCGCTGGTTCGACCTCCGTGGATATTAATGTCGGTATCGATTGTCTATAATCTCTTTTATGTCGGTTATACCTTTTCCCACGAAAGAATACAACATAGGGCGTCGATTGCGCGTTGAATGCACTGGTTCTCTCGTAGGATCACCGAAGTTAAGTAACGTCCAGCAAAGGTGAAGTCTTCGTGGCATTCCGGCCCAACCCAGGCTGGGTGAGGTTAATATGGGGGTCAGGTTTGTGGGTTTCCTGCAAATGGAGCGTATTACCCCTGGCATGATATGACCATACAGTTGAAAGCGACGTTAAAACCCCCCCCCCCCCCCCAAAAAAAAACAGAAAACGGAGTTCAGGTCGCTTTCAACTAGGACAATCTTAAGGAAATTAATTGTAATTATTGTATTAATCAATTTCCTACATTGTCATATCATGACCGGGGATTTTCCCACCATTTGTTGAGCAAAGAACCGAGCTACACAAATTAACCTCACAGAGCCTGTTTAGAGCTAATTAAGATTTATTTTCTTTCAATTATAATTCAAACGTTTATCTAAATCCTATTACATCAATCATTCGTAAACTACTCGTTTCAGTGTGATTTCCGCTGGCTTTTAGTATTAATCGATAAAGTCTTCTTTCGTGGAAAAAGGTATAGCTTGCTTCCATGTAATCTCTAAATCATCTTCTGCCTGAATGAAAAACAATAATCTCTTCTCCTTAACACCAGACAACGAGTACTCGCCTTAATGTCTAGGTCATTAATACATTAGTTCTTTAGATTTTATGGTTAACAATGTGGGTCAGTAGGTTCTAGAGGGGATGAGGGAGGGAGAAATAAAGAGGGAGAGTCGGCGAAGGAGGGCGATAAAGAGAGGGAGAGAGAGGTAGGTAAAGAGAGAGAGAGAGAGAGAGAGATAGATAAAGAGAGTCGGCAAGGGAGGGAGATAAGGATAGAGAGAGATAGGTAGATAATAGGAGAGAGAGAGAGTTGGCGAAGGAGGGCGATAAAGAGAGGGAGAGACGTAGGTAAAGAGAGAAAGAGAGAGAGGTAAATAAAGGGAGAGAGAGACAGAGTCGGGCGAAGGAGGGAGAGAGAGATAGAGAGAGAGAGATAGATAAAGGGAGTCGGCAAGGGAGACAGATAAGGATAGAGAGAGAGAGGTAGATAAAGGGAGAGATAAAGAGAGTCGGTGAGGGAGGGAGAGGTACATAAAGGGAGAGATAAAGAGAATCGGTGAGGGAGGGAGATAAGGATATGGTAAGGTAGGTAAAAAGGGAGAGAGAAAGATAGGTCTGAATGAGAATGAAATGACTAAATAAGGGGGGCTTAAGAGAAAGAAAAGATTGAGTAGGAAAGTTTCATTTAACCCCTTACGTCTGATTTTCTGCAACATTCGCTAGGCGTAGCGAAAAGGTATCCAAAATTAAGTGACATTACCTACTTTCTAGACCAAGCCAAAATAAAGTAAAAAGAAGAGGACTGCCATGAGCTTTTATGTCACGCAGGCTCATTCAAAAAGCCTTCCAAAGTTTCGAGCTACCTTTACAGTTTACACCTCAGCAACATTGAGCCGTCACAGGCCCTGGCCACAAGGGTTTTATACCTATAATTTAATTCACATTCGCCGTGTATTATATGTAATCCCAGGATTCCCCAGACACGACCAGATTCGCCAATAATTCGATTCAGCAATAAAAAACTTGCAAATAAAAACAATGAACTAATCTGCGCGCTCCTCGCCTAAGCGTCCAATGATCAAGAAACAATATCCACTCTCGAGTAATAATCATTTGGAAAGGTCAGAATCGTTACCTCTCTGGCCGCGCTGTTTTCATGCTCTTCAAAATGTCGTCCTCTTTCTGTGTGGAATTATTTCTTGCAAAAGTGTAATTTTTTGTGCAGTACATATTAGTGAAAGGAAAAACTGTGCTGGTTCGGTTCATCTCGAACACAAAGGTCGTTCCATTTATTGATCTAGGTATCGGTTCGATTTTTATAACAAGAAATGAATATAGTTTTTTTTTTAAGCTTTATTAGGAGGACAAAGTACAATGGTAACAGTATAAAATTCAGAAAAAAAAACAAACAAACAAATGACAAAATAAATAAGTAAAAAAGAAAATAACAATAATGTCCTACCTAAATGGCGGGGTTATTGCCTGTGGCAATCTCTTCCACCCAACCCTTTGTTAAGTTGAGTTATCATATTTGTGTTAATCACTTTCCTGATATCACAACTGGGAGGCGCCTCATTGAGTCCCGTCTGGATTTGTCCCTTTTTCTCGATGCTTCATTGAGTCCCAAGGTTTGGAACGGTTGAAGTTATCGTACCACTCATTGAGTCCCGTACATAATTAATACCTATTTTTCCTTATACATAAACTTGTACATAGAAGATCATATTATTTGTCAGTCAGTTGGGTCAGTCCTCCTCTAAAAAATTAAAACACTCTTTTCGTAAGTGAATTTTTTGTTAGAGGAATTTTGTAGTTAGATAGGGTTAGGTAAAGTTAACAAGGTGAGATTGCACGATAGATTTCTGACTTCAGTTTGTCGGTTAGGATGGTTGGGTGAGGGGCTTAGGTTAGGTTGAAATTAGCGCAGGCGGTTAGGCCGGGTCGCGCAGTGACCCGGTCTAACCCTGCGCTAATTTTAACCTAACCTAAGCCCCTCACCCAAGCTATCCTAGCTGGCTAACGAAACACAACATTTAGACATAACTGTCCGCGTATTCATTTTTATAAAAATTAACTGTGTTCTTATTTACTTCTTCTTATATACTAACATCAGGTAAAGGGACTCAATGAGTCATATGGTCTGGTAGACCCAAAAATATTAGGGGACTCAATGAGGCATATGGTCTGAGGTACCTGCTAAAATTACGGGACTCAATGACATGAAAAAAAGGTCAACGGGACTCAATGAGTCCATCACAACTACTGTAACCCGCTTTACTAAATCTACACTGAAACCGGGACTTGAACCACCGACCTCCAGGTTACAAATCCGCCCTCCGCCACCTTATCGATCAAGCTACTGAGGTCGGTCAAAGTGTGAATATCTTACAATTAGAAGGACTTGTCAAATACAACACTTTAATCAAATTTTTAACTACTCAAGCTGTGTTTTCTCTCATTGTCTTCTCTCTTTTCCCTCTGCTTCTGGTTGACCCTAGTACATGTTAACGGACATAGGTCATTAGCGTATGCTGAAATTATTAACACTTCTAGATAGGTACCGTATGAGTTAACTCCTTAAGTGTGATAACGATAACAGTCATTATTGACATAGGTGGTAGAAAATGCTTTGAGCATTAACCTCGCCTGGTGGTTACCTTCCGTCATTATTATTATTTTCTTTTTCTTAAAGATTAATGTTTCACAGCCCTTTTTTTTTGGTAGCCATGAAACAGGAGCTACTGTAGACGCTTGTGGTCTGTGGTTCTGATGGGCGAGAAATGACACAGTCCCTCCCATTTAGGTGCTGGGTCAACACGAGCGCACCGCAAGTAAGGTATCCCTTACAAACAACTGTAACGAAATATTAAATATAAATAAATATCAGGCCATCCACTCCACTCAGATATACATTAACCGTTAGCATGAGCTTTCCTGGTATGAGCCATTCTCACACTTTGTGATATTAAAAAAACGACCGATAGGAAATTAAAATTTAATACTAGTATAGGCTACAGGTATTGTTAAAGTTTAATTTAGGAGTTAAAACACCTGCTATACTACCACTCAGTACACTGTAGGAAGTGTAGGAGTTAAATCATACAGTAGTCGTGGTAATTATTATTATTATTATTCAACACTTTATTAGATATAAATGGACATTTGGACATATATACAAAACAAATAATCATTTTTAACAATGAAAAAAAAAAAAAAAAAAATGGAAACAATATAATATACAATAAAAATGAAAAAAAAGATATATAAAAAAAAAAAATCATTTAAACATAATTATGCGAACTTTTTTTTTCCAAATCCAAGTGCATTGACGTAAGCCACGGTCACAATACGCCCCAAAGAAATGCCGGAATTGAACTAGTTAAGTCAGTACCTTGATCGACAGAGCGGCGGACTTGTAACCTGGGGGTCGGTGGTTCAAGTACCGGTTTCAGCGTAAATTTAGTGAAGCGAGTTTGAGTAGTTGTGACATCACGAAAGTGATTAACACAAATATGACCAAAAAAAAAAAGAAAAAAAAGTTATGTCAGTGCTTAACATCGAGGTCATTCGAGCCGAGGTTTTCCCCTCCATTCGCTGGAACCTTCCAAACCCTCAACCCACATTAACCTCGCCCAACCTGAGTTGGTTCGAGAATAGTCAACATCACGAAAGTTCGAGAGTTCACCCATCAAGTTTCACCTCACTGGACGTGGCTGAACTTCAGCGAACTTACGAGAACGGGGCCTTGTTCTCGAAGTTTTCTCTCTCTCATAATCCCCAAATCCTTCTTTCAACGGCACTCTAATAATTGGGTTATTTGGGTAAACAAGACTTATTTGTATTATTTGAACCGAATTTGACGGTTGAAAGGAAGAGTTTGGGATTCTGAGTGCTTTCTCTGACATGAGTCCCTGGCGTAACTAATACCTATTCAACGAGCCATCGAAACCGCCGGGACGATGTCTTAATAAACTTTTCAGCACGATTTTCGGCGAATCTCACTCAACAATTGAGAAATTTCGGAGAGGGACACTACCTGGAGTGGGTCACGAGGCTGGTGGGTGAGTCATGGGTCAGTGCACCAGACAGACATGATCATGCCATGGTGTCTTCTCTACAGGTATTGCCTCAGCCACTGTCATGGTGTTACGAGGGGGTGTTGTTAGAAGCCAAAATCTCAGTTGGTGTTGTCTTGAAACTTAGTTACTTTCCGTGGCCGTATTATGTTGATTAGTATTTTATCTGTGTTTATTTATTTAAAATTCAACCATAGTAATAATATTGCCTTATTTATACTGCCCGATTATTAGGACTATTATGTCCCATTATCCCAGCAGTAAGCCCAAGACGTATCACTATGTGGTAAAAAATCCAAATGGGAGGATAACTTGTCATGTCCCGGCTGGGTTTCGAACCTGCGACCTCTGGAATCTCTGGATTCACAGAGTGTGGCCTTTACCACTGAGCTACCGGGACAGACATAGAGTCGAACCTGGATATAAGAGAACTCAAGGGATCGATTTTTTCCCTCTTATAATAATATTAACACCCTTTAGTGGAAGGTAACCACCAGGCGAGGTTAATGCTCAAAGCATTTTCTACCACCTAATCCTCAGAGTCTTATTATTATGTGGTCACAAACTCAATTTAATGAGGAATCTGCTTCGTATCTTTACTTCCGAGGCTCGAGTCCTACGTCACACAGGCAGAAACCTTTACGCTGTTATTCACAAGAATCCTTCCATAATTTAATGAGATATCGTGATTTAGCTCCAACTAATCTGCGCTTCTTTCAAATTAGGAACACTTCGGACAGTCTCAGGTGGTCGTGACGAAAGAATAGTAGTAGAACCATGGGTTTAACCTGTTAATTTGCTTAAAAAGAACCTATTAAAATAATATTAATATAACATTAGAAAAATATAACAACAAGTAATTATTATATCAACTATTCAGAGTAATAATATTCATAACAATAAATATAGAAGTAATAATAATATTTGTAATATTAGTAATAATCATTGGACTCACTACCAATCAAGCGAAACGGTTGTTTCGCGGGAGAACGCCTAGCGCGCCCTAAATTCTATTTCTTTTAATAATATTTGTGATGAGAGTTTACGAACTTATTAATTTCAGAGCAATGAAACAAGAGCCAATTCAAGCGTTGATTAGCATTAGTCATGATATCACTTCTTTTTAGGAAACAGCGTTCCCCTTCTTTTTTTAACACGAATTGTAATTTTTGTAGATACCAATATACTGTTCTGGCAATTTCTGGATCTACGTATGTAGGTCTTGGGGCACTGATGGATAGGTAGTGTATAAGTACACACCCACCTGCAGGCTACACGTGGGATAAAGACCATTATTAATTCTATAATCATGTTAATTGTGTTTGTACTTCTAACAATAAAATCGTGTTTATCGTGGAAGTCCAAAAAAAAAAAAAAAAAAAAAAAAAAAAAAATCGGCGCGGCGTGAACAGTGTGAATTCAATTAATGAATTAAATACTAAACGAAAACACAACATACTCGTTTCGTGGAAGTAGAAACACTGTAATGACCGGTTCTACTGATCTTGAAAAACACCTAAAAAACACGAAACCGGGGATTGGGAACGTTAACTATCCAAAAGGATTCGTCAAATTAGCGCTCGTGCAGTAAATCGAGGGATTTGCTCGCCAAAACGAGGTGGCAAAACCCTCGATTTACTGCGCACGAACGCTAATTTGACGAATCTTTTTGGAACTAACGTTCCCAATACCCGGTTCCGTGTTTTTTAGATGTTTTTCAAGATCCATAGAACCGGTCATAAGAATAATGTAAGCGGAATTAGAATCAACGTCACAATTGCAACCGGCAAACACAATAATCAAAATAATGTGAAGATAAGTTTACCAGGGAATCACCCAGCCTGGGTTGGGCCGGAAATGCTACGTCACACGACAGGAAAATTCTACACAAACCAAGGATCGAACTTAATCTCTGGACCAGGAGCAGTAGTCACAACTGTTACACCTCAGAGGTTGAACAAAAAGAACTTGTCTTCACTTGAATTGGGGTAGTCTAATGAAGTCGAGTTTTTTCTTTCCCAACTTTTAGTGAAAACAAGTCAATATTTTGATTTTGTTAAATGCTTTAATATATTTTTAAATAAATTAAATATTTGTTTTCATTTAATTAATACAGCAGAAAATTTCAGCTGTTCGGCATTTTAAGAAAAGTATAATTATGACAAGATACTCTTCTATCATAGTCACAAGAAAAGGTGTCATTAGGTCGCAGTGTTAATCGTTTGAAGTTTCCAGTGAAACCCAACAAACAGGTCAGATATTGAAATAAATATCCTTCTAAATTTTTTGATTGTGTGTGGAGGACATACGTTACATGTCTTTGGGGGTTGAACCCCGATTCTCCGGGATATAGAATACTCGACCACTTGATGTAACCGTTATGTTAGCATTACAATCACACGCTCTACTTTACGTTTCCTATTCCTACGCAGTACAAGCGCGACATCAATGCGAAGTCAACAGAGGTACACGAACACGAAGACAAATAATCATAAAGTCAATCCTCAATAGATGTACTGGTTCACCGGTTTTTTATACGCAAAATGAACTTTATTTGCAATATTTACATAATAGAAATTGTCAAAATATACAGGGTGTAAGAGATAGATATGCCATTTTTTTTTCCATGAACGAGTATGTTTGACACAGAATGAAGTTAACAATCCGTAAATGTGAGACTCTGACATACATTTATTAGGTATTGATTTCCATTACTTTCATACCACTGATTTGACTGGTATGAAGGTCCCGCAAATATCCTACATGCGGGTTATTGTGTTTGCTTCCAAAAAAATAAAATAAATACTATTTTTACTGTCTCTTACATAAAAGGCCAAGGAAAGTATTACATCTGGTTATTTTTTCAAAATCGAGCTGACAACATTTTTGGACGAATTAGACTGCTAGTTCCGCCCAAAAATAGGCCACAAATTGGCTCGCTAGGTCATTCAAAGTCACATTTGTAACTTTAAAACATGTTATTTGATTTATCTTTCTGTTCACATCCAATATAGATATTATTTAGTGTATAGGACTCAGTCTAGCTGGGGGACTATAAACAGGGAGTAGACCAGCATTGGCTTGGTTCTGGGGGCCCTTGTCAATTATTAGCCTCCTTGTAAAGACAGTGGTAGAAGTGCTGAGTCATTCCTCCACTGTCTGGCTACCATCGTTCACGATGACGCCACCCTATGATATGATGGTAGGACTCAGGTGTACTAAAGTATTATTTATCTAGTGACCCACCGGCTGACATGGAATGTAAATTCTAGACTCTAAGTTCAGTTGGGCAGCCTTGATGTAGCTTAGGCGTATTTGTACACCTGATAAATAATGCGTACATTCCACTGAGATCATATAACATAGAGGGAACCTTACCTATCTCGAATTGAACAAATTTGTGCGTCCAACTTTGAACAGCTGATGGTCCCTCTTTCAACAAATCTGATTGGTTCAATTTATTTGAATTTTTTGTTTACCTCATGCAGTGGCGGATAACTACGTAACATCCTTAATTTTCAGGTCTATACCAAATTTTATGTTACAACATAATAAGTAGAAAATAAGGAAAGTAAAAGAGGGAGCAAAGAAAAAAATAACTTATAGTTAAGTATCTAAAAAGTAAAAATATTACTTTAGACGAATTAGATACCCACTCCTTCGCGAGAGAAAAAATACTACGATCCGGCACTGATTTTGAAATCAGCTGATGGTCCCTCTTGGACGCAAATTTTGAAAAATCGTGTTCCCTCTTATATAATTATGATCTCAGTGGAACATTCTTTCTGAAAGACCCTGTAAGTACAAATTGGATGAGCACTCAAAAGATGAATAGTTGGTATTAGCATAGCCGAGCTCGTTTCCTTCTAACTCCATTGTGATCCACATGAATAAATCAAGTTAGAGAAAGAGTCAATGGAACAAGAAACTGCACTTTTGACAGTCTGAGATGTGTATACAGGGCTTCCTGTAATGGTGTTAATTTCAATTCAATTTCAATTTATCATAAATAAATTTATTAAAAAATTAACATACTACAGACATTACAAAAAAACAAATTAAAATTATTAAAAGGGTTAAGTCAGTAGGCATTAATATTAGTCAAGAAAGAGACCATAAAATGGAGAATTGAGATAATACCTCTGTGAACCTCCCATTCAATTTGCATATTATGTCGTTAAATATTAGAAAAAAGTAGGTACCAAATTCGATAACCGAGTTTTTAGCGTACGGTGGAATTCGGGTCGAAAAAATGAAGTTCGAACCCTGGTCATGTCGAAATTTCTAGCAGTCTGTATCTAGTCGGGAACGACCATTGAGACAAACATTCATGATGAGCAGATTTTTTGTTCTATATTCTTTTAACACTGTGTTCTTCTCCTTTCACTGTGCCTTTTTCAAAAACTCTTTGGGGTTGACATAGGTGAACCTCTTTTTCATGGTTGAGGTTGGTTGGTTCTGACACTCCTACTTCCATATTTCACGGTTCAATGACCTTCCTAACACCAAATCTTTTTAGAGTGCCAACAGTTTGTGTTTTTTGACCTGGAATGGCTGGTGTCGGTATTTATCTGTCTGTCATATGTAACGTCACCCCGGTGGGAGACCCTGTATAACCCACTTATTTATAGAAGGAACTATTCATCTGTGATGATGCTGATGTGCCACCCATGTGATTTGCTTGTTACACAAGTACTTGAACTGTCAATATTTTAGTAACGATTCATCGAGGGTGTGTTTTAAGTCAATTTCACTTGACATAATTGTGACTTAATCACATCGAAATATTTTTTATAGATTAACATGTATCCTCTTTAATCGCATTAAAAAGCACTATCTCATCTAGATAAAGGGTTGAGTGGAAGAGATTGCCTCTGGCAACCCGCCCTTTAGTTAGGACATTGGTATTATTTTCTTTTTTGTTATTAATTTTTTTAATCTATTTTATTATTTATTTAATTTTCATAAGTTTATACTTTGTTCTAATAAAGATTTTTATAATAATAATATAAATAATTAATACTAAAATTAACTAATAGTATGATTAGGATAAAGAAATTCTACACATTTACATATTTTTTTATTTATTTTTCGTAGCCATGAAACAGAAACGTTTGTGGTCTATGTTGTAGCTTGCAAATCCCGTAGTATGCCTCCCCTCTGAAGGACGCGAAGTGACACAATACTTTTAGGTGCTGGGTCAACACGAGCGCACCGGAAGGTATCCCTTACAAACAATTGTAACCAAGTAGCGACCAAATCGCTTCTGGTGGTCAGACAACTTCACGTAGCTGCCCAATGCTCATGTTAAGATGCTATGAAATCCATATTGCATTGCACATTGCAGAACTAAGAATATTTTCATATATGTATTCTTAAAAGTTAGCTTGACAATAAATTTTGAGACAAAGAAGACCTGACCAAGAAACGGGGAAATTAGAATTGAGTTTTTGGGACGTAAAAAAACTAGAAAAATATTAGTTTTTGGACGGGTAAAAATATTTTTAAACTCTTTTATAAAAACTTTACATCAAAATGAGATTTTTTCGTTCTTTGAACTCAGAAAAAGAGAAGAGGTCCTACAAAAAACACCAGTTATGTAAAATAATATTAAGAAGGACTTATCCAAAAACTGTCCAACTTAAGATCTAAAATTGTTATTATTCCTCTTCGGGCTTTATAAGTAAGTTCTATTTTAATATTAGTACATAAACATTCACCGCAAGAAGGATTGAAACTTGTGGCAATACGAATAAAATATGTCAAAGGAATTTTAAACTTTGCATTTTTTTTTTGTTACAAATGTGAACATATAACTTTAATTAAAATACAAATTCATTAACTCATAGATAAAATACCTCCCGCATATCCGCTGTCCTCTACATTGTTCTCAACACACTCGCCGCATTTCCGACCTGAACAGCCACACTGATTCTTTACATCAGGTATGTCACACATGCTATCCGCTCTCCCAACTCTTTTAAAAACTTCATTCCATGAGTTAATATGATGTTAATTTCAAAGATACCAATAATAAATCTATAAAATGTACCCCACACATTTTTAGATTTTTATAGCACAGCTTTATGGTCAAGGTAAGATATTATTACTCTTCAACTTTATTCAAAAAATCGCAAAACCTTAATAGTATAGTAAATAAACCTGACGGTGGAATGTCACATTAAATTTACAATAAATTAAATGTCCAAATAAAATCCTATTAATGATCCTTATTAATAGATAAATCTAATACATCGTATTACACTTGCTTCTCTGATACTGTAGTTGCATAATTAGTAAATGTTTAATGAGTTAACCCTTTGAGGGGAAAAAACAACAACTAACGAACAAAATAGTAATTCGAGTTAAATCAGTTCGATTAATTCGTTTGGATTCTTTTCCATTCGGTTTAAGGCTCACTTTCATAATAACTATTAAAAACGGCCTAAGTAAACACGTCAACGGTTTGGTTGTTTTTAACGGTCATTGGCTCCCGTATATTTTGGCTTTTTTCCTCTTTTAGTGCCTGCGTAATCACCACGCGTTAGAGGAATTTTTTGTTTCAAAATGTCTAGAAGTTCCTATTGACAGACTTTTTTTCTCATAGAAAATATTGGCGAGGCCCTTTAAAACATCCTTTCAAGCATTTCAAGTTATCACAATCAAAACGAGCCAGCGCCAGCGGTGATGGTACTTTAATGGTCAATACATCAGTTCTCATAAACTCATTTGTGTTAATCACTTTCGAGTTATCACAACAACTCAAACTTGCTTTACTAATTCTACGCTGAAACCGGAAATTGAACCACCCACCGACCTCCGAGATAAAAAGTCCGCCGACTTATCGATCAAACTACTGAGGTCGGTATTTCTTGTAAACCCAGTAAAAATATACAACTTCCAGTGAGGTTAGGACTTGTTGGATGTCCACTGAAATATAAACCCTCATAATTCATAATGTTATAGCTGATCCCCAGCTCCAAATAGGCTGGTGCAGTTAAACTGAACAACTGATTTGTGAGTTTTCCGCCATTGGAGTGTAAAACCTCATCTTGAAGCATGAAGCAATAATAATTAAAGTATCATCAGGCCTCAAAAAAAAAAAAAAAAAAATTATAATAAAAAATAAAAAAAATAATAATGGACGGTCAAGCTAACCCAGCTCAGACAGGGTTAACGTTTAGCACTGGGCAGAAGATAGAGGTCTCTAGGGTCTCTGTGTTAAGGTCAGCCAGAAATCTAGAGACATCTCTATCTCTATTTTTATATCAGAAAGAGGATGGTTACTCTAGTGCGTCTGACAAGAGAATAGATAGAGCAAGTTTGTATGAGCTCATATATGAAGTATGCTTTAAGTTTACATAATCTCATATGTAGATAGAGCATCAGTCCGTATGAAAAGAGGATAGATAGAGCATGTGTTAAGTTTATAAGAGATCACAAATAGAGCATTCACCAGTGCGTAGGAAATAATAATAGATTGAGCAAGTTTATATGAGCTCATAGAATGCACCATTTGCACCAAGTTAGCATAAGTAGATAGAGGATCTATCTATCAGTTTGTATGGAAAGAGAATAGATAGAGCAAGTTTGTATGAGCTCATAGATGAAGTATGCTTTTACATAAGCTCATATGTATATAGAGCATCAGTCTATATGAAATGAGAATAGAGCATCCGTTAAGTTTATAAGAAATCACAAATAGCGCATTCATCAGTGCGTATGAAATAATAGATAGAGATTTTATACATAGAGAATGCACCAAGTTTGCATAAGCTTATATCTAGATAGAGGATCTATTCGTATGGAAATAGATAGAACAAGTTTATATGAGCTTATCTTATACATAGAGAGGTGTCCAACTATCCATATTTTTATCAAGGGTGGTGCGAAAGAAAATGCCACAGGCATCACCACCCTTGTTCAGGCTTTCTTTATTATTATTGTAAATTGTAATATGACCATTGTATAAAAATGTAAATAAAGCATTATCTAACTTGTTTATAAATGAAATAATATGAAAAGGATAGACAGACATAGAGCCATTTTATATGAGCTCAGAAATAGATTGTCCACTGTCCATCAAGTTTACATAAGCTCATAATAAATGTAGATGGAGCATCTGTTAAGTCATATATGAGCTCACAGATAGAGCACAGATAAAACATACTTGTGATGTGACCATGCAGTTGAAAGCGAAGTTTAACTAAAAAAAAAAAAAAAAAAGAGTAAACTACTATACTACGCAGTAAGTTTGAATAAGTTCCTAAATAAAAATTTATCTAGGATATATCTAAGTCAAATAATGAATGAGTTGATAAAAAAATCAGAAACAACTTGTGAAATCTGTGCAAGCTTGGTTTTATAGGCCGAGGTAGGTGTCGCTAAAGAAATATTGTAATTTATTTGCGAATTCCAAGAAAATGCATAAAATTTACAAGTATTCTTGAGGCATAATGCATAAACCTCCTACTATTACTAAGCCATATACTGTAATGCATGAACCAGTTGTAAAACTACGTGCACACAGAGCTGGCTGCTTTTGTTCCTTTTTTCTTTTTGATAGTGGTCTGTTACCTGGATCAGATATAAGGAGATAGTACATCTCTCTCTGAACCTCTAGATCTCGCGTTCGATTCCCATCTGTCGATAATGAACTTAAAGTTATTAATTCATATTATCGACCTCAGTAGCTTCATCGATTAGGCGGAGGTCTTGTGACCTGGAGGTAGGTGGATCGAGTGCCAAATTCGGAAACATTTAGAAGCGTAGGTTTGAGTAGTTGTGACATCACGAGAGTGATTAACACTAATATCATAACTTTTTTAAATTCATATTAAAACCAAAAAAAATTCCATTTTCTGAGTCACTAAAAGGTGTTACCTCTACTGATATAAAAGTGAGATTGGAAAATAAGGCCAAACTCTGGAAAACTGAGGAGAAAAGTAGAAGGAGAAGATTTCCCTCTAGAAACTCAAAATGTTTTCCCAGGTATTTTTTCAAGAATTTCTCATAGAAAAAATCACTAACAAGTTTGGTGAGTTTGGTAACTTCTTTTCTTGAAACCAAGACACCTTGGTCAGAGCAACAACAAGTTCGCCCGACAAATGACTGGGGGACGACAACATTGTAGAAGCAAGAGAAGATGGGTGGATGCCCGGGGCGAAAGATGAGGCTAGGCTGTCAGGGTCGATGGCAGTCTTCACACTTTCATAGGGGCCCAAGAGAGAGTTCAAAGAGTTCCAGGTGAAATGATTCCCTGTCGAAGTAACACCCTGAGAGTTTTACAAATAGAGAATTATTCGAAGTCCAAAGTAGGCAGCGTCGATGGCACGTTGAATACACCTCCAGTTTTTGTAAGATCGCTGAAATGAAGAAACATCTTGCGAGGTAAGGAGTTGGTTGTTGACTCCAGGTTCGGGCACTTGTTCTGCTGATTGTTTTGTAGCTAGGCTGGCCGGTGGGTGAGTGAGATCAATGTTGGTAGCTGGTTTGTAAGTTTCCATCAGCGAATGGAAGGTCAACCGCCACCTCGAATAATCTTGATTTTAAAGTGACGTTATGGGGTATGAATGGCCATCAAGGAAATCATACTTTTACATCAAATATCCATTGAATTAATGGAATGTCATAATTAAGCTCCAAAAGGTTTGCGACCAGAAAATATATCTTTAAATATGCCCCTGACCAAAATGTATGCATTATAAAATACTTTACCATTCTCGTACTAATATGTATGAAGATGATTACTAGGACTGTGTAATTAAACACAAGAATGTAGAACCAGTTGGAAAAAACACAATGACCTCATAGGTCACACGATTAGTTTGGACTGCTAACACCAGCACCATCTCCTTCGCTTGGAATAAATATCACTTATGTTTTATTTCACACAGGTATTCACTTTGTGCAGATTGCAGAACCAGTACACCGAGTGAAGAGGTATTAGTTTTAATGAAAACTCGATTTGGTGAGAAATAACTAAATATGTAAGTACCTAGTCAATTCAAAACATTGAAGAGTAGCTCATCTTGAAGAATTCAAGGTTGTTGTAAAAGGTTGGAAGCTCCTCCTTCTATGAAAGCATGGACCCGGATACTACTAAATGAAATCTTTAATGGCCTTATTAGAGGACGGCCTAAACAATTGGACCTTGAACAAATTGACGAAGACAAGCGTAGGGCTAGCAAATAATTTGCTAGGATTGAGCAGGAAGATTTTGAAATTCGTCTCAAATGAACTTTGGAAACACACCATATTCCGAATAAATTGCTTTGTTTGAATTGCAAAAAGACTGGAGGGTAGAACCTAATAAAATGGTACTTGCAAGTTAGAACTTACAACCTAATGAAATTGAAAAAGAACTGACTAAAAACAAGAGTTTATCTGACAACAAACATAATTGATGTCTTAAAAGTTGAAGGTCGAAATGGTATTATAATGGAACTAATTAGCAAACTTAATGTTAGCACATTCATTATTCTACATTTTGGATAATTTTTCTGCATGGAACAACTTAGGAGAAAGGAGAATAAATCTATCAACGTCAAATCTCGAAATTGAACTTGACGTGAGCTGATTGTATCTTGTTTTACATCTGTTGTGAAGTCGAGTAAAATTTCTTCAAGTACCAATTCAAGAGCTTTGTATTTCTTCATTTCGATGAGAAAGATTGTATTGGAATGTGAAATGAACATCCTACTAGACCGAGTAATTACCATAAATTCAATTTTATCTCAGATTTTGACTTTATAATAGGATTCTCAATTGCAGACCTTCTCTTGAGTATGAAGTAATATCTCGTATTTCAAGTTCATTATGTATTTCTAGAGCTCTTGCATTGTCGCCTAAAAACAAACCAGTTCATTGTAACGTAGGATACGCTTTATCGAGATGAATCTTTATCAGAATTTAAATATTATGTGTACTGGCAGTATGAAGCAATATCTGAAATTTCAAGTTCATGTAGTTATTCCTGGAGCTCTTGCATTATCACCTGAAAAGAAACCAGTTAATTGTAGTTTCAGATCCTCTTATTCGGGATGAATCTTCATCAGTATTTGAATATGTGTGTCTAGAGTCCAGAGGTTTACGCAATAACAAGTCTATGTCTAGAGACCATGTTAATGCGGCTGTCTATGTATTGCTCAATTTGGGATTCTCTGATAATGGATGAGATGCATCGCTCCCACACAAGTCAATAAATAATAATGACCAAGTCTTGCTCAAGAGTTTCTTGTATTGATTAGGGAAATATGATGCCATGTTTGCTCATTACAGAGGTGTTTTATGAGGTACTCTCTCCGGGGGGTGTTTGGCTTCAAATGCGGTAATGTTTGACTTTGTCTGGCCTCAGACCAAGTAAGTTGGTCACATAGACCGAGTAAGTTGGTGAGATCGTCAAGAGTCTATTCAGTTGCTTTGCTTTCAGTCTCCTCAAAGTTAATTTTAAACAGTTTTATGATACATAAAATACATATTAACATAAAACGAAGAAAACATAATTTTTTTGATAAAGGGTGGTGATTTTGGTGGTGGTGGTCATATTACGACGGGGGTTTTTCAACCTCCATTCGCTGAAAATTTACAAAACAGCTACTCCAATTAACCTCACCCAGCCTGGGTGGGGTCGGGAATAGCCAGCATCACGAAGGTTCAAATTTGAATGGTCACTCTCTCAATTTCTAATCTCGCTGGACTTTGCTTAATTATATTCAACATTCAATGTGCCATCGACGACACTGGCTAAGGTGGTAATGATGTCTACTATAGGAAATTCTTTCAAATAATCAAATAGCTTTTCTTGATGTTCATTTCATCAATATCATCTTGTCGCTCATGAAATGGAATGTCTGCGTAAACTGCACAGTATCAATCATTACTCAAGTTTCCTCTGGCCTTGACAGAGGCGACCCTGCGCTAACCACACACTTACCAATTAGCCGAACCAATCAAACTCAGGCATTGCTGGGAATTCAATCCACAGCGGTTGAGCGACGGGATTGGTTGTGAACGTATCCCGCTATTACGCCGTCATTGATGCAACCGATTGGCCATGCCAGGTCGAGTGACCTCTGTCATATTGCTGTCAGCGGGTCGGTCATTATCACTCAACATCAGTGATCATGAATCTATCAGAGTCCGTTATCATGTGGTTTGGCATTTGGTGTCAAGTTTGCTATCAAGACTAGAGATTGAGCTTACTCGTACTACGGAGCCATGTGCTTCTACAAATAAGGTAATTACTATCGATAACACATGATACATTGTATGGAGTTACTTTAAACGGGTGAATGATAGATTCACACTTTAAGTCTGTGGTTTTTAGTAGACGTTTACAAGGTATCTGAAATTTTAACAAGTACGTAGTATCAATTCAAATATTCCTAGAATTACCTACATATGTCATACAAGTACCAAATAAATGGTCGTCTAACAAGAAAAGAAGAGTGTGTGTAATTTATTAAGGATAGACCTAAAGGTACGTTTCTCAGGCGACGGAACATTGGTGCTGCAGAAATCCGATTTGTATCAATTACATCGACTAGAAGAAGTTCAAAAATCAATTTTATCACGTCTACCGTAATTCAAAGACCCTATCATCGGGAAAATGTACCATCAGCTTTCTGAATGTTTGGCGTCGCGCCAGAAATCTCTCGACACGTCTGTTCTTCTCGCCTTGTCGGAAATCAAGGGGTCTTCAACGAAGAGCAACAATGGCAGGATCATAACATTAGATGCAGCGATTAGATGGAAAAGGTCAATCTAGAAGAGAAAGGAAAAGTGTCGTGCAAATACCAGCGCCGCCCAGAGCAAGAAACGATCTGTAATTATGCACTTCAAATCGAGGAGGCCTCAGTTAAACCTCTTTTCAAATCGTCTTCACTTAGAAGTTCGCCATCATTAGAATCGTCCGTCCTTTTCCTTGACAAGGTGAAACTTTGAAAATTCCTGCATTAACATATAATTTTATGTCTAATATGACCTTCACAAGGGATCCATATTTCTTACTAGATAGTATCAACGAGCACATTGGAAAACTGAGATAAAATCATCGGAAAATGTCAACCGATTCATTTGCGCAGAAAAGCTGGATGAGTCATTTTCAGCAACATTGTTTCACCAGGTTATTTTTATTTATTCACTAGCTTTGTCCTGGTACTTCGTCACCACAAAAGTTTTCTGGGGCCGTCGCAGCTTCCCTATTTGGGAAATCTTTTCTTAGTACCCAATTTCGCACATCAACCCACCGGGAGAAAAATTTCAAATTTCTAGGGAGCTACAGTTCAGTCCAATCCGTCATTGGGTGGAGAGAATTCCAGACATTTTAGAGTCATTATAATCTGATCTTTTGTCGACATGAAATAAATTACAATAGAAAAAAATTAACGAGAAAAGAAACTTGGAATGACAAATAGAACTTGAAGAAGTTTTTTTCCTCAATATTTATCTTGATTTTCGTGTCTCAAATTAATAGTCTCGATGCAGTCGCATCTTCGCGGAAATCTGGCGATCTTATTTGCAATTCATGATGGCCCACAGCGAAGACTTGCTGACATTCAAGTTTTTCTATTCATGAACCTATTGGAAATCTAACGTCTTAACTACGAGTAGACGCCCTGCTCAATTCCTTGAAACCATAAACAACATTTTCAACAAAATTAAAACAAGTTTTTCGAATGCACTTTATGTCGTGCACAGAGTAAATAATCAGCAACTCAACGTAAGCACATTTGACATATAAACGTGCATCAGTTTGGATTTTTACAATGGATGCTCGAATCTGCCTGCATAGAGGTAGGTATAGGAGATAGGTTTCTTTGTGTTGTCCTTTTAAGGTTAGATATGCGAAAGAAAATAATAGCGGACAGCAAAAGTTTGCATCGATAAGATCAATGTTGAGGATGATATAAAATTATAAAGAACACGTTATAAAACACAAGATATGAATAGCGATGCGAAATGTTACAGGCATGTCGGTGAAATACATGATTGGAGCTCGGACACAAAGCGCCAAGATTTACAATGGAGATGGATGATTTATAGTGGAGTATTAATATCGGGCAAAGGTTGAGGTTAATATAACCCCATTGTGATGAGAGATGATATTACTGAATTTAGTATAATAGTGAGAGAACTTCATTTTTACTCCCCAAATAGGACAAGATGATTCATAATAAAGTAGGTAGCCTTTTTAAGTACCGTACAACCGTGCATAGATATAAACTAATAGAAAATAGGGATTTGTAGGATAAAAAATTAATCACAGATTTCAAATTTGAATTTTAATGGAAATCTTGAATGTAACAAAATTTATGCCATGTCTGTCTGACGGTCTGTTAATTTTATTCTATTCTCTTTTAACTTATAAACTATTTACGCATACCTATGTCGTATTCCTCATTTTCGTTCATAAATTTCTTTTTCTTTTTTCAAATTCTTCAGAAATTGGTAATGTAAAGTTGTCAGGAGGGAGTCAATCGTCAATCCTTTCATAAATATAAAATACTCTGTCCTCAAAATTAAGTTAGTGGTGAAAAAATTTCGACTCTTCCGGCTTCAAGACTTGACGCTCGACACGCCACTCGGACCACCGAGAATAGGCACAACAATCAATACACCAATCTCTCTCAGTAATAAAATTAAATATGTAAATCAGAATTGATTTTCATACAATAGAAAAAAGAGATTGGCATGGATTGGATAAGTTGTCTGCTTGCGAAACAATCCCAACACAAACCAGGGAGGTATTAGAAGACCGGCCAATGTTGGAGATTTCATGCATCTGAGTCTCGTTCCAGTGAGTGAGCTCTCTCACTCTAAAAATCGGCAATTTTCTCTTTCAACCGTCACACAACGCACTCTGATTGGTTATTTAATTCAAATCAACCAATCAGAGTGCGTTGTGTGACGGTTAAAAGGGAGATTTGGGGATTATGAGAGAAAGCACTATCGCTTTTTTCTCTCGTTCCAGTAAGTTAGCACTCTCACACTCAAAATCGACAAATCTCCCTTTCAACCGAAAAAGATGAAATAATCAGTATAAACAGAAAAGTGAGAAGTTGCACTAGATAACTAGATGTACAACCAGATCTGGCCATTCAGAGGGGGAATGCAGCCAGCATTGTGGGCTCATTCTCTCAAAGATGGAAAAGGAGCCACCATTACCTCTAAATTGAATACACATGTTTTAATAAATTATTAGGTCAAGCAAAGATGGAAAAGCAGCACCATTTCCTCTAAATTGAACTCACATGTTTAAATTATTAGGTCAAGCAAAGATGGAAAAGCAGCCCATTTCCTCTAAATTGAACACACATGTTTAAATTATTAGGTCAAGCAAAGATGGAAAAGGAGCCACCATTTCCTCTAAATTGAACACACATGTTTAAATTATTAGGTCAAGCAAATATGGAAAAGGAGCCACCATTTCCTCTAAATTGAACACACATGTTTAAATTATTAGGTCAAGCAAAGATGGAAAAGGAGACAACATTTCCTCTAAATTGAACACACATGTTTAAATTATTAGGTCAAGCAAAGATGGAAAAGAAGCCACCATTTCCTCTTCCATAGATAAAACGAACATAGTTACTATGTACAATTGTATGTAATACATACATAACCACATACATACATATAAGAGGAAAATGTGAAGAGAGCTGGGAAATTAAATAAGCATAACGCGCAGCAGTAGGTTGTAATTGTTAACTTCACACACAAGTGTACGGCATCAAGTGAGCTGCGAATTTAATTGTTTAACTACTTTACGGTGAGTAAGGTAAGTTGGTGAGTTCCAGAGACGAATATAAATCTAGCTAATCAGTGGCCTTCCGCCAGGCTGATCATTAATCTTGTCTAAGATTACCATTATCTTAGATAATCTACTGAGTACCTATGAGCACCAGTTGTTGATTCAATTGTTCTATCACTTCAATTGGTTTGTTACTAATGCTAAGGCGGTTGGTTGGTCATTGTTTTCAAAGCAATGTTTTATTTAATTAATAAGTATTGCTGATGGTATACTTAGTTATCTGTTTAATATCCTTTTCAATTAAGTACAAAGTACGTATTCCATTCATACGTGTTTCAATAACCGAACATTTAGCCAGGCGCCTGTACGGCTGCAGTTTTCAATTTTCTCTCTCAAAATTCTTCAAATATTTTTAATTTGAAACTTCATTAATGTCAATCTTTTTATTATATTTTAGTGTCATTCAAGTTTTTCACAAAGATATCCACACAACCACTAAGAAAATCAATTTCAATGATCTCAGGATGTATGTTGGACGAGAATGATGTACAAAAAGGAGTGCAGAATATTGTTTTAAATATGTGAAAAAGGCAATAAGATTGCGAAATAAATATCAATAACCGAACATGAAAAATTCAATTTATTTGCAACAGAAAAAATAGTAAACTACTTTGACTTTAAACGTCTGAGCATTCTGAAGCACACGTATGAATTGTCAGCAAAAATGATCAGCTTTGTATCTAGTAGAGATTATGTACCTAGTTGATTTTTTATATTTTTACCTGAACATATATCTCAGTCTGGTTGGGGGACTATAAACAGGGAGTAGACCAGCATTGGCTTGGTTCTGGGGGCCCTTGTCAATTATTAGCCTCCTTGTAAAGACAGTGGTAGAACTACTGAGTCATTCCTCCACTGTCTGGATACCATCGTTCACGATGACGCCACCCTATGATGATATCTCATTATTTTTGGCGTAAATGTAACACAATAGAAAAAAAATGTTAAACTGATGTCTATAATATTGCCCCTTCTAAAAAAAACTTTTGTGCCAAATATTAAAATAGCATTAGAACAAAGATAGGAACGATCTCAAGTTAGAGTTTCAACACATCACAGAGTACAAAAAGTGGTTGAGAGGTATGGTCTCGTCTGGCTTATCGTTGATGTAATCCTATTTATAACTCGGCCCTTACATTCATGAAAATAATAATAATAATAATAATATCGCCTTATACTGCACAATTAGGACTAACTATGAAGTCCCAATATTGTAGCAGTAAGCCCAAGACGTATTATTATGTGGTAAAATTCCAAATGGGAGGATAACTTGTCAGGTCCCGGCTGGGTTTCGAACTCGCCACCTCTGGATTCACAGAGTGCCGCCTTTATCACTGATTTACCGGGACAGAAAACACACCGTACGTATGTAGAATATTGTAGAAGTATGTGTATTGTGTTTACCAGCGGTATAACTCCCGTGTAACACTTGAATGCATACTACTTAAGTTATCGGGTATTAAGCTTCCTTACTATTAAATTGCGGTAAAAGTCGATAGCAAAGTGCATCTTGAAACACAACTGGTCTTTTGATAACTATGCGCTAAAATATTGCTCTAGGTATTGGCATGTCCCCTTTACAATGCACACTGCACATGCACAGTGCAGACTATTTCCATCGTAAATTTAGCTGTCTGCCGGATCGTGCCACCATTCACCAAACAGCTAATTGGCTGTCACAGGCGGCCCAACTATGAGCCCATCTCATCTCACCCACCAGGATACATAGGGTTTCAGGTCCGGCAAGATAATACACCATTAAGCTACTGATCAGGCATGGATCCAGAATAAATTGGGGGTTACTTTTTTATAATCCAAATGTATTATGCATTTAATAAGGATCCATTTTAAGAGTTTAACACAAAATCAAACATTTTCAAAAATCTCAAATTTTCAGTTGAAGTGATTTTATAAGAATTGAATGTAAGATAAGGTGATTTTTGTGTTGTTGTTATTAATAATTGATAATAATGCCCGGTATACGGTATATTTATTAACGCTACAATACCTTTATACAAATTATATACATGTAACATGTCATAAAAACATTAAATTCTAAAGGAATATTATTATTATTATTATTATTAATATCACAACTTCAATAGGTAGCACCAAATTACGAGACAAATAATATCATTTGCTTGAGTAAGTCATTGCTTACAAATACTTTCCACAAGATACTTTCCACAAGGTACCGACCGATCTCAATAGCTTGATCGACAAGGCGGCGGACTTGTAATCCGGAGGTAAAGCGACTAAGAGTAGCTGTGATATCAGGAAAGTGATTGCAGTAATTATAAGAATGCATGATAGGTCTGATTATAAAGCTTATTAAAATTATTTAGAAAATACAGAAAAATTCTAAAATTATTTAGAAAAATGTAATAGCGATATTAAAATTCCGCGGACTAAAACAAGTACTTTTTTGGCCACCATCTCATTTCCTTTGATAAATTTATTTATATTTAACTGTACCTTCATCTTTATCACTAATAAATTGATTGCACACACAATAAACACAATTTAAATTTTTGGTAATCGAAACAAAAACAAGAAGAAATTCAATTAATTGGAAATAAAAAAAAACATTGCGCAAATTCAGAGTATTAAAATTCCAAATTAACCAATGACCCAAAAACAAAAGGAAGCTGTGAACAAAATAAATCAAGAATTACAAGAAAATCAACGCAAAATCAACTTAAGAATCATAAATTTCAATGAAATCCAGGAAAAAATCTTAAGAAACAACAAACAAAAATCTGAAGTTACAAAATTCGAAATTTCTAATACAAAATTAACAGTTTCAAAATTCCAAGGTAATCAAGAACATATAAAATTCCATGTGTCTACAAAATTTAAAGTTTCAAATACAACAGCTGCGAAATTCCAAGGTAATCAAGACGTAAAAATTCCATGTTTCTACAAAATTTACAGTTTCAAATACAACAGCTGCAAAATTCCAAGGTAATCAAGAAGTTAAAAACTCCATGTGTCTACAAAATTTACAGTTTAAAATACAACAGCTGCAAAATTCCAAGATAATCAAGAAGTTAAAAATTCCATGTGTCTACAAAATTTACAGTTTCAAATACAACAGCTACAAAATTTACAGTTTCAAATACAACAGCTGCAAAATTCCAAGGTAATCAAGAAGTTAAAAATTCCATGTGTCTACAAAATTTACAGTTTCAAATACAACAGCTACAAAATTTACAGTTTCAAATACAACAGCTGAAAAATTCCAAGGTAATCAAGAAGTTAAAAATTCCATGTGTCTACAAAATTTACAGTTTCAAATACAACAGCTACAAAATTCCAATGTAATCAAGAAGTTAAAAATTCCATGTGTCTACAAAATTTACAGTTTCAAAATTCCAAGGTAATCAAGAAGTTGAAAAATTCAATAAAAAATGAATGAAATGTCAACGAAAATGATATCAAAAAAACGCTTGCATACGAGTCTGCAACCATTTCGACATTTTCATCTTTACTATTCAAGGTCCAAAACCCAACTGACCAAATTTCGTATTGTGCGCATGACACACACTTTCCCTCTTCTCTTAGGGTTGCAATATCGAAACGAAAATATCGATATTAGGTATATCGATAATATCGAAACCATAATATCGAAACCATAATATCGATATCCGATATTAGAAGACTTCTCTCCCTTTACAATTCGATATTTCGTTACATAATATCGTTACATAATATCGTTACATAATTTCGTCACATAATTTTGGTTATGTGCCAGAGCAAAGACATGAAAATGTCAAAAGATCAGACGCGGTGTTCAAAGATGTAATCACACAACGTACCAACAAACATTCGAATTTAAAGCAACATTCAGGTACCTAGCTTAAACCACATTCAAATCCCAAACCAGAGATGCCTACTATGTGTGTTGGCGTCTTGAAAGTTCAATATAATAACAATTGGTAGATTTGCTAGGTACAGTAGACCAGAAATTTTGTATTTTGTCGTTTCTAGCTTTAGGTTCATTTCTCTTTTATTCTTTTGTTTAATTAACACAATAACATCAAATAGTCAGAGACACTCTTAGAGATCAACATCCGATATTAAAGTAATTGACATAGCGTCTTTCCTGTAGAATTGTTTGGTTACAAATTTCATTACATTGGAAAGCCCTAAAGATAAACGCAAACAAATTTACAGGAAAGTAACCCAAAAATGGCTTAATTGAAAACTAGATTTCTAGTATTTTTTAGACTATCTTTTCCTTTTTCACAACTGATTAATATCTTTTCTTTTTTTCACAACTGATCCCGCGCCTATCTCCTATAAATCCTCATATGGCAGCTCATAAATAGCGACTGTAATGATTGCTGAAGAGAGACCATTGATCAATCGTCAAAAGGGTGAAAGAGAAAGACCCAATTATGGATGACCCCTAAAGTAAAGGTGTCTGAGCGAAACTCCAGCACAGGACAGTGCTTCTCAAACTGCGTTCCACCAGCGCCAGCACTAAGTAACAACTAGCTAATTGCCGCATTAGAGCGCCGTGAATTTGGGGAGAACTGAGTTTTTCTTTTTTGTTTAACGTCACTTTCAACTGCATGGTCACATCAAGAAGGGGGTTTTACCTTCCATTAGCTAGAAACTTACAAACCAGCTACTCAAATAATTGACATCACTCATCCTGAGTGGGGCCGGGAATATCCAGCATCACGAGGGTTCGAATTTGAATGGTCATCTATCCTGGACGTTGTTTAACTTCAGTGACAGAACGAGAACTAGTGTATTCAATGTGCCATCGACGACGGAAGCTGGCAACTGAGTTCTTAAAGCAAGAGTGGTTATGACCTTACCATGCGTATAGGACTACGGGCTTGAATTCCAAAACCTGCACAATAATATTCTTAAATTTGTATTATTAATGGCTACAGTTGTTTGAAAGGACGTGTTGACCCAGCAGCCCAGCACCTAAAATGGGAAGTATTGTGTCACTTCTGGCCTATCTGTGGGGAGGATGGGATGGGCCAGCTACAACATAGCTGATACGGGCTGGGCCAGCTACAACACAGACCACAAGCGTCTTAAGTAGTTGTTGTTTTTTGACTACGAAATAAAAACGGCTGTGAAACGCTAACCTTAAAAAAATATTAGTTTGTTTGCTGCTTGCCCATCAAAATTAGACATAAACTTTTTGGATAGCGCATGACCGCACTCAGGCAGTCATTGGTAACCATTCAGCTCAATCTGACTTGCGGTTCTCAAGTTATAGCGTTTTAAACATACATCACGCACAAACGAATCATTTTATAGTATTACATTGCTATTCTCTTTTTTTTAATACGAGGGCAACAGTTTAGCGTCCACTGCTGAAAATGATTTATGTAGGGGCCCGATCACTAAGTACCTTTCACGCAGACATGTAGCACGTGTAATTAATATTGGTTATGTCGGCTCCTGTACCGAGAGGTTGTTAATGTCCAGCTAATGGCCCACTGACCAATAATAAGGTATTAGATATCCCTCACTTATCACTGGGACAACCTTGGGTCATATACTTTTTGTTTTTCTTACACAACATATACATGTTAATTATAATGATAATTATTGTTATTATAACATCTAATATTACTGATTCAACAATTTGTAATGCTTATTGCTCATTACAAAATTAAATTTGAGAATGTTGGAAACATTATATGAAATATCCACTGATGTCATGTGTCATTGAATGACCTTTGTACACCAGTCTCTTTGATGTGATGAATTGAGATGACATAGTTATTGACAAATTTCTTTTTCTGTGAATCTTTTTTGAATGCCTTTTGATTATGAAAATGACAGGAATACAATACATAATGAGTACCTATGATTTTTTTTTTAAGAAAAAGTTCATGGTATTTTATTTTTAATAAATATAATTTAGTTAAATGGAGTGTATAATTCTATAGAAATATCAATACAACAGTAGTACAGCTATGCTTGAACATTTGCAAGGACAAGGCTTTTTGTTTAGAGTTTTTTGTTTAATTTTAAATGGGTGCAAGTATTACTTCCGTTAAATTTCTAATAATAGAAAGTATATTTTATTACAAGTTGAGCACTTTTTACAATAAATAAATACAATATACGTGTTTTTTTATAGATATTATTAAAATTTACTATCGTTTGGGATTTTTTTGACAGTTAAAAAAATCAGTACTAGAAATAACAGCTTTGAAATTATTACACTTGGAGATATTTATACCACTATACTTCTAGGCACTCCTATGTCAATCAGCCTGAAAGATAAAGATGCCTAGGGCGCTACTACCCTCGAACCTACAAGCTTAATTTTATGTGTCCCATTGTAAATAATTAATGTAGATATGCACCTGTTGTGCAAAAAATCTTGATTGAATTTATTTAGCAGGTACTAATTATTAATGTATATTCATGCGAGCAATGGTAGCGATCTCATCAATAAAGGATCAAGGTACAGAGTAACTACACAGAAATAGGAAATTCTATTCGAGTTAATTATCAAAAGAGTGATGTCGCATGATTACTCAAATCCCGCCTTACTAAAATTCTCCTTATTGGAACTTTAACTACCGACCACGTGGCTAGGAGTCCACCTCCTCAATGATCAAGCTACTGAGGTCCGCAAAAATGGAAAAAAGGTATTATAACTGTGCCAATCACAATCGTGATATCAGAATTGCTCTAACTCACTTTACTAAATCTACGCTGAAACCGGGACTTGAACCACCGACCTCCAGGTTACAAGTGCGCTGTCTCATCAATCAAGCTACTGAGATTAGCAAAAATGGAAAATGTACCACTGACGATGACGTTGCCATAACTGATTCTTATTATTATTATTATCATTATAGTATATGCTTTATTAGGTAAGACAGAAATATTTACAGTAAAATATAATGAAATTATACAGAAAAAAATAAATAGATTGAGCAAAGAAACAAGAATCAAAAGAGAATGAAGTTAATGCGCTCGTGTTGACCCAGCACCTAAATGGGAAGTATTGTGTCACTTCTCGCCCATCAGAGGGGAGGCATACTACGGGATGGGCAGGCTACAACACAGACCACAAACGTCTACAGTAGCTCCTGTTTCATGGCTACGAAATTAAAAAAGCTGTGAAACACTCATCTTTAAAAAAAAAAAAATGTCCTACCTAAAGGGCGGGTTAACCGCCTGAGGCAATCTCTTCAACAACGACCTACAGGTATCAAGTGCGCTGTCTTATCAATCAAGCTACTGAGGTTAGCAAAAATGGAAAATGTAAAACTGACACTGCCATCACTGATATGTGTGAAGAGATTATCAGTAACACATACAAGCAAGTAGAACGGCAGCAGTGTCTACATGCGTCTGAGTTAGTTCCATTGGTGTGAACTATGAATGAACCCTAAGTAACCACCATAAAAAAGATTAAGGGCCAAATAATGAAACAGGATTAAAGTTAAGATAAGCCAGACACGAACTAAAGTCGGAGTTTCAAACAATCACGGCGTACCTATAGCCCAAGTTGAGGGACAGTCTGGCTTATCTCAACTTTAATACTCATATATTTCGGCCCTAAGGAACAATTACACCAACCGAGCGTTCGGCCGAACGCGAATATTTTGACCGAGACAGTGAATGCTACGAGAACAGCATTTGTGAGCTCCCTTGAAAATGAAGAGAAAAAAGCCGAGCAGAATATTCATAATTCACCAAGTTGGTGTCCCAATAAGGGAGGTTGGATTAGTAATTGGAAATGTTGCATCAATAAAACTACTCTGTTGCATATGATGGGATTCCTCAAATTTGCATTTTTTAACATATTCATGGCTAATGTGCGAATCTTACGGATCTTATTTATTACAGCTATTTTTTTAACCCGCGCGGAGAACGCCGGTTTTTGAGTTTTAATTTGTATTTTTTCACTGTGTTGGATGGTGATATGAACTTTCAATGGTATTTTTTTTACCGTCAAACTGAGGTCTAAGTTTTAACTTTCTTTTAAAAAGTTAATTTAAGCCTCCTTGTGTTTAGACAAGACTGAAAATTCTTGGTAATTTTTGGGGTGACATTTTCATGCGATAATAAAAATAACAATATCAATACTCTTTATTGGAAGGTAACCACCAGGCGATGTTAATGCTCAAAGCATTTTTTACCACCTATAACCCTCAGAGTCTTATTATGATGTGGTCTCAAAACTCTCAAATTAACGAGGAAAAATTCGTGCACTGGGTGGGATTCGAAACAACGGATCTCTATACGCTATACCTGGATTACCAGATTAGCGCGTTAACCACTTGACTACCAGTACACATGTAGTAGTAACAAAAATTTAGTAAGTCGAGTTCGAGTAAATATGACATAAACAGCTGAGAAACCAAAGTCATCAAAGTGTCCATTCATGTTGACCGCAGGATGCTGACGGGTTAAGTTTTAATCACTCCCAGGTGGGCATAGTGTCGACATATATGTGGGGAGGGTACCCGATAGAAAGCTATTAATGTCGAATGTACCTTCACAATGAGGCCTCGCCATTACTCAATGGAGGCTTAATTAAACAAATGCGAATGTTTTAGCAATAGAAAAAAAAATACGATTTGCATACATTAATACCCGCGCGGTTATGAACTTATGACAAAATCATAATTTCAATATTTTGCGACAACCTCAAGACCCAGATTGGATCATGCAATCCAATGGGAGACGGGATTTTTGATGTAGTAGTACTGTGGAAGATATTACCATAAGCAACACAAGACTACCCTTCAGTTAAAACCCTACCCTTATCTTTAATAATAATAATCATAACACTCTTTAGTGGAAGGTAACCACCAGGCTAAGTTAATGCTCAAAGCATTTTCAACCACCTAACCCTCAGAGTCTTATTATTCTTACGTGATCACAAACTCAAAATGAATGAGGAAAAATTCATGCACTGGGGGGATTCGAACCAACGGATTTTTTCGTTGGTTCGAACTATTTTTTCTATAATATATGTTAATGATCAAAAGAGGATGTCAAAATACAAAACCCCGCCTTACTAAATTTCTACATAGGTCCAGAGATATGTATATTTTTATTTTCACTTTTTTTCATTTTACGTTTGAATCCCACCCAGTGAATTTGTCCTCATTAATTTGAGTTTGTGACCACATAATAATAAGACTCAGAGCGTTAGGTGATAGAAAATGCTTTGAGCATTAAGCTCGCTTCCACTAAAGAGTGTTATTATTACGGCAATATCTTAGAAAACAGTTATAACAGGTAGCAAATAATCGATTGATGGAATCGACCCCCTACTAATCGACACTTCTTGAGAACATGCCCAATGGCCACTTTCCTGCTCACTTCTGCTAAATGTAAACACACATAGCTTTAAACTTTTATGTAGAGGGCAAGGACGATCCTGAACTTCTTAAGGCAAAATCTTCTTATGGCAAGACTAAATTATCTAGTTTTAGCTCATCATTATTAGATAAGCATATCATCTCATAAATAATAATAAATAGAGTCTTAAGAGATTAATGTAGTTTTCATGATAACTCCATAAAAAGAAGAAAAAAAGATGTATTACAACTAGACGTTTAAAAGTATTTTTTACAGTATAAAAACACAACTCGATATGTTTAATAGTATTTACATCAGCTATGTACAAACACATAAACCTTCATAGATATACGAGACTGCTAGGGCTATCTTCTTTAACCGGTCCACTAAGTGAACTAAGTCCCGGATCGATCTTGTAATTTGCATCTCATTTGACCTCTCGGCCCTGACCATCCATCTACAGGGTGTCTCACACGGCAATTTGCAAATTACGCTCCTGGTGGTCATTGGTTCAAAACAGAAAGTGATTTTCTTGTCGCATGCAAAATTTCCAGTGTTAACGGATGTCAACTATGTCTGTTTTTAGTGAGTAGAACTGATTTTTTTTTTTTTTTTTTTTTATGTTTTTTGATCATGTTTTTTTAGGTCTTTAGGTATGTTTAATTATTTTTTTCGGGTCTACTTACAAATAAATATAGAAATAAGCCCTCAAGTTGGGGCACCCTCATTTTGGTCTAAAAGTAAAAAAAAAAATTGGTTTGATATTTAAACAATTCAAATTAAAACGTTCAAACTTTAACCCAATTAGGGGGGGGGGGAAAAAGTGAGACACTTTTTAAGTCCAAAAAGTAAAGAAAGGTCCAAAAACAGGGATCCATTCAACTCACAGACTCGACAGCGCCACCTTGTATTAATTACCATCAGTAATAATTTACCATATTTGTGTTCGACGACCAGCGATCAAAAGTTACCAAGTTCACCTGTAGCATGGATTAAGCGATTACCTCTACTCGAGATTTGCAATTAATATGAGCATCATTTTCTATTGATTAATACGTCATAGAATTCGAAAACGTACATAATATGTTCGTATAATGTACATAAATACTATAAATCATAGATTTAAGCGGGCAATCGATACTATCTATAATTCATATAGAATCTATAAATAGAAGCCGCGGGTGGTGCCATATGAGTTTTTTCATCTTGACAAAGTATAGAAATAATAATAATATCATATTTTTTATCATTATGATAATCATCGAAATAGATGAGTAATAAAATCAAGGATTCACTTGATGTGATCACCGATTATTTACTATCACTAAATCGCCATCGATTGACCTTCTCTCTAAATGGGCGGAGAGTGCAAAGGAAAAGTAAATGTCCTTAAATATTAATAATAAAATCAAAGTCTAAATTATGATGGATGACTTGCAAATGGAAATTCTGTTTTAGTGAATGACTGATTCTATAGTAAATATACCAGAAAAAGCCATTTCCGTCATCAAACCACGAAAAGCGAACGCGAAAGACCTTGATTAAACAGCCTTCTAAAGTTGCCCAATCGAAAAAAAGCGTAAATGAATTAGTGACGTTACATTTACCGAGTTGAATTTTTCAGTCTACACGTTTTTATGGGGCTTTTTTCTACCAAGGATTTCATCGTGTTCTGGGCTTCGGACATCTTTATTGCTCGTAATGAAGTCCCTTTAAAATTTTGTCAGGAATCGTTTCGTGTTTTTAGTACCTACTTACAAAAAATGGCTTTCAAATTTCCACTGTTTCACTGTAAAATTTAACAAGATTCCTGGGCTCGGAAAAAATATTTCTCGGAAGTAAAATATTGTAAAGTTTCATTGTGATTTTTGAAAATATAAAAAATACAAATATCAAACTCCCGGCGCGACGTAGAAAAATGAAATGTCCCTTTTTGCCAGTCATTATGCAATGTAAATATGTACTTGACAATATGGGTAGTGGGTACAATGGGAGATACATATTTGTTTGCAACCGACCTCAGTAGTTTGATCTATAAGGCGACGGGATTGTAACCTGGAGCTGGAGGTCGGTGGTTCAAGTCCGGGTTTCAGCGTAGATTTAGTAAAGCGAGTTTGAGTAGTTGTGATATTACGAAAGAGATTAACACGAATAACTTAATCAATTAAATATTTATTTGCTATTGGAGTCAAGGTCACTTTCAACTATTGTGTTAAAATCGCGAGGATGTTTTTACTTTTTATCTAACATTCGTTGGGCGACTACGCTGCTCATCACATGAACGACACCCAGCCTGAGTACAGGCGGAAATGCGGAATACCAGAAGAACATTGACTGAAATATTTATCATGGATGGATTTACAGCCAAGAATGTCTAACATGTCCTCCCAATGTTCGACGTTCCTTAACTCCAGTGTTTTTTAAGAAACTGGTGTATGTGGTGTCGATTTTTTTTATGCCAATAATACCTACAAAACTCTCTCTGTTTATCCTGCAAGAATGAGACAAAAGAGTTCCTTTACTCTCACAGCATAAACATTGTCTCATTTATTATTTAAGTAAGTGTGAGACTCAGACATGGATGTGATGTCCGATTTTAACATTTTTTTAACATCAGGTAGTTAGATATTAGATATCTCTAAAACAAAGTGCGTGAGTTTTCCAAGTGAGAAGTACTTGAAAATTACAGCACGCCGGAGTGAATGAGTGTTGGATCTATGCGATGGAGTTACTAGTGAAGAAGTTTAGAGTGAGATTTAAGATTCAAACATGTTTTCAGTCCTTTCAGTCACAACCTGATGAGAGAAGCAAGCTCGCTGTCTGACAAACAGCCCAGTCGTAAGGCAATTGGCCTGTTGGCTTATGTAAACTTTTCTTTAATTGAATTGTCATTATATACAGTTAGACTTGAGGAATCAAAGGAAAGAGCCACGAATGAAGGGATCAGAGAAATATTTACAGGAATATTTCACTACCTGTCCCAGTAGCTCAGTGGTCATGGGGTCAGTCTGGTAAGCCACAGGTCGCGGGCTCGAAACCCTGCATATTTATAACAGGAAAAATTAGACTGAAACTAACTAACTAGATGAACATTTTTTTCCAAGAGTTTTTTTTTATCGGGGCGGGGTGGAGTAGCGTGCTAGGCTTGCAGGCAAGGTGACCTAGGTTCGATCCCCAGGAGGGTAGAAATTTTCTTCTCTGAACCTGGATGTCCGGGGTCCACTTATACCTCATAAGGAAAAATGAGGAGTATGGATAGCGACCAGTTGTGGGAAAATGATGGAGTGTCGGTATGCTGACCTACCCACTTAAGTTGTGACATGATAAAATCCACGAAGAAAACATAACATAAAGCAGTAGTTTAAAAAAAAATATATTCATCATAACACCATAGGGTGGCATCATCGTGAACGATGGTAGCCAGGCAGTGGAGGAATGACTTAGCACTTCTACCACTATCTTTAAAAGGAAGCTAATAATTTTGACAAGGGCACCCAGGACCAAGCCCATGCTGGTCTACTCCCTGTTTATAGTCTCCCAGACAGACTATAAAATATATTAAATGTACAAAATTTCAAATTTGAATGCTCTGACTTATTACATCAAATAAGTTTCAGAATAAATAGTAGAATGACACGAAATAAAATATAATATTCTGTGAAAATTGTGCACTTGGCAATGCGAGTGGCAATGCAAATGTCAAGAGTTTCCTAAAACTTGGTAATGACGCAGCGGGGGAGTTTGGGAATGATTTCTTTCCTGATTCTATTCTGACCATAAAGGCTAAACTTTTTTTTCAGTTTTAGAGGTCTAGACTTCAAGGTTGTAGATTTTTTTATTATTGTTATTATAACAAATAAAACACCTCATCCATATTGATACTTGATGGCAAAGAGCCCAATATGCTCGCTGCATTATTTAGGAACGTACAAACCCTAAAGTTAAATAATTTGGACATTATTTATTTTATTTACTCTTTTTCATATTGATAGGTGCAGTAAATTAAGTTAAGGTCATATCTAAGTTAAGGAAATATTATGACTTTGGCGAGCAAAACCCTTGATTTACTGCACCAGCACTAATTTGAAGAATCCTTTTGGAACTAACGTTCCCAATCGCCGGTTTCGTGTTTTTCAAGATTTGTAGAACCGAGCATTAGTTTAATTCTAAGCGAGCATTATGATACCTTGGGTATATTTCCCGTTTATATATTGACATAAATAAATATCATACTAGATCTTCACAAAATTCGATATTTTCAACAAAATTGGTAGTTCATATTTGAGTGAACTGAATCAACTATTGTAAATTAATTTGTACAAACAAAAAATATATTAAATTTATATAATTAAGTAGTCACTGTGGCAGAGCGAGTTAGCGCGCTAGGCATTGCACACATGGTGACCTGGGTTCGATTCCCAGCGGGGGAGGATTTTTTCTGCTCTGTACTTGGATGTTCGGGGTTCACTCATACCTCGTGAGGAGAATCTTAGGCAAAAAAATAATACAAGATATTGTAAATCAAAGTGGTAAAGTCCTATGATTCTGCGCTACCCACTAAAATTGTGACATAATAACACAAAGAAAAAGCATTATTATTATTATATAATTAGTATATATGTTTGTACGTATGTATATTAGTATATACGTACGAATATTAAGTTTCCCAGAACATATAGAAAATTTCAATAAAGACTAGCTGGCACTCTAAAATACCTAAATTCCATAGACGTTCCCACCGATCTTGACCGTTCAGTGTGGAGTGAAAGGTTTCTGGAAACAAAGAGGAGAGGGGCGGGGATACGAACCGCGGACCTGAGGTAAGTCCGGAGAAGGGTAGAGTACTTAAAGTTTAAGTTGGTGAGCTATAAAGTATAGGAGTCATCTCAGGAGTGAGTACATTCCAAGTTCAGTCCTAGTTCCATCACCTACCTCTCCAGCCAACATGAATTCGGTTAGTAATTCCTCGTCGAAAAAAATTCCAAGAGTGAAAATACGTGTTTTTCTACCTCAACTTTAAAATTTTTAAAGTGTTTTTTTTTTTAAACTTAATACTAGTTGTCTAAATCTAGATTCTAGATAGAAGTTATCCTGCTATCCAAGTGCTTTTAACTTTGAGGTTCTGAAAACAGACAGCAATTGAAAGTTTGCTGAATTCGAAGTTTTGATAACCTCAGCGATCTAAGAGTTTTTCTTTGGACTTTTTAAGTGATTCTTCAAGTGCATCTGGGATTTTTTGTTGCCAATTTAACCACATTTCTGATATTTCTACTAATGGAGTTGACATCAGCTTGAGTGTTTTCAAAAGATTTTTCTTTTTTTCTTTCTTCAAAAATTCATTTTTTTTCAAACCTTTAAATGGTCAAACATCGCTAATCAATCTTTAGTTAGGATAGAAGTAAAAAGTTCAAGAAACAACGCTTGGTCCAGGGATAATAGTGCCAATCGAATTTTCTTAAAAAAAGCTCTTTAGAAGAAAGAGTCTGAGCCTCTTAATTAAAATTAAAACCATCACTTTTAGCTTAGAAACTTAAGCAACACAGAAAGGACACCTTTTTTTAAACTTAAAAATAGACGAGGTACTCTCTTGAAACCTATAAATGATAACTTATAATACTCTACTTTGCTACTTTCTGTTTCCATAGAATTTTTTGTGTGATTCAAAGGCCTTAGTGGGATCTTTTGGTCTCTTAGATGTCCAAATAAACGGCTCTTTCCATGCTTTTGAAGTAATTGTAACAGCATTGATTTTTCATACTGTTTTCATTCTAAACTTATAAACACCATTTTCTAAGTACCCAAGTGCATAATTGCATAAATATATTACTCATCACTCAAACATACAGATTCTTGACATGCTCTTGAATGGCATCTTTGAAAATTCCATATGCTATTTTCATTTACTATTCTAATAGACCTTTAACATCTTTTCTGTGCATTCAATATTCTTACGATAACCTAATCGTCAGTTAAATTGCTGCTTAACCCTAGCATACAGAATTCTAGATACTTCAACATAAAGAAGCAATCACTTATGATTTATTCTTGTTTTGTAATGAATGAACTGTTTTAAAAAATGGGACTATCTACCCTACACCAACAGTTCATTAAACATTTTAAACAACATTCACAAACCCAAGTTGAAATAAATCAGCGCAAAAATCAATCATTACAATACTAATAATAAGAGACTTACAGACAGAATAAAAAGTTCATAATCCTTTCGAGTTCAAAACTTAAGTTTGATGGCATTTAGAATTCCACTATTATAATTATGAGGTCAAATTCTAAAACATGTGAAAACAAAATTCTTAAAAATAATAATCCATGTTTAGGATCTGAATTTATGAATCCACATAACCTACCATTGCTCAAGAGATCATCAAACCAATCAACCACCAGAAATGCATTACATAAAGTTCACCCAAGTAAAAAGCAACACATCATATAAATCATTCATAAATCCAAATATGTCATACACTTTTTGGGCAACATAGCCACCATCTATCTGTGTATGCATGAGATATCTAGACAACATCCAAAAACACAATAAACCACATTAAATTTTAATACAGAAACAAGGTAGCGTAGAATTCTCGTACTTCTAAAAATGTATCACCTATTAAATTATAGCCTTACAAAGCGAGTTAGTGTGGTTTTTTCGTGTTATTATATAAAACTTTAGTGTGTAGCTCAGCGTTATGAAACTCCTTTAACATTATTTCCATAGTAACTCATTGCTTGATCATAACGCCAACAATAGTCGTGGACTCGGACATTCAAATAATACAGAAAAATTCCTACCCTGCTGGGGATCGAACCCAAATCACCCTGCATGCAAGCCTAGTGCGCCATTTTACTCGTAATAGTTACCTATAGTTATTATTATATTTGTGTTAATCACAATCGTGTATCATTACTCAAACTCGCTTTACTACATTATTTATGCTTAACTCGGGACTTGAACCACCGACCTCCAAATTACAAGTCCGCCGCCTTATCGATCAAGCTACTGAGGCCGGTCTTTACTCGTAATATTAGAGTATTATGAGACCATCTACATTTCATCTCCTAAATGTGTACAAAAGTTCATCGAAATCCGTTCAGTATACTTTCCGAGATTTGCGCGTTACAAGGAATATTTTTAACAGACAGACAGACCGTCAGACAGACACAAAACCAAAGTTGCTCAGGAGGTCGTAATACTCTAAGCACTTACTCACGTAATGCTCTAAACCCGAAGAAGTACTTAAAAAAGAAGTCCTATTGTACATTGGCCCAAGTACCTACTCATAGAAGACGAGAAGAACTTTCAAACAGGAACTAAGCCATCCTCAGAAACCATATCTAACTCGCCTTAATGTGTCTTTGAATAGTGTATCTAACTGTATGTATTAAACGGATAAAAAGAACCCACAAATTATCTAGGACACTACCGTAATCAAACAAAATTTCAACCACAACAGAAGTGAACCAGGAACTAACGCTTGGAAAATAATTAAAATAAAACTGATTAAATTTTAATATGCATTAAGCACTTTTGTGAAATGTGTTCATCATTGCATAAAACACGAATTTGAAATCATTCTACACAACAGCTGCGTCATTATTGACGTGACTGCATAAAATACAACATACAATATTATACAACACTTGCACAAATTTAGTTAAATTTGCTAAAAAGTAAATGCTTTCATAAGATACTCAATACAATATTATACAACACTTGCACAAAGTTTGTTAAAATTGCTAAAAAGTAAATGCTTTCATTCACTTCATTCTGTAATATGGACAATAATAAAATAGAATCAATGTTACAACTTGTTTTCTTCCTTTGATAAATTGATAACCAATTTTTTTAAATTTTATAATGAAACGTGAATGTCGATTGTAAAAAATACCAATAAAATAGATCACACAAATAGAAGATATTTGTGGTCTGGAACTCAATATATTACAATTTAATACAACTTTGAATTTATTATATAGGAGTATATTTTGCTTTATGCGTACTGACGGCTAATGAATAAATGCCAAAACATATAAATTCGATTTGGGGTGTCAGAATTACGACAGTGCCTTTAGGAAGTAGTCCAAAATAAGAGGACAACTAGTAAAGAACGCGAGCGAGATTCAGCCTTTTCATTTAAGCATCAGGAAAAGAAATAAACAAAACTAAACGATTAGTAATTAGAACTAGTAGGTCTGACTTAAGGGATTCAGCCCTTTGTACGATATCACTTTATTGGCAAACAGAAGTATAGCATGATCAACATTTGACTTAATTCCCCTGTTAGATTTATTTTTTAACAAACTTTTAAAATACTGAGATTTGAATCCATACTTTTAAAATACTTCACTTGTTGAATCTAAGAACTATCATGGTAATATAAATAGCTGGAGTATTATTAACATAATTTAACAAAAATACTTTAAATGTTTAATCTAAAGGTCAAGAAATACATACGTTTTCTTTTCAAAAGAAGAAAATCAAAATGTAAAATAACAGTTTGATTTTTTTAAAAGCATATCAAAACAGACATTTCTATCAAAATTAAAAAAAAATTCATAACCAGTGTGCAACGTCGATGGCATGTCAAATACAAAAGTTCTTGTTCTGTCACTGAAGTTAAGCAACGTCCAGCGAGTTTAGGACTTGGATGGATAACCGTTCAAATTCGAACCCCCGTGATGTTCGCTACTCCCGGTCCAACCGTTGTCTCGTGTTGTCCCACAATTTAAGAAATAATCTTATAATAATAATAACCTACGTTGGTTGAAGTTAATGTGGGTAGCTATTTTGAAAGTATTAAATGTTTAATTAATGAAAGTATTAATCATGAGATGAAGATTTCATTTAATCTTCATCTCATGAGATAAATGATTATCTCAACCTATATCAGTCACTATAAAAAGATCAAGGATTTGAAGCCCGCAGTCAACAAAAACTTCTATTGACAATTTGGTTACTATTATTTTTGTACCATCCGGTGCCTTGTATTAACTCAGCAGCTTTACAAACAAATTTTCTGAATAAAGATTATTCAGTTGAACCTGGTTATCGAGAGGTTATTTTCCCTTAGTGGTGTAAATTTAATCTAGAAATTTCTCACTTCATCCAGATTTCTCGTATACCTGGTTCTCTTATATTCAAGTCCGACTCTATTCAAATTATAAATTTAAAAGAAAAACGAACACAATACTTCCAATTTCTAATATTAGAAATTTCTCGGAAGTAATAAATTGCCGCAGGGTTTGATCCCACGGATCTCGGGTTTCAAAGACCTATCCATTCATTTCAATCCCTCGCTTTCAGATCGTCGCCAGCTTCGCTGTCCTCGCCACCCTGGCCCTGGTGTCAGCCCGCCCCCAGGCCCGCCCACAAGCCCCCGGCAACACCCCCATCCCCATCATCAGCTTCGTCAACGAGCCCGCTGTCGATGGCACCTACAAATACGCGTAAGTACACTTTGCAAAATTAAAGACAATAATATCGAATACGTCTTTAATTTCCATTTTTTTTTTTTTTTTAATTAGCTGTGACTATAAGAGGAACTCTTCCAACCTCAGAAAAATTGGAAGAAATCTTTAATATGTAAGATGTCCGTTATGTTGTTTAAAAAAAAAAAAAACAAAAAAAAAAGCTTTAAAAGAAATAGTCCAAATTTCCATTAAGGTATAAACCTGTAAAGGTACAAAGTTTTTAAGTTAGTTATCATATTTGTGTTAATCACTTTCATGATGTCACAACTACTCAAACTCGCTTTATTAAATTTTTGCTGGACTCCAGGTCTGCCGCCTTTTAGATCATCCTGTAAGGAATATAGAAAGTATGTATTCGGTTACTTTTCACGAAATTAAGGTGATAACATTTCTTCGTATTTTTAATGCCGGTTTATAAATATGATTACTCGTATATACTATATGTAATGTATAGATAAGCCAGACCGTCAGACCTCTAGATAGTTCACTATGATTGGTTGAAACTACGACTTGAGGGATGATCTGACAAATCTTTGTTGTAAACCTCTTTTATAATGTGGCGCTTAGTTCTTTGTATATTTTTATTTTTTTCTCTATGTCATTTTTATTGATACAAGAGACGTATACAATCAAAAGTTGACTTCCTTCTAAACTTGAAAAACATTATGTTTGTACCAGACAGTCTGGTAGACAAGTTTGCTTTCCACTTTATTTAGAAAACTTTTTTAGGTAAGTTTCCACATAAAGCTGAACCACAGCTCAGCAAAATAGAATTCTAATTTGATAGAATCTATAAAAATAATAAACTTGAAGAGGTTCGAAAAAAGCAAATTTTATACCGCGTCAATCTGTCTCTCACTCACAATCGTACATTTCAATGTCCTCCCTCCCTTTTTGACTTCAGTTTCGAAACCGGCAACGGAATCTCAGTGCAGGAGCAAGGCGCCCTGAAGAACCCCGGCCAGAAAGACCTCGAGGCCCAGACCGCCCAGGGCCAGAACTCCTACACCGCCCCTGACGGCACCCCCATCATCACCCAGTGGTACGCCGACGAGACCGGCTTCCACCCCTCCGGCGCCCATCTCCCCACCCCTCCCCCCATCCCAGAGGAGATCGCCCGCGCCATCGCCACCCTCCCCAAGCTGGCTGAAGAGCAGCAGTATGCCCCTCAGCCCCAGGCTCCCCGCGGGTTCGGCAGAAAGTAGATCTCCCTCCGACATCTCATTCCAAGGTGGTCTCACAATCACTTCTCCATTTGACTGAACAACCCAGCACATCTTCATTGTTTTATACTGTAAAAAAAATTCCCCGTCTCTCGTCAGTCAGAAATTTCTTGAAAATTTCCCTACCTCGAGAGTCGAACCTAGTCAAATTCTACACCCAACTTTCAGCAAACGGGAATCGACGAATATTTTTCTTATAGTTACCAAATCATCCACGGAATAACTTTCTCTGACTTGGCGCGGAGGGAGTATGTTTCTGTGTGAGTAATTGTTACCTTGCGAGGTAAACACAATAAATTGAACAAATGTATTTATTTTTATAAAATAAACTTCCTCTGTTTTCTTCTTTGGATTTTCCCCACAGAGAGGTGCCACGTGGCTAAGTGCCACCTCTGGAGATACGCCGTAGCCTCGTGTATACACATCGGATTTGTGTTTTGACACTTCGGACAGACATTTGGAAGACGCGCGTTAAAAACTGTCTGCCTGTCAGTATACTTAATGCTCGTGATAAATAATGGCAATTTTTTACAACTAAAATTTACGCATCACTATTAGCGCTCTAAAAGGAGGTACTTCATCATTTATGTATGACTCCGACTGGATCTATATGTGTTATTATTGGAAAATATTAATACTGGATTTTCCATACAACAAAATTAATAGAAAACAAAAATTTCTCACAAGTTGTAACCACAGAAGTTGTATCTAAAAAATCATAAACACATCTTCAAAATGCTAAATTTCATAAACTACATTTCGGTGATTTATAAATTGAAAACTTGTATGTATGTATTGATTTATTGAAGCTACACAATAAAGGCAACATTACGCACAATAACAATAACACTAATATCAATAAAAAGGGCAACCATATGATAGAAAACTGAATAATGGCTTAGAAAAATCAAACAAAGAACATCTTTATAAATAAATAAATAAAATAACTTACTAACAACACGAAAAAACAAAATTACTCAAAGGCATAAAAAAATAATAATAATAATAATCCAACAACACGGTTACAAACAAAATACGAACTAACAACATGAGTACAAGTAATGAATGAACAACACAAAAATAATGACTTACGAACATGGAATGACTTCATAACCAAGGTATGAAAAATTAAATAACAACATGAGAACAAAGAATGTATTAAAAACATAAGAAAAAATCATTACTTAACAACTTAAAACAAAGAATGACTTAGCAAACACAAACATATAAAGGATTAACAACATGAGAACAAAAAATGACTAAACAACACACAAACAAATAACGGATTAAAAACATAATAACGAAAATGACTTTACAACACACAAACAAATAACGGATTAACAACATAAAAAAAAAATGATTTAACAACATACAAACAAAAATGACCTATCAAAACGAGAACAAAAAATTACTTCACAACACAAAATAAATACAGTCAAACCTGGGTATAAGAGAAACCTGGATTTAAGCAAAAAATTTCCAGATCAAACTTATAGCTCTGTAAAAGGGAAATTAAACTCTTTATAAGAGAAACCTGGATATAAGACAAACAATTCCAGTCCCTTAAGTTCTCTTATATCCAGGTGCAACTGTACTGGATGAACAAGATAAGAACAAAGAATGACTTCGTTGCAGAAAACCAAGTCAGAAAACCTGACCTAGTGGGACTCGACTCAACACGACAAAGGCCAAAAGGTCGCAGTGACTAAAGTGAAAGGCAAAGTTCACACCCAGGCTGAATGGCAGAAGATTCTGCCTTCTGATAATGATCTACTACTTCTCAGACCAAAATAATGAACAACTCATGTATACTTGCTTCTTATGCTAGTTGCAAATGCAACGCGAAACTACATACTCAACATACAACATAAATAACCAATAATAATAATAACTGAAATTTGCAATTTTAAGATAAATATCTCATTATTGTTTCTCAGTACTTTTTTATTTGCTTAGAGTGAAACTGTTTACTTCTAATTATGATTTATTATCCTCGTATTTGGGATTTTGACCACATAATAACATGTCTTGGGACTTTTGTGCTTACTGCTGTATAAATGCTAATTGAACAGTATAAATAAGGCGATATTATTATTAGTTGCCCGAAAAGATGGCCTGGGATGTTTGAAGCTCAGAGAACTAAAAGTTTTTTTGTACCATGAAGTTATAGAATTTCTTGTTTATCATGAAAATATCTAATAGATGGTAGTATGGTATAGGTATATTGGTATCTTAATACATAAATGTCAAAGTCACTGATTGACCACTGACTGATCATCGCTCTACATCAGCCCAAACCGTAAGTCCTAGGAAGCTGAAATTTGGTAGGTAGCTTTGTCTTATAGTCTAGATGTGCAATAAGGCGGGATTTTTCGAAACTCCCACTACAACACCTGCCATTGGCGAAAAAGGATTTTTTGCTTTCACGGCCATGCCTCGGCCCGCAAAGCGGGCGACAGCCCGCTAGTATCTATACAAGTCAGCCTCCGTGACGTGACCGTTCAGACTACAATCCGTAGTCCAGAGATCCCGAGTTCGATTCCCAGTTGGGACACACTTTTCGAAGAAAATTCTGTTCCCTCCAAACACATGAGGCTGGTATTTCCGGCCCTACCCAGGCTGGGTGAGGTTTATGTGGGTAGCTGGTACGATTCCGAGCGAAAAATACCCCAGTCTTGATCAGGACGTTAAAACCAAATAGAATCAACTGGTCACAATAGATCTAATTAGGTCGCAGTGTTGATTGCAAGGGTTTCACTGAAAACCCTGCACACAGGTCAGATAATAATAAATAATGGTACATATTATGTACATAATAAAATTTGCTTACATATATAGAGATAGATTTTAATCATTATAACATGAAGTACTTATAACGTACAAGTTTAGTGCACTCAAAATGTTATTACTCCAATAAGTACAATGATTTATTGTTGAGAAGATTGCATATAGCCCAGGCAAATTAGTGCTAAAATGGGGTCTAGCGTCAAAAAATTGCTCAATAGCTGGAAATCGTTTTAAACCCTTAAAGGGGTCCTGAATAATGGGTATATGAGTTTGCGACGGATTTTAGGTTGTGCTTCCGAGTTTAGGGCCTAAATAGTGCAAATTTTTTGCACTTTTTTTAAAATTGCGCTTATAACTCAAAATGTATTTATTCTACAGAAAATTTTACTCAGTTCTTATCTAAGGAACATAAAATTATGCGTCTAATGACGTTTGAATCATTAAAAAAGGTTAAGCCGTTCAGCCACAATCGCTCCTCAAAGATGGGTGGTTTTTTCAAACATAGCTCAAATTTTGAAAATTCTCAACTTTTAACGCCTGTAAGTCAAAAAGGACTGCACCAATTGAAAAATTTAATAGAATCGAACTTGTAGAAAATGTAATTTTAAGTAAAATACTGTTTGAAATTTGAAATTTGCTCACTCCAGTGCTGAGATATGATTTTTCGTCCCTAGCGCCAAATTTCCGCTAAGGCAGTGCAACGCAAGAAACTTCATCTGAACTCTAAAATTCTCATATTCTTACAACTTTTCAAGCAAAACTGAACGTAATCTATTGAATTCAGTCGAATAGGTAATTTAAAATTTTGAGAAACTTGCACTGAATTTTACTAAGATCTTCACTGAACATGTTGTGATTTCAAGACAGCTGGCACACTATGGAGGATGTAACTTGTTTTATATGCGGGAACATTGGGCAAGAAGGAATATTAATAATAATATAATAATAAAAATGCATTTTCTTTGTGTTGTTATGTCACAGTTTTAATGGGTAGCGCAGAATCATAGAACTTTGCCAGTTTAATTTACAATATCTTGTATTATTTGTGTGCCTATGATTCAGCCACTGGTCGCTGCTTCATATCAAAGCAGCTACTCTTTTTTCCTCACGACTCACGAAGTATGAGTGGACCCCGAACATCCAAGTACAGAGCAGAAAAAATCCCATCCCGCTGGGAATTGAACCCAGGTCACCATGCGTGCAATGCCTAGCGCGCTAACTCACTTGGCTACAGTGACTACAACATGTTAAAGGCAAAGATAGAGGAATATTAAAGGAAAAGTCACTTCGAATGTTCATTGAGGACAGCAGGAGGAGAAATTATGTGCATCACACGTGGTTACAGACTCAAAGATCTGTTATACTTCACGAGAAGTGTCGCAGAGGTGTCTACACGAAGGAGTCAAACACTGTAAAGGCCGATCTCTACGCCCCTAACAGTTAGGGGCGTAGAGATCGAGTGATGTGCGCGGGGTAAGTTTGGAGTCAATTCAAACTGGAGTCACATGGCGTGAACAGGGAGAGTTCGCTCAAACTGGTCACTAGTGGAAATGATTTCACTTTCAGTATGGAAGTTCTAGGTACTAACGACTTTTTAGGAGTGAAGCACTGAATACCCCCCCATAGCATGGAACGTATCATGGCCGTATCATCACTTTACAGTGTTTGACTCCTTCGTGTAGACACCTTTGCGACACTTCTCGTGAAGTATAACAGATCTTTGAGTCTGTAACCACGTGTGATGCACATAATTTCTCCTCCTGCTGTCCTCAATGAACATTCGAAGTGACTTTTCCTTTAATATTCCTCTATCTTTGCCTTTAACATGTTGTAGTCACTGTAGCCAAGTGAGTTAGCGCGCTAGGCATTGCACGCATGGTGACCTGGGTTCAATTCCCAGCGGGATGGGATTTTTTCTGCTCTGTAGCTCTGTACTTGGATGTTCGGGGTCCACTCATACTTCGTGAGTCGTGAGGAAGAAAGAGTAGCTGCTTTGATATGAAGCAGCGACCAGTGGCTGAATCATAGGCACACAAATAATACAAGATATTGTAAATTAAACTGGCAAAGTTCTATGATTCTGCGCTACCCACTAAAACTGTGACATAACAACACAAAGAAAATGCATTTTTATTATTATATTATTATTAATATTCCTTCTTGCCCAATGTTCCCGCATATAAAACAAGTTACATCCTCCATAGTGTGCCAGCTGTCTTGAAGTTCAGTGAAGATCTTAGTAAAATTCAGTGCAAGTTTCTCAAAATTTTAAATTACCTATTCGACTGAATTCCATAGATTACGTTCAGTTTTGCTTGAAAAGTTGTAAGAATATGAGAGTTTTAGAGTTCAGATGAAGTTTCTTGCGTTGCACTGCCTTAGCGGAAATTTGGCGCTAGGGACGAAAAATCATATCTCAGCACTGGAGTGAGAAAATTTCAAATTTCAAACAGTATTTTACTTAAAATTACATTTTCTACAAGATCGATTCTATTAAATTTTTCAATTGGTGCAGTCCTTTTTGACTTACAGGCGTTAAAAGTTGAGAATTTTCAAAATTTGAGCTATGTTTGAAAAAACCACCCATCTTTGAGGAGCGATTGTGGCTGAACGGCTTAACCTTTTTTAATGATTCAAACGTCATTAGACGCATAATTTTATGTTCCTTAGATAAGAACTGAGTAAAGTTTTCTGTAGAATAAATACATTTTGAGTTATAAGCGCAATTTTAAAAAAAGTGCAAAAAATTTGCACTATTTAGGCCCTAAACTCGGAAGCACAACCTAAAATCCGTCGCAAACTCATATACCCATTATTCAGGACCCCTTTAAGGGTTTAAAACGATTTCCAGCTATTGAGCAATTTTTTGACGCTAGAGCACTAATTTGCCTGGGCTAATAATTAATTGCTATATTGTTTTGCATTGTGTATTATACTAGACGATGTAAACTTAAGAAACTTGCTACTTATTTTCTAGTTGCGAACTTCTATTGCATTGTTAGTCAAGTGGTTAAAGCGCTAGTCTGCTGACCCACGTAGCGTAGGGATCCGTTGATTCGAATCCCGCCCAGTGCATGAATTTTTCTTCATCATTTTGAGTTTGTGACCACATAATAATATTAAGACTCCTAGAGTTAGGTGGTAGAAAATGCTTTGTGCATTAACCTCGCCTGGTGATTACCTTCCGCTGAAGAGTATTATTTATATTATTATTGTTAAGGGTGTTCTCATACTTAACAACAGTGGGTTTTAGTAAAGAGTAGAAAAAAGAACCCTAGCCTGACGGCGGATGGGCAACCTGGAGGTCGGTGGTTCGATTCCAAAGTATGGAGAAGTTTAGTAAAGCGTTTTCGAGTACTTTTGACATTACGCTTGTGAAGGAGACAAATAACAATGATCCTACGTGGTAAATTAAGGAAAAGTTTTGATAAAGTGAAAATAAGTTTTACATTTTTGTAGTATCGCATAAGATTGGCGATTTTTATTTGTAACTTTAATGAAATTTCATAAATTACTTAAGTACCTACCTACTTACCTAGTCGAATAATAAAATATTACCATCCTTTCATTTACCTCAGTAGCTTGATCGATAAAGCGGCGGGACACGTAACCAAGAGTGGCAAATATTTAGTAAGGCGAGACTGAGAAATTCTGACACAACCATTGTGATTAAACAAAATAATGATAACTAAACATGATTTTTGTAATAATGAAAGGATATCTAATCTTACACAAAATTAGTCTATTTTTAGTAAGAATCTGGATTCAATTTTTTTTTATGCATGTTGGTTTTCGTTTTCTATTTTTTTTTTTTTTTTTCAACATATCTTTTTTACTGCCATTCTCAATATATCAGATCATAGAGCCTGCCTCTAGATTCTAACCTAACATGGAAAAAAAAACTGTTAGAGTATATTTAAGTAATCCATATTTTAAACCAACCTTAGTAGCTTGATCGATAAGGCGACGGACTTGTAACCTGGAGGTCGGTGGTTCAAGTCCTGGTATCAGCGTAGATTTAGTAAAGCGACTTTGAGTATAGTTATGATAACTACTTACGAGAATAATAAAAAAATCTTATTTTATGCGTTCTAAACACATGCATTATATTATTGGTGTTTCACAACGAGTTATCACATGGGTAAAGTGTTTCCTATTTTATTGTGTGTGCAGTATTTTTACAATAATATCTACTTAGCAAATGAGTTATTTACTACTTACGCGTACAGTACTTACTAACGTCTTGCACAATTCCGAGTGGGATGTCATAAGGACGGTATTACATTGGGGTAAATGGATCTCACGAGAAACATGTCCAAGAATTCGCTAATGACTTTGCAGTGTGAGAAAAGTAGGTATTATCCACAGTGGATTCCACATTGCCAAAGTCACAATAGTTTTGACTTTCGGAGGATGTGAAGAAAGTTCGGACAGTTCTCACTTGCAAGGCTGCTGCTTAGGAAAGAGGTACTTAAGTTGAAATTTATTATGTGTTATGAAAAGTAAACATCACTTTTCATTATTATTTACATGTTTCTCATACCTTATTGGTTGAAGATAGAGAATAACATACACAATTACACATACACACACATACATTCACTCACACACATACTCTCTCTCTCTCTCTCTCTCACACACACACTCACATACACACACCCACACACAATCACAAACAGAAACACAAACACACACACACACACACACATCCACTCACTATCACAAATAGAAACATACACCCACAAGCACACATACAAACATACACTAACTGCTTTCCCTACTTCGCCGAGAAAGTGATCGCCGTAATTTAATATTGCTTTGACATATTTTACTTCTGATATATTTCAAATATTAGAAATTGGAAATATTATGTAAATATAGTTTATTTAAATGTAAATAAAACAATAATAAAATTAGAGATCGTAGACTTCTACAAACTCAGCTGAGGGAAGAGCCGAAAGCATACTTGCTGCATTCCCCCGCTGCACCGCCAGGCTGAGACGCTGTTTCAGGTGGAAGTATTATGTTTGTTTTTGTAAAAAAAAGAGATATTTTTGTGCTCCGATTTAAATTTTTTTCTCTTAGTAACTTTCTTACGTCAGTGGGATCTTATCGGGATTTCAATCTTTCTAGCTTCAGGCTCAACAGAGCGATAGGACCAGTGTCCTTGCTACATATACCCTTGACCCCGGAACATCCAAAATTTAATATCCCGCTGTTCAGTCTGCCTATAGACATAGTTCCGAACATTGCATAATAAACACCATCGGATCATACATTCATAGCTCAATCTCCTTCAGATCTCATCTTATTATTATTATTATTTTATAAGGAAAATATAAATTTAACTTTCAAAGGATGTGAAATTTATTATTATTATTATTATCTTATCCGTATGAAATCTACTATTCTTGAAATAATTCTGTTATCAGACAACGTATAAAAAACCGAAGTTGCTCAGGAGGTTGTGAAATGTCCAAAAATATGGAAAATATTGAAATCGGAGCAAAAAAATATTATTATTTTTTACAAAAACGAACACAATACTTCCGATTTCTAATATTAGAATTTTTACGGAAGTAAAATGTAGGATTGAGCCAGTGCGATGGCACGTTTGAATAACAGAATAAGTTTGCACGCAGCTCGCAGGAGACCGGAGTTCGAATCCCGACGGGGACAGAATTTTTCTAAACTGAGAATGTTACGATATCAGTCTTAACAACAGTAGTTCATAAAAGAGAAGCCACTTGTATGGATAGCGATCAGAAGAGTCGTAATCATAACGACAATGTGTTTATCAAGCAAATTATGTGAAATTATTAAGAAGAAAAAAATGGCGTACTTCACTAGAGGTTATTTTACTCCTGATCGAAGAGTTGATGGATTAAAATGATAAATTGCATATCTATCCATGTTTCATGAGGTCAAGTGTTCACTTTATCTTTCTATAAAAACAGTAAAAACACACCGATAAAATTAATGTCACTGTATTTAACTCTTAAAGCTCTTAAATTCTTAATAGATTGCCTGAGGTTTTATGATTTTCTTGGATTTTGTCATAGTGTTCCTCAAAAACATAGGTAAATAACCTTGAGGACACTCTTAGTATGCAAATGACACCACTATAAAACATAAAAATTCTATGAAACATATTAAACACTAGTGGAGTAACCGGTGTTGCTAGGAATGCTCTTTGATGTTACAAGCAATAAATAAAATATTATCCACTAAATTGATTGGTAGGTAGGTACTGGGTGCGACCTTTAAAGCAGCGAAACCAAGCATTGGAAGGCGCTAGACTTGTAATGCATGAATCATGCATCCATGGATCAGATCCTACCCAATGATTGGAGTTTTTCTCCAATTTATTTTAGATTGTGATCACATAATATAATAAGACTCTGAGGGTAAGGTGGTAGAAAATGTTTTGAGCATTAACTTCGCCTATTGGTTATACTTTCTAAAATATTAAAATTATTATTGAAGATTCAGCTATGTAATGTTTTTGTTTTAGCCTGGTGTCTCGTTCTGTATTTGAGCAATAAAAGTATTATAGCTCATCTAAACACAAAGAGAACAGTTGTGCAAAAGTGATCAGTGATCAATTTATGTAAGTATAAAGAGATTACAGTCACTTAAAGTACTTAAACAACACACTATAAATTTAATAATACTAACCCCAACTTGCTTACTCATTAATGGAGGAATTTAATCAAGACTTTAATGGACAACAGTATACACATTCAAAAATCAAACGTCTAATATGATTTCATGGTTAAATTTCTCTACTCAGGATAAATAGGAAATGCAATTAGGCATAAGTAAATAAATTCAGTAGGTATGTACAATTGTACATTCATAATTTATAGCATGGTATATGCTCTAACCGTGTTAATTCGGTTTCAGAAGTGTGTACGCAATTTACGCATGGATAATCCTCTCCCTCTTTTTATACAAACAAGAGGCGTAGGCAACAATGAACGTTCGACGTAATGGCAAAATCGACCCATCTGATTAGAATTAATTGGGCATGTTCAAACTTAAAGCCCCAAGGCGGGCCAATTGCCACATCTTGCAGAGAACATAAGACTTGGCACATCGATTCTTGGAATCAGTAACAGAAATGATGAAGCTGTTGGGACTCCAAATGTTAAGAGGTGCCTGAAGTTCATAGATCATCACAACAGAGTCTAGTCGCATGGAACTCTAAAACTACTGGGTGAACAGCAAATTTACTTTAAAAAATAGGTTAATGAAAAAAAAACAATTAATAATAATAATAATTAGCAATATTTTTCTAATGTCGATTTTAAGCGATCTCAAGAATTTAAACGATCTTCATTTTAATTTTTAGATAAATCGATTAAAAAGTGGAAACGGAACAATACACACTGTAAAACAATAAAATACACATATTATATTTAATTAATTTAAATAAAACTGTACTGAAATTTAAACCACTTGTTCTGGGTGGTCTGAATGAAAATTGAAACACCTTGAAGAACTAGCAGTTTCGTAATCTATGCAGAAAAGTATTTGTTACTGTTTATTTGTAAATTAAGGACATTATTTTATACAGTTAGGAGAGTAGAAAATAGTGATTTTTTTTTTTTTTTTTTTTTTTTTTTTTTTAAAGATGAGTGTTTCACAGCCGTTTTTATTTCGTAGCCATGAAACAGGAGCTACTGTAGACGCTTGTGGTCTGTGTTGTAGCCTACCCATCCCGTAGTATGCCTCCCCTCCGATGGGCGAGAAGTGACACAATACTTCCCAATTAGGTGCTGGGTCAACACGAGCGCACCGGAAGGTATCCCTTACAAACAATTGTAACCAAATTAAGAATACAAATTTTTGTCGGCACGGGGGATCGAACCCGGGACCTTCCGCATGGCATGCGAGTGCTTAAACTGTTTTTTTAAACTTTTAAACTGTTTATTTTGAAGTATTGTTGAATAAACATGAGAAAAATATGTAAATTTCAGTCAAAGCATTTTAATCTGGCACGCTGCCCTCCCATTCATGAGAATTAATGCTTTCCACACTGCCAACTCTAATAGATCAATAACTGGACACTTTCAGTTCGCTATTTGCAAATATGTGTGCCAGATTATCAAGGCCAATCCATGATTGAATGATAATACTATTTAGCAATGAAATTGAGAGAAAAAAAAGGCACAAGACAGTTTAACAGAGTGGCAAAACACCCCGTAGAATGCTAAACAACTTTGAATAAATTCATAGGTAAATGTATTGTATACGAACTCCTCAGAATTCTTTCTCATATTCACAGTCATCGCCTAATTTATGCAAACTTCATGTATCAAAAATAATTAGCATGAATTACACAGGCATTACCTCATGCTTCACACGTACAGAAAAGATTATTATACATAATCTCACTCATTTTTTGTTCTTCAAAATATTGGATGGTAAATTATTGTCTCTTGGAAGGTGATTGAGTAGGACCTGAATGGGCGTAGGAACACACTCACATTAGTGTCAACCTGGTGTCACCCATCAATTAGATGACAATGGATAGGGGAGACATTGGTTCATATTTATGATTTCCTAATGCCACATGAATCTGAAGGTGAAAGAGCTCATCTTCTTCCTTCAGATATATTTCTAGGTGTAGTAAATATTTCTAACTGAGAAATAAAATAAAATTACTTTTTTACAAGGAAAGAAATTGGTCAGAATACTTACTACATTGTATATTCAACCTTACCGGTAAAATGTTCCTTTTTTTACAACTTCTCACTTTTCTGTTTATACTGATTAAAATAGAGAGGTTAGTTGATGGCATGGATATTCAGAACTATTACCTGCTGATGAGAGCAAATAAGCTCGAAACAGCTGTCCAGGTATGTTCTTATATTAATGTACATCTACATAGTACAACTTCTCACTTTTCTGTTTGTACTGATTTATACTGATTTTTAAAGGCATAATATACCTTTGTTATCTGATATGGTCAATAATAAGTGTTTTAAACTAGTACGTATATGTTATACAGCTCAGTATACATTTTTTTCCCTCTAGGCTAGAGCCTTTCTTTAGGAAGGATCTGACAAAACAATTCTTTGTGTAACTTTTACACAAACACCGAGAGTTCAAGACCATTATTTGACAAGAGTCTTCATATTTATTTTTAAAATGTAGAACATGATTATGATGAGATTAATACTGAGCCAATTTTTTGAAGAGGTAATCTTCCTCATTTGAGCAACTTGTTTGTCACACAAGGAAAAAACCATAGATATGGCTAAGGGTTTGGTAATGTTCTTAACCACACTATCTTTCTCTTCAGCTCTTGAGCATGTTTTGGTATTCTCTTGTGTAGCAAATACAGGGTCTTGCTGTGCAGGTGATTACAATTTATGACAACCATAAAATTGCAATTACAGGTTTATTTTAGTCCAAAATTTGACATGAATATGAAAGTCATAATTTTACATGTTTATTATATCACTATGGATTTTTATGCCAACTCTCATGGTGTAGTTAGTAACAGTTATGGTGCCTAGGTTGTGGTTTCTACTACTCTGGTAAAGAAGTTGAGTTCAAATGCCAATTGGACATTATTTTCTTAGAATTATTATTATTAGTATTTTAAATGTGTTTAACCAGACATGTGACATTGGCATTTTTGGCTTGATTGATGATAGTTGAAATTAGGGTCTAGGAGAGACAACAAAAAGCACAATGCTTGAATTACTCTGGAGGCAGTGTTGCTAACAGAAAAAAACGTAAAAACCGTCACCAAGACATCAAAAACCCATCAAATCCCTTCATAAATATTCGATGAACCACCAAAATTCCCATCATAATGTTTATTAGCTTGATAATAAGTATTTTCAACCATGTAGTGAGATTCTTCAAAGTTATTGAACAAACATTTGATGTTAATTTATGAACATCAACGTCCAAGCTACAAACAGATTAATTGTACCAGGTTAATCGCACGGTGGTCAGGGTTCGATTCCCGGCAGCATAGAAGCTTCTACTCTGTAAATTTGGATGTTTGCGGTACAATCATAATTCATGAGGAAAAGTGAGTATCTGCTTTGATGTGAGCAAAATTTTTTTGAATCTCAGGATTCATCTTTTTTACTCACGAGCCAGTCTTCAAAGAGTTTATCTTTGAGCCATTCAACTTGGAACTTTTGGTTTCCCTTTACCGACATTGTTCAATAAGGGAAACAGTGCAAAAAATTAGAATAAACTGGTGTGACACCACACGTCTTTTCTCATAATTCAAAAATAAGTCAAAGTCCACCACTGGTGACTCAACGGTAACAGTTAACTATAAATCAATGTCAAATTTGTAATCAGCACTTTCTTCTTCACATTCAACATTATGCATATAAAGAGGAACGTAAGACATGCACTTTTGCATGCCTCTATTCAGTTTTAAGAACATGTTTTTTGAGAGGCATGTCTGTGCCGGTAGCGGAGTGGTAAAGTGGCACTCTGTGAATCCAGTAGTCATGGGTTTGAAACCCAGCCAGGACATGGCAAGTTATCCTCCTATTTGGGATTTTTACCACACAATAATATGTCTTGGGCTTACTGCTGGAATAATGGAACTTAAAATAGTCCTAATTGGGCAGTATAAATAAGACAATAATATTGTTATTATTGCACATTGAAAGTGAAAGGGATGAGGAAGCACACAAGTGTGGACATAGATGTAAATATTCAATTAATGTTGAACAGTGTAACATTTAAAGTAAATAATGTCTACCACAAAATACTACTTTTCTGTTTGTTATTAATGTTATTATAGTCAGACTCTATTGTGTACATTTAAAGAAAATGGGCTAGGGGCATTCCACCTGGGCAACACATTGACATGCGGCTAAAGTACTGACAATTTTGGCCGTCAGACAATGACTGCCAACAGATTTCCTGATCAAGTTTATAAAGCCATACTATAAATAAATAAAATCAAAGAAAATCTTAATACAAAACTGCCGATTAGAAGGTAGTACTGTCCCAGAGAAACATGGAGTGTTTGCACATATATAATTTTAAGAACTTGAGATGAGTGCATGAGAGTATAACTTAGGGGAAACAAATACAGACATGCAGAAGATGAAACTAATAAACAGAAGCAAATTTATTTCAACTTACTGTCAAGCTCATACAATAAGGTAGCTGTCCTGGCTGGGAACTGGAAATCCATTGTGCTTTCTTGTATGATGTATCAACCAAAAATTCCTACTGTCTTTAGATTTGTTTAACTAGATTTTAAGTTAAAACAATAAAACTGTAAGTTCAATAAAATTCTTCGAAATTGATAAAATTTACTGGAAAATTTGATAAAAATTTCAAATTTGAACTGTCGCGCCATTTGGAAATTTGGCAACATCGCACAGAGTTCTCTGATTGCACGCTCCGTTTACATCATGCAATATTCATTGAAATTAGTGCCTTGTATTTTATGAAGTGTACTGCTTGTAGTATCACCTTAAGTCGTATTTTTCTTTCTAACCAGAAAAAATTTCCTGGTTAGGTTTTTTCCAAATATTTCCATTTTATTCCAAGGTCATTCGTAAAAGAAAAATGCGTTTGGTTACTTTTAAAGATAAACAATGGACTTAACATATAAAAGAACTGGAAGCAAGAATTTTCTACTTCCACTTTGGTTAGCAAACTCTACTGGCGCTATCTTGACGAATCCTTTGGAACTAACGTTTTTCGTGTTTTTTATAACTTTGGAAGTGGAAATTTTTCCTATTCCAAAAGAAAAATGACTTGCTTCCAGTTTGGTTCATTTTATTCCCGTTTGGTTAGAAAGAAAAATACGGCATTAGAGTACGCGGTTATCAGGCGGTATGAAAAAAAAATCTAATGGAAGCGTCACAGTCCATGGCAAGTACAATAGGTGTAGTAAGTAGTAGAATAAGTAAGTACACTAGTTCTTGTAAAATATCTGAAGTTAAGCATTGTCCAGTGAGGTAAATATTAGGTGGGTGACTACCCAGATTTGGAACTAATTCATTATGCAGCTAGTTTTCCGGCCCAACTCAGCCTGAGTAAGGTTAATGTGGGAGTAGATTTTGAACATTGGATAAAACCGGGTTCAAATTACCGTTTCTCAAATCCGTTGAGAGACAGGTACGAGTCTATAAACCTTAAAGAACAATATTTCTTTTTATGTCAACTTAAATTTCGAGTAATGTTTTTAAAAAATACCTATTTTTTGAGTATAACTAATGCAATTTGGGATATTGTTGTCTTATTGTAATCCTCTAAACTAATTGAGGGGAATGTGACTTTTTTATTATAGGTATTCTTACCACAAGGTATTCTTACTTTCCTTATCCTATAGTAAGGAAGGTATTGGATTCTATACCAAACATTCACACCCGCTCCACAATTAAGGTATTCTTACTTTCCTTATCCTAAAGTAAGGAAAGTATTGGATTCTATACCAAACATTCGAACCCGCTCTACAAGGTATTTTTACATTCTTTATAGTAAGGAAAGTCGATTAAATTTTTCGTGGGACTTTTTTATTCTAATATTGAAAAGAAAACACTAACATGGGTTCTACGCGAGGTGCGTTAACCTGACAGCCCACCAGAACGAATTTTGTCCAAATAAGGCTCAACGTTTTGTGCTCGTTTTGTGCCGTTTTGTGCCAGCAAAAAATTATTTTGTACCCCTACCGTTTCCGAGATATAGACCCCCCCTAGGTGGGCTGCTAGAGTAACGTTAACCTAGCAGCCCACCAGAACGGATTGAGTTGAGACTAGGTTTATTGGATTTGGCTCGTTTTGTGCCGTTTTGTGCCAAAAATATTTTCCTCCTGCGATCTTTCGTTCCCGAGATATTGACATTTGAAAAAGTCACTTTTTGGCGGGAAAATTTTTTTTCTTGGAATTTTCGGAATTTTAATATACCATCGTTTTGTGCTCGTTTTGTGCTCCAACTTTTGTCATCAAAACTTTTTTTGTACCCCTACCGTTCTCGAGATATAGACCCCCCTTAGGTGGGCTGCTAGAGTAACGTTAACCTAGCAGCCCACCAGAACGGATTGAGTTGAGACTAGGTTTATTGGATTCGGCTCGTTTTGTGCCGTTTTGTGCCAAAAATATTTTCCTCCTGCGACCTTTCGTTCCCGAGATATTGACATTTGAAAAAGTCACTTTTTGGCGGAAAAAATTTTTTTCTTGGAATTTTCGGAATTTTATATATACCATCGTTTTGTGCTCGTTTTGTGCTCGAACTTTTGTCATCAAAACTTTTTTTGTACCCCTACCGTTCTCGAGATATAGACCCCCCCTAGGTGGGCTGCTAGAGTAACGTTAACCTAGCAGCCCACCAGAACGGATTGAGTTGAGACTAGGTTTATTGGATTTGGCTCGTTTTGTGCCGTTTTGTGCCAAAAATATTTTTCTCCTGCGACCTTTCGTTCCCGAGATATTGACATTTGAAAAAGTCACTTTTTGGCGGGAAAAATTTTTTTTCTTGGAATTTTCGGAATTTTTATATACCATCGTTTTGTGCTCGTTTTGTGCTCCAACTTTTGTCATCAAAACTTTTTTTGTACCCCTACCGTTCTCGAGATATAGACCCCCCTTAGGTGGGCTGCTAGAGTAACGTTAACCTAGCAGCCCACCAGAACGGATTGAGTTGAGACTAGGTTTATTGGATTCGGCTCGTTTTGTGCCGTTTTGTGCCAAAAATATTTTCCTCCTGCGACCTTTCGTTCCCGAGATATTGGACATTTGAAAAAGTCACTTTTTGGCGGGAAAAATTTTTTTCTTGGAATTTTCGGAATTTTATATATACCATCGTTTTGTGCTCGTTTTGTGCTCGAACTTTTGTCATCAAAACTTTTTTTGTACCCCTACCGTTCTCGAGATATAGACCCCCCCTAGGTGGGCTGCTAGAGTAACGTTAACCTAGCAGCCCACCAGAACGGATTGAGTTGAGACTAGGTTTATTGGATTTGGCTCGTTTTGTGCCGTTTTGTGCCAAAAATATTTTCCTCCTGCGACCTTTCGTTCCCGAGATATTGACATTTGAAAAAGTCACTTTTTGGCGGGAAAAAATTTTTTCTTGGAATTTTCGGAATTTTTATACACCATCGTTTTGTGCTCCAACTTTTGTCATCAAAACTTTTTTGTGTACCCCTACCGTTCTCGAGATATATACCCCCCTTAGGTGGGCTGCTAGAGTAACGTTAACCTAGCAGCCCACCGGAACGGATTGAGTTGAGACTAGGTTTATTGGATTCGGCTCGTTTTGTGCCGTTTTGTGCCAAAAATATTTTCCTCCTGCGACCTTTCGTTCCCGAGATATTGACATTTGAAAAAGTCACTTTTTGGCGGGAAAAATTTTTTCTTGGAATTTTCGGAATTTTTATATACCATCGTTTTGTGCTCCAACTTTTGTCATCAAAACTTTTTTTGTACCCCTACCGTTCTCGAGATATACGAGGTCCAACAATAAAGTTCCCGGACGACCGTCCCTATTGGCTTGGAGGTTAACTTACCGGGTTTCAATGGTGTTCTCCTTCAATATACTCTCCTTGGGAGTCCACACATGCTTGCATTCGAATTTTCCACTGGTTGAAGCAGTACTGCAGGTCGTCAAGTGTAACTGCCTTCAGTAGTTCTGCCGTTTTTGTTTTGACCACTTCAATCGACTCAAAATGGGTTCCTTTGAGCTGACTTTTGATTTAAGGGAATAGAAAAAAGTCGCAAGGAGCCAAGTCCGGTGAGTACGGTGCATGCTCAAGCACTGTGATTTTCTTGTCGGCCAGAAATCGTCGTATAGAGAGCGCGGTATGAGCTGGTGCATTGTCCTGATGCAGCACCCAGTCACCGGAACTCCAGAGCTCGGGTCTTTTCTCTTAATTTTTCATGTAAAATTTATCTCACTGTCTCTCTATTTATGTTTATCATATCTGCTATTATTTTTACACTAAGTCGCTTATCATTTTGGATGATTTTACCAATTTTTTCCACGTTCTCATCTGTTTTTGAAGTGGTAGGTCGGCCTGATCGTTGATCATCTTCGACGTCCTCCCTACCCTCCTTAAATCTTTCAAACCAATCATAAAACGTCATACACTCATCACCATACACTTCTTTTAACATTTTAAAACAATCCGATTGACTTTTGTTTAGTTTTGTAAGAAATTTCAGGTTAACACGTTGTTCTAAAATTTTACTCAACATTTTAATTTGAAAAATCCGGCAAAGTGCACTGACAAGGTGTTCGATTATGACCGATTATTTGAAAACTACCGATCAGAAAGAAATTAAAGTTAATGATATATGAACATGAGGAGCTATGGTTAATTCTTGCAAAAACTAGATGAGCTATGTTCATCAGAGCCGGAGCTATGGGGGTCGTCCGGGAACTTTATTGTTGGACCTCGTATACCCCCCTTAGGTGGGCTGCTAGGTTAACGTTAACCTAGCAGCCCACCAGAACGGATTTAGTTAAGACTAGATTCATTCGATTAGGCTCGTCACTTTATGGCGGGAATTAAGGTCACCGTGCGTGCGAGCTAGTGTATCAGCCACAGTGACTACTGACAAGATTTTTTTATCTGACCTGGTTGTAGGATTTTTAATGGAAACTTTACATTTACACAACCATTGATCATTTCTGAACATTTGATTCCATTTGCTTTTAAAGTCTTAATTTTAGATAGTCAGGAAGAAAGTTTTATCCTGCTTACTGCGATTCGTAGAATTCTACGAATCACAGTAAACATGGGGTAGAATTTTTTATAAGCCACTAAAAATATCCAAAACTGGCCCGAGGAGTGATTTTAACATGATATGAATAAAAAATCTGGTGTAAACATCACACGACTTTCCTTATCATAATTATAAGGAATTGGAACAGGACCAAAAGCCACTGGTGACTCAAAGGTAACTTTTAGCTAAAAATCAATATCAAATTCGTAATCAGCACCTCAAAATCATTGGGTTTGATATGTCACAACCCCCATCTACGATAAATAATAAAAAAGTTAATCAAATCAGGTCCCCCCCAAAATACCGGTAGATTGGGGCCGAGGTCCAAAAAGTTCAAGATATCAAAAAAATGATTAGAATAGACCCCTATTATTTTTTTAATCTAAGACATAGTTGTTCTCTAACTTTTTTTGTATCTTTAACCAATTCAAAGAAGCGACGCTTGCGGCCAATATTTGCGGTCCTGCGGCCGCAGTCTGCGGCCGATTGCAACCAAAAGTTTCGTGGTTCGTCCGGTGTATAAAAATAATTAGCATACCAAATTTCAAGTCTCTAGCTCTTACCGTTCTCGAGATATCCTGTTCACACACACACAGACAGACAGACAGACAGACAGACAGACGCACGGACCAATGGCTGAAAACAACTTTTTTGGTATCCTGAGGCTATAATTCGTCCAGAAATGTGAAAAACTGGGTAGGTCAAATTTTCGACGAATACAATACTTTCCTTATTATAGGATAAGGAAAGTAAAAATGTGAATAGCAGAGATAAATCACAAGTCAATATTAGCACTTTCGATTGTTTTGTTTCCATCGTGGGCGCCATCTTGCATCGGGAAAATGCTCAATACTAAAGTGACAATTTATTTGGAACCTACTGGTCAATGAGCTATCAGAATCAATTCTAAATTTTTCTCTAGACACCTAATCGAAGTTAGCTGATCACCGTGCGTGCAAGCTAGTGTATCAGCCACAATGACTACTGTGAAGATTTTTTTTATCTGACCTGGTTGTAGGATTTTCAATGGAAACTTTACATTTTACACAACAACACATTTGATTCCATTTGCTTTTAAAGTCCTAATTTTAGATAGTCAGGAAGATAGTTTTATCCTGTTTACTGAGATTCGTACCAGCTAACAAAATTTATCCTTCTTAGCCTGAGAACGCACACACACATATACACACCCACACAGCCACACACAAACACACACACATACGATTCCCAAAGCAAATGGAGGGTAAAACCCCCGTCCTGACTATCTCAAATCAGGACGTTAAAAGTGTTAAAACCAAATAGATATATGAAAGAAGCCTAGACATTAAATCTGGGCGTTCATAATATATAATCCTTTCACCACCGTTATATAGGACACGGAATTATTATTATACCCCACCCAGCCTGCGTTTGGCTAAAATACTAGCATCTCGAACTCTTCACCCCGCTGGACGTTGCCCAAATTCGTGATCACTAGAACCGGAGCATTCAACTTTACTGTCCGGGTAGCTCAGCGGTAAAGGCGGCACTCTGTGAATCCAGAGGTTCCAGAGGTCGTGGGTTCGAAATCCAATCGGGACATGACAAGTTATCCTCCTATTTGGGAAATTTACCACTTACATAATAATATGTCTTGGTCTGACTGCTGGAATAATAGGACTCTAATAGTCTTAATCGGGCAGTACAAATAATCCGATATTATTATTATTATCCAACGTGTCAGCGACGTTGGCCTAATGGTCTTATATTCGTAAAATTATGTCTAAGGATTCTGAAAAACAAACACGTGGAGGGATTCTGACACAGGGAATAATTCTCTCGCTGTGATTGTGTGAAGAAAATCCCATGATTCCGTTATATCGCGGGATTTTCCAATGATTTTACAAGTTTTCCCACTTACTTAAAAAGATCATCATAAATATTGGATCATGAACATAAAACTATAATATAACCTCTAGTTTTGATTTCGGCTTGAAGATAATTGTGTTTTTTGTTGTTGTTGTTGTGTTAAATTCTATTCAAATTTCTTTACATAGATTATTCCTACAACCAGGTCAGATAAAAAAATCTTGTCAGTAGTCACTGTGGCTGATACACTAGCTTGCACGCACGGTGACCTTAATTCCCGCCATAAAGTGACGAGCCTAATCGAATGAATCTAGTCTTAACTAAATCCGTTCTGGTGGGCTGCTAGGTTAACGTTAACCTAGCAGCCCACCTAGGGGGGGTCTATATCTCGAGAACGGTAGGGGTACAAAAAAAGTTTTGATGACAAAAGTTGGAGCACAAATTCCGAAAATTCCAAGAAAAAAATTTTTCCCGCCAAAAAGTGACTTTTTCAAATGTCAATATCTCGGGAACGAAAGGTCGCAGGAGAAAAATATTTTTGGCACAAAACGGCACAAAACCAGCCAAATCCAATAAACCTAGTCTCAACTCAATCCGTTCTGGTGGGCTGCTAGGTTAACGTTACTCTAGCAGCCCACCTAAGGGGGGTCTATATCTCGAGAACGGTAGGGGTACAAAAAAAGTTTTGAGGACAAAAGTTGGAGCACAAAACGAGCACAAAACGATGGTATAAAAAAATTCCGAAAATTCCAAGAAAAAAAAATTTCCCGCCAAAAAGTGACTTTTTCAAATGTCAAGATCTCGGGAACGAAAGGTCGCAGGAGAAAAATATTTTTGGCACAAAACGGCACAAAACGAGCCGAATCCAATAAACCTAGTCTCAACTCAATCCGTTCTGGTGGGCTGCTAGGTTAACGTTACTCTAGCAGCCCACCTAAGGGGGCTCTATATCTCGAGAACGGTAGGGGTACAAAAAAAGTTTTGATGACAAAAGTTGGAGCACAAAACGAGCACAAAACGATGGTATAAAAAAATTCCGAAAATTCCAAGAAAAAAAATTTTCCCGCCAAAAAGTGACTTTTTCAAATGTCAATATCTCGGGAACGAAAGGTCGCAGGAGAAAAATATTTTTGGAACAAAACGGCACAAAACGAGCCGAATCCAGTAAACCTAGTCTCAACTCAATCCGTTCTGGTGGGCTGCTAGGTTAACGTTACTCTAGCAGCCCACCTAGGGGGGGTCTATATCTCGAGAACGGTAGGGGTACAAAATATTTTTTTGCTGGCACAAAACGGCACAAAACGAGCACAAAACGTTGAGCCTTATTTGGACAAAATCCGTTCTGGTGGGCTGTCAGGTTAACGCACCTTTCTACGCGTACTGTATTACCTATCATATAATAGTTTACTCTAACTCTACAGTTCTACACTAACATAGTAGGTAACTTATAACCTATATAAGTATACAGGGTGGGGCAAAAGTCTGGAAACCCCTGAATAACTTTCGAATGGCTTCTTCGGTAAAATTAATTTTTTTAAAGGTAAACCGGGCTAATAAGACCTTCTTTTAGAGTGGGGTCGATTTTTGTTACCGGTCCCCATGTCGGGGCCAGGGGGGCCAACTTCATTTTTTTAAATACGAACCCCCACCTTGCGATACATTTTTGGAAAGGTCTTTAAATAAGAAATACATTGGTGCAAATTTTATTTTTTAAATATTAACTGTTTGCAAATGGCGTCTAACTTTGTGTATTGAGTAAAGTCTGGAAACCCCTGAATATCTTTTGAAAGGGCTTTCTCAGTAAATTTAAAATTGTGCACGGTAAGTCGGGGTAATTAGACCTTTCCAAAAATGTATCGCAAGGTGGAGTTTTGTATTAAAAAAAATTAAGTTGGCCTCCCTGGCCCCGACATGGGGGCCGGTAAAAAAATAATCGGTCCCATTCTAATATAAGGTCTAATTACCAAGGATTACCGTACACAATTTTAAATTTACTGAGAAAGCCATTTCGAAAGATATTCAGGGGTTTCCAGACTTTACTGCATACAGAAAGTTGGACGCCATTTGCAAACAGTTAATATTAAAAAAATGAAATTTGCACCAATGTATTTCTTATTTAAAGATCATTCCAAAAATGTATCGCAAGGTAGGGGTTCGTATTTAAAAGAATGAAGTTGGCCCCCCTGGCCCCAACATGGGGGCCGGTAACAAAAATCGATCCCACTCTAAAAGAAGGTCTTATTAGCCCGGTTCACTGTACAAAATTTTAATTTTAACGAAGAAGCCATTCAAAAGTTATTCAGGGGTTTCCAGACTTTTGCCCCACCCTGTATACTATAATATATGGTTATGTACTTTTTTATAAGGAGACTTATTCAAAATACATAATAATCATTATATATATATATAATGATTATTATTATGTTGCCAATGGGTTATTATACCTACGTATACATATATACATAAATGATTCATAGTCAATTAATCACCACAGTTCAAGAATGACTAGATAAAGAGATACCGATACTGGAAAAACTTTTTGTACAACAGTGTATTACCAAAGAGACAGAATAAATACCGGATTTTTTCTAAGTAATAAAAATATTAATCCTTGGCAATTATGAAAAAATCTATTATAAAATTAAATTGAAAAAACAATTAGGTACTTAAATAAATTGAAAGGTTTCTGACAGGATTCCGGAAGACTTACACACACCGGGTTTAGTTTATCCAAAGGCTTCATCTATCAGAGGTTTGTCATCCAAAGCCTTCTTTAATTATTATCTTCGTCTTCATAACCGACCTCAGCAGTAGCATGATCAGTAAGGCGGCGGAATCGTCATCTGGAGATCGTTGGTTTGAGTCCCAAGCTCGGGTAATTTATTAGTAAGCTGGCAATTTTTGTGGGTCAGAGAAATCGTGCCATCATTCTTGTGATAAACAAAAATATGACAAACCTAAAAGTCATGAAATAATAATAATATTCGTCTCCTTTACTATCTTCAGCAGTATATTCTTCGTCGTAATATTCGTCTTCATCATAATATTCGTCTTCGTCATAGTATTTGTCTTCGTCATAATATTCGTCTTCATCTAAACCCTAAGACGAAATAAGATAAAGAAAACATGGATTAGGTAAGTACTTTGGACATTATTGTATACGTAGAGTGTCCTTGTTTTATTTTTCGAAATTTTCAGAAGCAACTCCAGGAGACATTCTAAGACTAAAATAATCTCAGGTAATTTTTTAAAAACTGAAAAAAAAAATCAATAGAAAAAAATGTTTTCACCTGAAAAATAAACTTGAACTTGTTGAAAAGAAATGAAAATGGTTCATATCTTTGGGTACTACCATGATTATTTGGTATATTTCCCAAGTACTCCTTAATACCTACCTATTATTTTGTAAATTTGTACCTATTTGCATTCAATTCAGTTCTTATCCCCTAAAATTGATTAGAATATCCTCTAGAATGTCTAGAAATTTGATTCTGAAATTTTCTATAATAAACTAAAACTTGGACATCTTGTGTAACACTTCTTGTCAGACCGCTAAAGTTAAGCAACCTACAGCAAGGTCAAGACTTCGTGGGTGATTACTCAGATCCCAATTTTTTCTTCTTTTGGGGGGGGGGGGGGGGTTATTCGTTTTGTACTGTTTTAACTTACTTGAGGATCGTCTATAGAACCATTAACACTATACAGAACGGCGACACAAATGATCAAAAAACTACGCATATTTCTGGAAAAGTGTGACCATAGGCAACTGTGTTTAAACACAACTCATGTAGCTTTGAATAATAGATGAAAAGTGAAGATACTTTCCAAGTTAGAAGTATACAGAGTTTACATAGAGAAAAGGTGGGATTTTTTTCCCACATGATTATAAACAATTACGTCTGTGGTAATTAGTCGCCACATGTTCATAAAACTATAAACCAGGAAAACACACAGCCTCATCTCGTGATGAATTCTCGTAATCACGAAAAGTACACGTTTCTGACAAGTATATAAAGTGGAGAAACTTTCTTTACATAGGTAATGTTCTTGTAAAACATAATCATGCATATTTTTGTTTAGTATTTTTTAATTTTGTAAATAGAGTTTGTTCGAATTTGTTTGGTACCTTACCTATGGAACATATGAAAAGTCGTCGATAGATGTAAATAAAACGAATGTATTAGAACTTTCAAAACTACGAAGTCACAGAAGCCTTTCAAAACTTAGCAGTAGTAGGTAATTTTGTATATAAAATAGGATAAGGAAAGTAATAATCAGTACATCATTGACATAAATTATCTATGTGCTGTTTTTCGCACGTGCTTGTAAATGAAGCTATTAGAAAGCCAGCTCGTATTAATGTTGGAGCTTCCTAACTACCGAGTTACGCAGACATAAAACAAACTGAAGTTACGTGACAGATCACACAGATGGCAATGAACTCGTTTCTACCAATGAAAACTATTGGCATGATGGGACTACCTGTCTTGCGTAGTGCGCTGAGTCTAAATAAAGTGCTACTTATACCATTATTATCTGACCTGGTTGCAGCAGGGTTTTCAGTTAAATCTATTGTGACCAGTTGAATCTATTTGGTTTTAACGTTTTGATTGAGATAGATAGTCAGGACGGGAGTTTTACTCTCCATTAGCTAGTACTCGCACTAGCTACCCACATTAACCTCACCCAGAATAGGTAGGCTGGTAGGGCCTGATCGGATTGCGTACCGTGTTCGATGAGGAAAACCGATGCTAAGCAATGACTTCGAACGAAATTTATAGACAAATTCTATATCACAAGTCATTGGTAAGCGTCTGTTTTCCCTATCCTACACTCATACACAATCCTAACTTAGCTTCACATAGGTATCACAAAAACTTCTATTAATTCTACCCTTAATGTATACATAGATGTGTTTAGAAAGATCAAAGTCCGGGTATTCTTTTTTCAATCAAGATAACTTTTATTTGTAATTTCAAAATAAATAAATACAGCCTCATCATATGCAAATTTTATTTAAAAATTAAATAAAATAATTAAAAACAAAATTCGGAGTCTGACTCCATTATGGCTCAAGTATCGAAGTTTAAAATGATTTATTGCTTAGTAAAATAAAAAACCACAATTATTTATTACAGATGGAAAGGAAGTAGTATTAGAGATGATAGGAAGCTTGAATGAAAATAGGTAAGTAGGTATTGAAAAATATTGTTTAGTTGTTTTCTTTAATCATTTGCAGGACTAACCCAATACACAAACAAATAAAAAGCAAAAAAAAAAAACAAGTAGGTACAAAACTTTTTTCTTCGCAATAAATTATATGGTATTAACACTGGGTTCATTTTTTCTTTTTCAATTGAACAAGTTATTTTTATTTTTATCAAGTAAACTAATAAAACATAATGCAAATAATCATTAAAATATCGATACTGAGGAGCATATAAATAAAATAAGGTACTTGATAATAAAGTTAAAGTTCTTTCGAAAAAATGTATAATAATATTATAATGGTAACAACTTCTCTGAATCAACTGTGTGGATTTACAATTTATTCGGTTCGTGATACACATCAGATAAGAAAGGGATCTCACCTTTGTATCCAAGTCATTCTTTAAAAAAATTAAAAATGAATTTTCGTAAATAAATAAAATATAATGAAAGTTTAAATTATAAAACAGATTTTTATGAATGCTCGACTTGAAATTCATCATAGTTTTCTCGATAAAACTGAACAGTTGATTACAAGAGAAGGATAAGCTAACACGTTTTGCAAAAGTTCATTTATAATAGATTCTATCAAATAAATAATTCATAAAATATATTTTATTAATCTAACAAACACAATATTGTGTAAGTTTTCTTTCACCTTTTGAAAGTGATAAGTAATAATACGTTGCATTCCAAATAGAGTTTTAATAATAGACATATGATTCAGGGACATATTGCATTTATTTTGTGTTTTCTACTTTTCTCTTGTATACGAGAGAATTGAAGCTGTTGGTGTTTAGGTTACCGGCCATTATTATAGACATAAGATTAAGGAAATATTGCATTTATTTTGTGTTTTCTACTTTTCTCTTGTATACGAGAGATTTGAAGCTGTTTGTATTTATGTTACCAGCCATTATTAAAAAAAAAAAAAATAATAATATAGTTTATACTAGACTTTAAAATAAACTAGTTTCAGGACAACCTAGGTAACTTAGTCCAAGGTGACAAACTCTAGTTTGTAATAAAAAAACAACAACAAAAGTCACTCAATATCTGGTTAAAGTGCCTAAGGGGAAAAAGAAAAATGGACCAACATCCATATTAAAACTCCAAGAGGGAATATTATCTAAGTATTACAGTAACGCTGTACAAAACAAAGTGCGTTATATTTTAAAAATTAAAACCATCATCAGTCGGCATGAAATACAGTCTGGACATGTTAAAATTGTTTGGCGGAGAACAAGATAATAATGAAAGTTTGGTTATAAAAATAAAATGTAAAAACGGATCTCAAAAGATTAGTGAGCACAGATTATTCAATATATATATATTTTTTAAAAAAAGATTACACATCTGTTGATGATTGCCAAGTTCTAGTTCAGTTATGATATTCTTGTTTAACACAATTTTGATGAGACAATTACTAAAACTAGCATTAGTTATTTTTCGTAGAATTCGAGACTCGAACTACTGACCTCCAGGTGGTGAGTCCGCCGCCTCAGGATCTCTGGACTACGGGCAGTAGTCACACCACGGAGTCTGGCTGCTGTTGCTCAATGTATCTTGGTCATTTGAGTAATTTTCTACCGTACACTGTCCTGTCTACTGTCCCGGTAGCTCAGTGGTAAAGGCGGCACTCTGTGAATCCACAGGTTCCAGAGGTCGTGGGTTCGAAACCCAGCCGGGACATGACAAGTTATCCTCCCGTTTGGGATTTTTGCCACATCACAATATGGCTTGGGCCTACTGCTGGAATAATGGGACTTTAATAGTCCTTATCGGGCAGTATAAATAAGGCGATATTATTATTAATACACCTTCAGAGAGACAATAAGCAAGACTAGAAATAGTACCTACTTATTAGCACGAGAAAAGATTTTCCCTCACATTTTTTTTACCAGGTCATGCCGACTTACAATGAGAACCTAACAAATTCAACACATAAATAACTTAACACACCTGCAATACCTGCACATAAACATTTCTTAACAAGCAAGCACTGAGGTATTTAATACTACAGTATCATCTGGAGAGGGGAAGCATATCTATGTATAGGGAGTGAAACTGGTGAATTTACTCACACGGGTGTAAAATAACGTCTGGAGAAAAATAATAATTCCTTTTAGTGGAAGGTAACCACCAGGTGAGGTTAATGCTCAAAGCATTTTCTACCATCTAACCCTTAATCTTATTACATACTCAAATAATTGAGAAAAATCTATAAAATGAACATAATTTTGCTTAATACTGAGCATGGCTTCAGAAGTGTTTCTTTGACCTGAGGTCCAAAATAGCGAAAACTGCTTTAGCAATGCTGCGTACTATTACAGTATGGAAATGTTCCTTGTTTCAATACCAATGGCGTGTATCTCAAGGTATATGCAGTAGGTCTAGAAAAACTGGCTTATGGTCAAAAATTAATTACTTTCTTATTAAATAGAACTAATGGTAAATATATTAAAGGTACTTCATTAAAGCTATGTGTGTTGTATGAAAAATCCACAAAGGTCTTTTACATCGGATGAGACTTATCCCTTAACACTATATTCTTTACAACAGGCTCTTCCATAGAAGAAGGTGTACTTTGAGTAGTACATACTATAGTAAAAAATTAAAACAAAATCATACAAATAAATAATTAACATCTACAGGATTCCCAAATGTGAGTTATTTCTCAAGAACAAATTCACCAATTTCAGAGCCTGACAGTTCCACCTGTTCACAGACGGGGGTTTTATGGTACACGCAATTATAGTTTCACCAAATTACAAAGGTTTCTTTACAGATGACTTCCTGCTAGAGATAGGTTCACCAGACTATAGTTTTCTTTACAGGTGACTTTCCAAGAGGAAGTGATGAGCAGGCGGAACTTCACCGATCTCTACAGGCCACAGCAGCTACCAGAGCAGCACCACGACCACTGCCGTCCTCCGATAACATCAGGTCGTACTGAGGAAGCAAAGAAATGGAAGTTTCGTTACAAGGTGAATGAAGTAATGGAAATGAAAATAAAATATTATCATGTTTGTAAACGCGCTTTACTAAATTTTTGCTCGATTTGAAACTCAAACCATCGACCTCCGGTTAACAGTTAACCGCCTTATCGCTCAAGATACTGAGGTCGGTCAAGTAATGGAGATATTATAGCAAAGAGAGAAAAGTGAGCGAAAAAAGAACACTTTTTCTACTTTTTTTTTTGCTTTACAAAATTAACAGAATTGACCAGCCAAAACACTAGTATATTTATTCCCTGTTTAAAGAATCATAGCTAGAATTCATTCTACTCTCTGTGTACTCATACCGTTGGTCTATTTAAATTTTCTCAACAATCTACTTTGAAATAAAGTTGGCTGGAGACCATCACTCACCCCTCCAGCTGTAGCCAAGCTGGCTACAACAACAACAACAACAACAACAACAACAAAGAAGAAACCTCACCTTCACGGTCTTCTTGATGAGCTGGCCGATCTTCTCCATCATGAGATCGTGGAAGTGCGGATGGAAGCGATACACAGACCCGTCCACCGCCACGGTCACGTGATCAAAGCTCATCTTGTTGATGAGACACGCGGCGCCTGCGCTCACCAGATGCGCGGCACGCCTCGACACGCACTCACACACGTAGCGCGTGTTGCGGCAGTCCTGCTCCGTCACGCGCGCCACACCGAGCTGGGACGAGAGGATCTCGTGACACACGGAGAAGGTGTCTTGCTCCTCGCTGTGAAAGTAAAGTGTGGGGTAAATGTAATAATAATAATAATAATAATAATAATGTCGCTAAAGTTGCTAAATGTCCATCAAGAATTAGCAAAAAAATATGACCTCATATCTGATCCCCCTCCATTTTACCAATATTCCCCAGAGCCTGTAATCGAATCTAGAGACCATCTAATATACTGGGACAGAACAATTTTAACCGACAGAACAGTTGCGCACAATAGACCAGACATCATATATATAAATAAACAAGAAAAGAAAGCCATCCTGATTGACATTGCTGTTCCACTGACACACAACATCGAAAAAACAGAAGTTGAAAAAATTAATAAATACCAGGACTTGAAATACGATATGAAACAAACATGGAAATTGAACAACATCCAAATTATACCCATTGTCATGTCAAGTGAAGGAGTTACATCACGCAATTTTAAAGAAAATTTGAAGCGATTGGATATGCGACACTCTGTAGAAAGAACCATCCAGAAAAGTGTAATCCTGCAAACGTGTCATCTTGTGCGGAAATTTTTAAACAATTAATTTTAACATACTAGTTATAGTTTTAGTGAGATAGACTGAAATGTCTCCTCACTATTAACTTAGAAGCAAAAAAAAAAAAAAAAAAAATGTATTTACCTCGAAATAATGTCGCCTTATTTATACTGCCCGATTAGGACTATGAAGTCCCATTTGTCCAGCAGTAAGCCCAAGACGTATTATTATGTGGTAAATATCCCATATGGGAGGATAATTTGTCATGTCCAGGCTGGGTTTCGAACCCGCGCCCTCTGGATTAACAGAGTGCCGCCTTTACCACTGAGCTACCGGGACAGACAAATTAGACAAATGTAGTAGGAAATTTCAGACAAATTAGCAGATATAAAAAAGTGAATGGTATTTTTTTTAAAAAGATGAGTGTTTCAGAGCCTTTTTTATTTCGTACCCATGAAACAGGAGCTACTGTAGACGTTTGCGGTTTGTGTTGTAGTTTGCCTATCCTGAAGTATGTCTCCCCTCTGATGGGCGAGAGTGACACAATACTTCTCATTTAGGTGCTGGGTCAACACGAGCGCACCGGAAGGTATCCCTTACAAACTGTAGCCAAATTTAGAATACAATATTTTTGTCGGCTAGAGAGATCGTACCCGGGAAGCGAGTGCTTAAGGACTTAATCGCATGCTTGTTTATCAATTTCCTGAATTCATGATGTCACAATTCCTCAAACTCACGCTGCTGAATTTTGACCGAACTTGGAACTCGAATCACCGCGCTAACCTTTAGGCTACAAGCTACTAAGGTCGGTTTCTTATGATAGACATTTGTGTACATTACTCGATTATTAAACGATTAGAACTTGTGGTGAGTCCGATTATTGCAGCAGTCAAATGAAGCTATAAATACCCGCGCTCTCATATAAATTATCTGTATGAGGTTCAGTTCTACTACCCATTTTATTGTCAAAGACGCTTCTCAAGACAACTTCTAGAATGTTGTGCCGACATGCTGAGGAGAGCAAGTCCCGCTCTAACATTTTTTCTAAAAATGTGCAGGGTCCTTTTACTCTACTCCTGTGTTTGATGCTGTCGTATCAAATCATATAGTTCAGAGAAAGCACTAAACAAAGTTGTCTATCACCTGTGGTACTTGAATGCCGAAATTGTGGGCTTGGGATTTTTCGATCCAACTTTGTCACATGATGAAAAGTCTGGAATGGCTGCAAAGCTTTTCAGTTCTTCTGATGATACAGAGGAGACAAAAAATGTCAACATTACAGTACGAATAAAAGACATACCAGCCTATGTGAGAGGGGGCCATAAAGAGTTCATTATTCACGAAATTTTTCTTTTGTGGATTTGTCATAAAAATTGACTTTTTGAGGGTAGACCCCTAAATTTGTCATGGTGAGCCTCAGTATCAGAAATGACTTAAAATTGTACAATCCCTTAAAGTTGTAAACGACACAGCCAAGAGAGACGTTAAGTCGATGAGTGACTTCAGCGACTTACTAACTAGAGAGGAATGTCAGAAACAGTTTGTCCCACAAAGTTGTGAGTAAATGTAGGAGACTCTATCCTGATTTTTCAAAAAGTTCCCTCTCTACCCCTCTCCCAACTAACTAAGTTAAGTTTTACTGCTTAATTTGTATTTTTTTGATGAAATGTTACCTATTTGTACTTTTAATTTTAGATATTTGTATTTCTACAATAGAAAAATGAGGATAACTTTGACGTAATATGTTTGTATTATTATTTTGTTTTTCTGGCCATGCCTTAACCTGTCAGGAACTATTAAGTGGGTAAAAACGGGTATTTATAGCTTTATAATGTGTCAAAAAATCATTCAAAACTAATTTTCTAACATTTATATGCATAAGTTTTATAAGTATTTTCACCCATTATCCTATCATGCCTTAGATGCTCTACTTTGGGTACCTGGCCCGTTTTCGACTACATATGCTTAATTTAGTCAGTAACCATTAAGATTTCAGGAACTAGTATTACACAACAAACTAAAGCCAACAAAATGGTCTTTCATTTGATGTATCTTTAACACTTAGACGACCGCGTGTACCACCGGTGGTACACGCGTGTCTGTGCGGAATGGACCGGGCGTACCACCGGTGGTACACAAATGCACTACGTCTAAACATCGCCGGTCCCACGGGAGAATTCACTAAAAACCATGCCGGTCGTCTAAGTGTGAAAAGCTCGTATGATTTTTCGTTCTCGAGTTATGGCCAAAAATGTCAGCTCAACCTCGAAAATTTGAGGCCAGAGCGGGTCCTGTTAACGTACTCTGATTGCCTTGAAATTTTGTCTATCTCAATTTCTGCAAAAGCCGAACTCATTTCTGCCTGAGCGTTGTAAAAATTCCGATATTGATTTTTTAAAACCAGTCTAATGACTATACAGGTCATATTACAAGAATTCTAACATCAAGCCTGTTATAGGCGTTAACGATTTGTGCTATTGTTTTTTGGTGCCGTGTTTATTATTTAACGTCCTACCGAGACAAAAAAAAAAAAAAAAAAAAAAAAAAACGAAGAAAGCACAACACATACTAGTCCAGAAACACAGGACCAAAATACCAACCTTTCGATTTCGCTGACGTATTTGGTGAGGAAAGAGCCCTTGGTGAAGAGCTTGTCCGATCCCTGTCCATTGAATAGGAGTCCCTGTTTGGTGAATTTCTGCAGTGCCAGCCTCACAATCTCTCCCATGTACATGCCACTGATCATCTTCTCGAACCTGAGCGGGAGGAGGAGGACATCATTTAATTTTTAAAACTTAAAATATTAAAGAAGTAACCGTGGCAGAGTGAGTTAGCGCGCTAGGCATTGCACACACGGTGACCTGGGTTCGATCCCCAGCGGGGCAGGTTTTTTTCTGCTCTGTTCTTGGGTGTTCGGGGTCCACTCATACCTCGTGAGGAAAAATGAGTAGTTACTTGTATGAGTAACGACCAGTGGTGGCATTACCAGAGTAAAAAGAAATTAATGTAATAGAATAATTCGAAAAGTACAGGAGGCTCTTAGTAATGCTGCGCTACCCTCAAAAAAATTGTGAAGAGGCCTTGTGCTTCACCACAAATAAAACCATACATACAACTTAAAATATTAATAATAATATCGCCTAATTTATACTGCCCGATTAGGACGGTTAAGTCGAATTATTCCAGCAGTAAGCCCAAGACATATTATTATGTGGTAAAAATCCCAAATGGGAGGATAACTTGTAATGTCCCGGCTGGGTTTCGAACCCGCGACCTCTGGATTCACAGAGTGCCGCCGTTACTACTATGCTACTGAGACAGACGGTAATAATAATAAAATCTCTCGTCAAACAACCAGACGATTTTTTTGGAAACATTTTTGTACATTAATGTGATTTTATGGATGTTATACTGTCATGTTTTCATTTTTGTATTGTTGTAAACAGAGCTCAGCTCTTAAATTTACACCCGTTTAATGGTAAAACCCTCGTAATGAGGCCAATTCAAAAAACCATTTATAAAGAGACAGGCGATTTGCACCCGCTTTGCAAGGCCATCACACTTACAAAACCAAATAAGTAATTTATTTTTAAAACAAGATATTCTGTACTCATTTACTTATCATATTTGTGTTAATCACTGAATATTTGCTTAACTTGGGACTTGAACCACTGACCTCCGACAACGAGTCCGCCACTTTATCGATCAAGCTACTGAGGCTGTTCTGTACTCAATATGAAGAGTTGGGTGGAAGAGATTGCCACAGGCAATAACTCCGCCCTTTAGGTAGGACATTAGCTTCATTCTCTTTTTTGTTCTATCTATTTATTTTTTCTTTATAATTTCACTGTTTGTTACTGTATATATTTTTGTCTTACCTAATAAAGCATACTATAGTCATAATAATAATTCTCTGAGCTCGAGGACTTCAGAACCCAGGACAGCTTATTGATACTGTACAGAATATTTTCTTTTAACTGATAATAGTGATAATATACAGAATAAAATAAAATTGCTCTTGTAACGTCTAATATTAACCGACCTCAGTACCTTGATCGATAAGGCGGCGGACTTGTAACCTGGAGGTCGGTGGTTCAAGTCCCGGTTTTAGCGTACATTTAGGGCGGAATTAATAGACAACATCAATAACTTAAGTCGTTGGTAAGTGTCGATTTTCCCTATCTTACACAGTACGCAATCCGTGACTTAGCGCCGCAGAGGTATTACAAAAATGTCTATTAATTCCGCCCTTAGTAAAGCGAGTTTGAGTATTTGTGACATCACGAAAGTGATTAACACAAATATGATAACTTTTATTGTAAACAAAGCAATACGCACAGCTGTTTTCCCTGGTTGATGGAGGCGGCGTCCACCTCCAGATCGTACTCGGTGAGGATAAAGTCGAGCGAGCCTCCGTCGCCCATGGCGCCCCACTCCGTGTTCACGATCACGTACGGCTTCCCAGCCTCGTTGGGGAAGGTGGTCACGTTGCTCGACTCCTCTACGTAGCAGGCGTTGCAGCCGGTGCCGCAGATAATCCCCACGCGGCAGTGGCGGTTCTTCCAGGCGCACGACATGAGGCAGCCGGTGGTGTCGTTCAGGATGGCGCACACCTCGATCTGAACATCCTGGGGGGGAGAGATAATACAATAATAATAACAATAGTCAGAAGATGTATTTTTAATCCTGAGGTCTCCCCAAACTTGGATTAAAAACGAGAAGATGATGATGTATCAGAAAGTAATAATAATAATATCGTGAGGGATTAGAACAGGGGTCTTCAACCTGTGTCCCGCGGGCCACTTGTGGCCCGCCGAGTCATTTTTGGTGGCCGCGAGCTCATTCATGCTATTTCCTATTTCTTCCAGCACTAGCCGGCCAAGATTTTTTTTATATGCAAAAGTTACGAGTAGTGACAAATCCGCCGGGATTCGAACCCGGGTCTCCCACCTACAAGACTAGTGCATTGACCAACACTCAGCCATGGGAACTGGTTTAAATAAAATATCATAAAAATCGTAAGGGATTTTTAGGGATCAGAAACTGATCAGAAATTTTTCCCTGCTGTAGAATTTTTTTTATTTAATTTTCTAATTTTTGTATAAAAAATAGTTTTCTGATTTATTTCTTCTTCTATAAGTGGGTTCCTTAGTGAATTGAGCAACATACCCCCTGTTCACATCAACCCAACACAAGGAGGAGAGTGTCAACTTACCCCACGTCGCGCCAAGGCCTCTTCCAGTAGCCGAACTACATCTTCTCCCACTACTCCGGAGCAGGAGAATCCCTTGGTCCACTGAGCCAGCAGACCCTTGGTCAACCCCACCTGGGTTAGGGGGAAGCTGAAGGTGAAACCCAGAGGCAGGCGCTCGCTAGCCACATCATTGTCCCGCATGAAATCTGCAAGACACTTGGCGATGTGGTCGAATAACTGTAGAGGAGAATTATGAAAAGTTTTTTTTAGTACATATTATAAATAAATAATAATTATAGGCGTTTTATTAAAAGTTACAGATAGAACATTGAAGTCAATTCTTCTGATGACAATGCTCCCAACACGCTGGCAGCATTACCTCTCTGGATTGTCATGCTTATTTTTGCTAATAATGAATCTCTTTGTTAGCAAGATATCAAATGTTACGTACAAAGAGAGGGCTACTTACATAAATTTGGGAATGATATAAAATAATTGGAAGTATTCATACAAGTGCGGGGTTCCCTACGGTGATCTCTTTGACCCACCTTTTTATTAAAAAAAAGTCCATAGCATACACAAAGAAAATTGATTTTCAAATCCAACTTTAGTACTCTAACTCTAAGTACATAAGAGATGGTACAATTTTTTTTTAAGAAGTTACTTAACTACATAGGTACCTATTTTTTATAGGAATTTTTATTCCTAAAATGTAAAATAATAAAATAAAATTTTATGGCTGTATGGAATGGCCTTGCCAAACAATGGCAAAAAAAAAAAAATACTTAACTACATTATTAGCTGTAGAGGATACAAGAATTTTTCAGTTGTCACATTTCTGTTAATCGGCAAGCTGACAAATACTCAAACCCAAACTTGTTTATCATAGTATTCTGAAATAAATGAAAAATAAACCACCAACTTCCAAGTTCGTACACTACATCTATCAACCCAGTTGGTTTAAAGTAGAAAAAAATAGTATTAAAATAGACAGTGCAGAATAATTATATATTATTGAATTATGCTAACAATTGCATTTTAAAGCAGTCCATCATCTATTTATTGCTAAAACGTGCTCATCATCTCATGAATATTCTCTCTTCTTAAATTTTTGTTGTTGTAATTTATTAATTAATTCAATAATCATGTTAAGTCGTGATATGGATTTACTCTGGTCATGTCTAAATCCAGAAGAACTGGTGATGGAGGATATTATGAGATTTTTTTCATAAGTGTTTCACAGCCTATTTATTTTTGTAGCCATGAAACAACAGCTACTGTACATGCTTGTGGTCTGTGTTTTAGCTTTCCCATCCCATAGAATGCCTCCACTCTGATGGTTGAGAAGTGACACAATACTTCCCATTTAGCTACTTGTTCAATACAATCCCTAAGGCATCCCTTACACAACTGTGACCAAATTTTCAATACAATTTTTTTTGTCAGCTCTGGGGTTTAAATCTGGGACCTTCCATATGGCAAGCAAGTATCTTAGACTACAAGATTTATTTTCTCTCAATGCCAGCCTCATGTGTTTGGAGGGACAGAATTTTCTGTGTAAAAAGTCTGCTCCAAACGGGAATAGAACTCAGGATATCTCGATTACGGGCTGTAGACACGACCGTTACGCCATGAACGCTGGCTATTAAAAAAACCTTCTTTAGCCCACAAATTGGTACCTGTGTTCCGGAGCCAGTCATAATGTCTTTAGGAATGGAGTAGACTTTGGATTCCATCTGGAAGTGGTTCTCCTCAAGGTAGATAATGAGGACTCGGAAGTTGGTGCCTCCCAGGTCCAGGGCTAGGAATTTGCCTTTCTCTGTGGGGGATTTCAGAAATATTAGGAATCAGTTTACATTTGTTTTGGGGTTTAACATAACACTAAGCTATTATGGAGATTATAGAATGGGATCAAATTTATCAATTAATTCTTAATTAATGAACAAGCCCAATCAATAAACCAAAACAAAATTGAATACAAATATGAAAGAAATGAGAAAAACAGAAAAAAAACTTCATATCACAGTTAAATAAGTGGTGTGAAACTTCATAATTAAGACTTTCTATTAGATTTGATGAAGTCTATTCAGAAATTTCCAAAAATTAACTCATTAGCAGAGGAAATTTTCAAAAAGGTTGGAAATTTAAATTCAAAGTATTTGAGATATGTTGTGTAAGATTAAAATGATTTTATTTCATTTAAGAAAACCCCCCAATCAATCTTGGAATTCAATGGAAACTTGTGTATCCAACATAGGTATAGTCCAATTTTTATATAGCTCTGATATGAAGATTTGAATCTTACTCATGACAAGAGTTTAGGGAAAAATATTTTTTCAGGAATTGGCTTTCTTGTATTTTTTTTCTCACTCTATTTAATCCTGCATAGGTTGTGCCACAAGCACATCTTTTACTCTCTTCTATTTTAGGATGGTATTAATATGATAATAGTCAAATATATGAAGTCTTTCTTTTGAAAGAAAAGAAAAAAATATTTTTTGTAACTGTTCTATAATCTCCTTTAAACTATGAGAACTAGCTTTGTACCTTGGCCATTGGGTAGATCCTGTACGTATGTGGGGAAACATTTTACAATAGCATCTTTGTTTGTGTTCTTGTCTAATCCCTTGTTGATGTTGTTGAGGAGTTTGCTCATAAGCTCTCGTAGTTGTTCATCTGTGAGGACCAGGTCTTTGCAGTGTTCTCTGATCTGAAAATAACAAAAGAAAATTATTAAATTAGCAACTGAAATATTTTATAGGAGGTACAAGATAAATTATGAACACAGATGTTCTAGACTTAATTCATGAACATAGATGTGAATTAAGTGATTTTTTTTAATTTACTTTTGTGTTTTCTCTTTTAGTTTTTCAGTTACAATATTTTTCATGCCAGTATTGATGGCTAGTTGAATAAACCAGTTTAGGATTACCAAAGTTAAGAAACATCCAGTGAGGTGAAGACTTTGTGGTACTGGCATTTCAGCCCAACCCAGGCTGGGTGATGTTAATGTGGGTAGCAGGTTTTTGAGTTTTTTTTTTAAATCCAAATACCAACATTTTCCTGTGTATGGATGGTAACAAGTCCATTGTGATATGAACATGCAGTTGAAAGCAACATTAAAATAATAATAGTAATAATGGCTATTGTGTTGACTTTAGTTGGAATCCATTAGTCTTCATTGCACTGATCAGAGGAAAGCATTTTTTTCTCCTTCAATTAAATTTTTCTGGTGGTATTACCCGATCAGGTACCTACATAATTTAGCTATTCTTCTTTGTTTTTGTTTTCACAAAAAAATAAAAAATATTAACATTTTTACAGTGGCATAGGGTAACAACATGCAAGTCTGTATAATAGAACATGATGATACACTTGATGCAAATCCTCTGGAATGATCAAGGCCATTATAAATAATAACAGTGCATTAAAATAGAATCATTTCCCAAGGTGAATGATAATGCACTTCTATGAATTTAAAATCAACAGGGTGGTCTAAGATTTTGACAATTGGATAGCAAGGAATCTCATGACAGCAACATAATTGTTTCAGGTAAGATATGTTTTTTTGTGAACTTACACATTTTATAATTGTTAAGAAAAGTTAAAAAAAAATTGCACATTTTATAATTTTTGCATTTTATTATTGATACCCATTAAATACCCAATAGTTATTTCAATGCTCAATGTTGTGTTCTCATGAAATGTTAGAATGTCAGAATGAATATTTTAAGTTTTTTCAATTTCAAAGCTGAGCTTGTTTGTCTTGTGAGGTGATTTCCACATGCTTCTGCTTTTCAGTATAAAATTTCCTCACTGTTGGTGTTCTATAGAAACAAAAATAGCAACCTAGAAAATTTAAACTACAGTCAAATTTAGTATACCTATGGAAATACATCAAGTGTCGGGAAATACATCAAGTGTCTAGATAATTATGACAGTGAATATAGTATTATAGAAAGTTAGTTGATGTTCACAGTATTTTCTTGATCATTAATTATGTTTACAGGTAGTCTACATTAATATAGTAGAAACCACATGTAATACATAAACACAATCTGAATGGTTCTTGGCATAACAATAGTCCTACCTCCTACATGTTGTAGTGAGTAGTGATAATCCCAGCAATGTAGGATTAGCTGTACAAATTGTACAACAGAAACATATACTTCCCAGCATAAAAATGCTAGGAATATTCTATGAAAAAAATAAGTTAGGCAACACAAACAATGCCTCAGGCCAAATTTTATTTGGTTTGGTTACATAATCAAGTGGTTCTAGGAAATATCTTTTTTCTCAAATAATTATAAAAGTAGAGGCAAGTAAGAAAACTTTTTTTAAAGAGGTTCCCAAAGGGTTTCATAAGATGAATATTAAATGAAACCAAAGGCTAGTTTTTGGGGTTTGATAGAAAGTAGCATTTCATTATGCCTTGATTTTGTAATAACATCTGAGATAGGTATTGAGGCATTACTTGAATAGTGGTCAAAAATTTCTTGAGAAACTCTCAAGTTTAAACAAGATATAATATCCATTCATGGGAGTAGGTACATGAGGTATGATATTATCGAGTAGGTTATGATATTGATCAGTAGTGATAGAGTATGAACAGTAAGACAGTAGTGATACAGTATGAACAATAAATTAATGTTCTAAAATTATAAAATTTAGTGAGAGACTTTTTTAACTTACAGTTGGACTTTTTTAACTTACGTCCTGTCACGGTCGCCAAATGTTGGAAAATGACGAACGCAGATGATTTCTATTTACACATTAATGGGAATATTCTTTATTTAAACACATTACAGAGTTCATACAAAAGGAAAAGCTATCTTAATCTTGAAATCTACTGGAAAAAACAACATTCATTTAAACTTGGGCTTCCAAATTGATGAGCTGAAGCATCAAATACTGGTCGGACGGGTGTACTTGAGTTTACCTTTATAACATGTCTGTGGGGTAAATAATGCTTAATCATAGAGATCTCATCTAATGGGACTTGCTCTATCACACCTCTTTCCTCCCATGGGAGTAGGTACATGAGGTATGATATTATCGAGTAGGTTATGATATTGATCAGTAGTGATAGAGTATGAACAGTAAGACAGTAGTGATACAGTATGAACAATAAATTAATGTTCTAAAATTATAAAATTTAGTGAGAGACTTTTTTAACTTACAGTTGGAGCTTTACTAAATAGGCAGGATTGCTTGACTTTTCCATTAATGAAATAATGTAGGACGCCATCGGATAAACCGCCAATAACATCGGTTAGGTTTTGAACTAAAGACATTGTGATAAAAAGACAGTTAACAAGGGAAGAGTGTTTCTCAAAGCTAATTACTGGAGATCTAACGGTTGAGGATTTTTAAATCAAAACACGTTAATCCGATTGAAAATAGGGATTTAAAATTGACACAATCTCACTTGAGAAAGCGAATGGATAAAATAAAGCCTAGGAACTACACTAATTTAGAGAAATATTTCTATGTAAAAAACCAAAAACATAAATTTTCCACCTTTATCCACTTTTTCTCCAACACACAAAAATCGAATGATGAAACTTTTGGGGTTATGTTATCTTTTCTCCTACTTTCACGCTTTTTGATAAATTCGTAAGAGGAGAAGTGATAACCCCACTCCTTCTTGCAAGGAGGTATGAAGATAGTAGATAGAGTCTTTTGACTCTGAAGTGCTTGAGCCACAATAAAAAGCTCCGTTTACATCTGCCTAGGGTCGATGGTACCTACTTCCTACTTTAGAAAACGCCGTATAGAAAAGTAGACGGAATGTACTAGAGCGCAACATTTTGTTACGTTTCGTAACATTCTGTCTCAAATTTTAAATGGGCATTGTTGTAAAGTACCTATTACGAAGCACTGCTTCAGTCAATATGATTCGATCTCATATATGATTCTAAAGGAAGAGCGGAGCATGAAACATTGCGAAACGCTTGGCAACATTGCGAGACAAATTGGTGCACTCAATGGGATCCCGGCCTTAAAGATAAGCAAACTACGCACTCGTAATAAATTATAGTCCTAAAGCGCCGCACTACTTCACGCCGGCAATTTCTCTCTGTCTGGAGAATGTTTTGTCTAACAGGTTATTGACCCTGACAATGATTGCATTCTTGCCCGAGTCTCGCAGTAGGCGGATTCTGGGTCACAACGGAAGACACTCTAGAGATGAAATTCTTCTGGCGTGTCAGACACTTAAGTCTCCCTCCAACCTCACAGTAGCTCACTCGATAAGTTGGCGGAGTCGTCACCTGGACTCTGGAGGACGATGGCTTGAGCACTTGAGTTCCAAGTATGTCAAATATTATTTGGGTTATTTTAAGAACAGTTAGAGTAAATTTGAGTGAAGAGGAATTGAGGCAAATGCCAGAAGATGCCCTCTTTTAATAGCTCACCTGGGGTGGCGGTGGGATCTACCAATAAAATAATGATAAAAGGAGAGAAAGATGTGATATTACGATTGTGATTAACACAAATTTATTATTATGATAAGGAACTTTGGCGGTCAATTAGCCACAGCGGGATGAGTGTTGATGACTGATGCTGATAATCAACTAGCCCGCGGATTCGAAAATTCTGACTCGAGGTTAATTACCTAATGCTTGGATTTTCCAGCTTTGAATGTTTAAAAATGACACCAATCAATAGACAGCGAATTTACTGCTTGATTGATTTACTGACTGTAGTCTGGTCACTTTATCCTTTGATAACAATAGTCTGCATGTGCATGTGTCATTAATAGTATTTTTTTTTAATATTAGGTACGATTAATACTTAAGTATGTGTAAATTTAACGAAAAAAAAAAAAAAAAAAAAAAAAATCATGCATCGGGTGGGATTCAAACCAACGGATCCCCACGCTACTTGGATTAACAGATTGGCGCCCAATTTTCTAAAACTCTAAATGGACTGGAGCCACTGAAACCACTGGTAAAACTCTTAAAGGTGACTAAATGTCGATATTAAGATTGCCTTTATGTAAAAAAAGTTATCATATTTGTGTTAATCACTTTCGTGATATCACAACTACTCAAACTCGCTTTACTAAAGCTACGCTGAAACCGGGACATGAATACCACCGACCTCCAGGTTACAAGTCCGCCGTCTTATCGATCAAGCTACTGAGGTCGGTCATCTTTATATTTCGCCCACTCCTGTAAGCGAAACATGTCGACTCTGTGAACTTTTATACTTATTTCCTTAATAATAATTATAACTGTTCATATTTCAAATTTCTGTCGAGTGAAGACAAGACAGTGTTTAGGTACCTTTTCCTCAATTAGATAAGAAAGACTTCAAGACGGATCCACTTTCAGTAGGAATTTATTCTGACGCGTAATAATGTTGACGAGAAAATTCCACAAAACTAATCTAGAAGGCCAAAGCGCAAAAGAACAATCATAGCCGAGGCGTTATGTTTCGGACAGGGAGGCGCGCGACACGATTGAATAGGGCAACAACATTTCAAATGGCCCTGACCTACAAGGGAAAATTCCCTTTTTGGTATCGATTTTCTCCCGTCGTTTCCTCTTAGCCCAAGATGGCGGGGTTTCTTCCTACATAACACGTGACCAACTTCTCCCTTTCTCGTCCCTTGCAACGGGAAATTGGGTCAGATTGAGAAAATTGAGACTCCCTCGGCAATGAGCATAAACGGGATTATTCTAGTTATCTTGCATAAGTATCCTTGAACGTTACGATGTAAACAAATAAATAGGTCATGAAAGGTTTTCTTTCAATGGTTACAAATGATGAAATTAGGGAGAAATAATGCGAAAGCGGTTGCGGGACATGATTAATTTCTTTTTTTTTTTTTTTTTTTTTTTTAAAAAAGAAGGATTAATGTTTACCTTCCAGCCCGTTTTTGATCCTCACTCCTCCACCCATAGAAAATTTATACCTACGCGCGAACGCCAGTGGATGGAAGGGATATATATGGATGCTCAGATCCAATGTCCAGGCTTCTTCCATAATCCATACATCAGGGAGTTCAGACTCTACTTTGCATATCTATACCTCTTCGTAAGATTATTTATACCCCCTAACAGTTATTAACAAAATAATGGTATATTAAAGGTTACAGTTATATTATACCTCTTAACATGATTATGTACAGTCAAAACTCCCGCCTCACTATTGCGTAGACCTACGGTTCGCTGGAAGCAACACGAGACCGTGTCCATGTTATGGAAGGTAAGTTCCAACAAGCACTGACGAAAGACCCGCGTGGCCACTGTTGTGTGACGTGTCCAAATCTAGGTCTGGGTCACACTGGCAGGTGCATACGAGCCTAATCTCACACCAACACACACAACAGTCTATGCAACATGTGATATCTTTGTTTGTTTACATGGGTTTAACTCCACATTCCATTAAAATGTTATTACTCATTTTATGACAGGGGTTTTAACCTCCACTCCTTGGGCTAACAACGCAGAGTACTAAAATCCTGGATATAAGAGAAAATCTTCCGGTCTCTTGAGTTCTCTTATATCCAGGTTTGACTGTAGGTACTGGTACATACTTTCATGTCAACTGTCAATCTAAGTCCAGTTGGATCAGTAGAACGTGGGTTACAATGCTCATAACGCTGACTTAAACGGTCACGAATCCAAGTCTTCACCTTTCTGGACAATGCTTTACTTCAATATTAGCTGAATTTGTGTATATGTGTAGGTACCCACCTAACGAGTCATCTCAATGTAATATTCTCCTTCTTTGCATTTCTCTATCTAAACGGGTTTAGCATTTTTTGTCCATGCAGCCTCCTGGGACAGGTGGATAAAATAATGAACCTTCAGAGTCAGACGTTTTGTCACGGCATGTGTTTTAAATTTGCCAACTGGATTTTGACAAAAACATCAAAAAGAATTATGGGTTAAAAAGAATTGGGTTAAATAGAAGATACATCAATTTATTTTTTAGTAACAGTAGGTAAGGACCAATTATTTTAGCGAGCAATTTTGTTGCCAATGATGTAGGATGTTCCTAATTTTAGTTCACATTTGTTTTCGCTGGTTTGCACAACAGCTGCGTTCTCAAAAATAACTAAAATATTTGAAGCATGGTCCATGCGTGTTACGAGAGTTATTTCGAGATATAATAATTATTAAAGAAATTTTCATCAATTTTGCGCTATTTTGACCGTGACAACCGTTACGTACATAGATAGACGGAAAAGTATATATATATGTAGCCCAATAATACATCATACTGGTTTTAACAATCTCATTTAAGTTACCCAGGACGGGGTTTTACTCGTTTGTACCAGCTTTGAGCTACCCCCATTAACTTCACCCAGCCTGGGTTGGGCCACAAATGCCAGCCTCACGTGCTCGGAGGAAACAAGTCCAACGCGGGGGATCAAACTTAGGATCTCTGGACCTCGGGCTGTGGTTACAACCGTTACACCACAGAGGCTGACTATATTCTATTCTCATCAATCTTATTAAATATACTCTTCGAATAATTCATATATGCATAGGAGCTGATAACTCATCTCTCCTTAGAAGTATTCCTTAGGGAGAGAACCACAAAAATTGTAAAAAAAACTAATATAAATATACATTATCACATTATAACCTATTTGATTCCAGAGAATTATAGCAGATGCCAAAGTGTGCGAATACAACGGAGCCTTAAACCTTAGGGTAGCCCCAGTACCACGTAGAATTATCTAACCATGTTATTAAATGTAAGGAGCTAGGGTCCAGGGTATAGGGTCCAGGCCCAAGATTCTCCTAACTTTCACTCATCGTCACTTTGTCGCCTACTAACTCTCACTCACCGTCACTTTGTCGGGCGAATGCCACCAGTCCAGATTGAAGAGGTTTCGGAGACCCATAGTTGCTATCAGCATGATTCCAACGAATCCACCGGTAGGGGACCAACTGTCCTGGTCGCTAAGCTCTACAATTCCAGAATCCGTAAACTATCGAATCGGCAAACTGATTATAGGCCAAAAATTGGCAAACTCAAGAAAAACGGACACACTATCAGATGTTGTCAAAAAATTTCCGATTTTTAAAGGAAGAGAAATATCGCGGAGAACACCTTACAAAAGTTCGTGCATAGATAAATAAATAAAATTATTTGCTCTTAAAAAAAACACTCCGTTTGTTCAAAATCGACTAAAAGTGCCTGAGTTGAATTCTGTAGCGATATATTTATTTAATTTTTTTTTAACGAAAGTTTGGCTTGACTGAATGTACGTCTACGAGTGGTCTCAGGGAGAATGCATTGAGATGTCAAGTTTGCAATTATTCGCAGATAAAATGTGGAGTCTGCAAGCTACAACAACAGACCTTGACTATTGGAGTAATTTGCAATCAGATTAATATTATGTTTGTTAAGAAAATTACTTTAAGTAGACTTGGAAGTTGTAAATAATTGTAAAATGAGGTAGAAGGTAGAGAACGGAAGTCTTTTTATTTTTTTTCAGAATTTCTGTAAATAGGAACTTAAAAAACTTAAACTATTATTTTTTGAAAACCGTTAAATTCGACTTAAAATGTTTTAAAAATCACAAGGAATCTGCAGTATTTTTTTAAATTATAAAAGTTGTTTAAAACGAAATAACAACAAACTTTTTATTTGTAATTATTTTTGACCAACGGGCAGCCACAAATTATTCGCGCAAAAAACACGCGATGCGCCGTGATATGGAACAGAAAACACGCCGAACACACGCTAAACTGAGAATGTTTTCTTGTACTTTATTCTTCCATGCTTTTTAATTTTGCAAAAAGAAACTCTCTCTCTTTATTTTTAGTACCTATATTTTGCAAATGGAACTTAATTTTGTTTCAATGTAGACACGTTTTTTACTTCGCCAATCGTTTTCGCTTGAAAATCTTGAAATATACTGAGTCACTTCCTTTTTTGTTTTAGAAACGTATGAAATACTGACACTGTTTGGAAACTGTACGCCTGGAAATACTGTTCGAATGGAGTTTCTAGAGAAACAATGATGAAAATGATGAGGTTGGACGAGCGTGAATACTACTGTACTCCAGCAGCGTGGTGATTAGTTTGGAGGAGTGTTCTCTCATCCATGGAGAAGGAGGGAAGGAGGAGGTAGACGAGTGACGGGAGAGGAGGAGGAGGTAGAGGAGTGACGGGAGAGGACGTGTGGAAGGAGGAGGAGGGGGTAGACGAGTGACGGGAGAGGAGGAGTAGAAGGAGGGAAGGAGGAAGAGGTAGAGGAGTGACGGGAGGGGAGGAGGAGGTAGACGAGTGAGGGGAGGGGAGGAGGAGGAGGTTGAGGAGTGACGGGGGAGATAAGGCGCTGGGAGAAGAAGGGGGAGGGCGGCGGAAATCCGATAATCTATGACGATGACGTTTCAAGTACAATGACTATGCCGGAGGGAGGGGAGGTAGAGGGGGAATTAGTGTGAGTGTGTAAGAGAGAGAGAGAAAGAGAGAGAGAGAGGAGGGAAGTCGATAATCTATGACGTTGTTTAGTCTTTTGTCTATGAAGGAGGTGGAGGGGAGAGAGAGAAATAGAAGGAGGGAGTATCGATGTTGAGTTGTGACGTCATCAAGTATAAATGACGTTTTAGCCTGTTTTATTATATAAGGACATTTTTCTTTTTTACTGTTCTATAAAATGTATGTAAGAGATAGGAGAAATTTTTGAAAGACTCATTTTAATCCATATGTTTCTCTCAAGCTGGGATCCCACTGAGTCCAACATTCTGTCTCGCAATGCTGCGCAAGGTTGCATACTCCACTCTTTCTTTGGGATCAAAATAATGAGATCCAACCCCACTGACTTCGCAACGCTTTGCAACACTTCCCAATTTAAATTCGATACAAAACGTTGCAAAGATTTGGTAGCGCATGAAGCTTGCACGTACGGTGACCTCTGCGTTCGGATCCTAGGGAAGTCGGAATTTTTCGGATCTGTACTTTGAAAGTTCGAGGTTCACTCATACCTCATACCGTAGGAGGAAAAATGAGTGACTGCTATGTTGTGAGCAGCGTGACCAGTGGTGGAGTTATGAGCAAATGATATATACACAATTGTGACTACTGCCCGTAGTCCAGAGTTCCCGAGTTCAACTCATGGCTGGGGTAGACTTTTCGAAGAAAATTCTGTTCCATCCAAACACGTGAGGCTGGCATTTTCCGGCCATACCCAGGCTGGGTGAGGTTAATGTGGGTAGCTGGTACGATTCCCAGCGAATGGAGGGTAAAACCCCCGTCCTAATCCAGGACGTTAAATCAAATAGAATCGTTGGCGTTAGGAAGGGCATCCAGCCGTAAAAAAAATGTGCCAAAACCAATCAACCTCAACCATGAGGTTGAACAACGTCGACCCTGCTTGAGCGGGATAAGACAGAGTAAAAGAAGAAAAAGAAGAAGATATATACACAATATAATGTGTTTTTTTGTGTTATTATATCACAATTTTTGTGGGTAGCTCAGAACTATAGGACTTTTATATAACCTAATATCTTATTTTTGCTTATAATTCCGCCACTGGTCGCTCCTAACATTAAAGCAGCTACTCATTTTTCCTCACGAGGTATGAGTGGACCCCGAACACTCAAATACAGAGCAGAAAAATTCTGCTCCGCTGGGGATCGAACCCAGGTCACCGTGCCTGCAATGCCGAGCGCGCTAACTCGCTCTGCCACGGTGACTTCTGAGCAAGTCATATACGATAGTATACAAGCAAGAAAAGTCCTATAATTCTGCGCTAACCGGTGAAATAGGGATAAAATAACTCAAAGATCTCAAATTTATTATCTAATGCATTTCTCTGAATTTAACAATTGCACGTCAACAACTGTTAATAATAAAGTTATTATGAAATAAGTAGTTGCCTCTTGTTACGATTATTTTTAGAGGAGATGTAAAAACTACCAAAAACAAAGAGAGATTAGAACTATTTTTAAAGGAGATGCAAAAACTACCAAAAACAAATAGAGGTCATGATTAATTTTAGAGGAGATGACAAAACTACCAAAATCAAATAGAAAAAACAATCATATATTTTTATGTTTATTAAACCAATAAATGAGACTTTGTTTTGGCAAAAAGGTACTCTCCAGTCATACACAGGCAGTATGCCTATGGTATTATTTTTAATTATATAAAATTAAATTGTAATTGTAAAAGTTCAAGTCCTACTGTTCCATAGTAATACTCTTATTATGTACAATACACATGAGAAATATAAATGTAGGTACTTAGAAGAAATGAAACAACAACAACAATAATAAGAACATCATGGGTTGTAAGGATAGTTACACAAAATAAATATACATGGATTAGTCATTAGTCACTTGGCCTAGCGGTAGCATGCTCGGCTTGCACTCCAGGTGATCCGGGTTTGAATCCCGGCGGGGTCGGAATTTTTTCGGCTCTGTACTTTGGATGTCGGGGTGTACCCTAGCCTCGTGAGGACAATTGGGGTAGTTGTAGAGTGGGCAACGACCAGTGGCGGCATTACGAGATAGATATTGGAATATGACGGTTGGTTGGAGATATGATGCATTAGTATTAGTTCCCGTAATGTCGATGCTACCCACTAAAAATTGTGTCATAATAACACAAATAACTAGCTCTTTATCTTTTATCTTTATATACATGGATTTCTAATATGTTTTTTTAAGGTAGAACCAAGTCGTTTCATTTCCACAATTTTCATGAGTCGTCTCAGAGTAGGTACATGTGGGGAACTGGTTTGATTACTGGATTTCCTGATTTCAAATCCACCTAAACTCATACCTGTCTCGAATAAAATTTATTATCTGTCTGAGATGTCAACTTTTCCGCCCTCAAATCTGATCAACCCTCTTTTGCACTCAATGTTTACGAACAAATTATCATCTGATATCTTCTCACAACCAAATGAATTTTTTTAATATCTTTACTGTATGCAAGCAATATTATAGGTATTTGAGTGGTCAATGTGCTTGTCTTTTAAATAACTTATTTTGTTAGTCGGATCCAAAGCAATTTATGGATTTTTCAATGATGGACGAGAAGTGATTCGAGAAGCTATACATTTAGGACAACAAAGGGTTAACATGACACTCATTGTAAGATGAGAGATCTGAGAAACGTGGAAACTTGTCCAGTAACATTTTTTTCTCAGATTTCTTTGTTGGAAATTACGTATTTGGGGAAACTACTTTTCTGTTGGGTTTCGATTTGCGACCCCCCACACATGAGGTCAAGTGGAAGTAGGAATTCCAACAGAGCGTAGGTAAGACACGTATAATTCTATCGTATCCTACAATCCTACTGACAAATTTTGTCGTATCCAACTCTCAATTCGATAATTTTACTGTCTACTCTATTTTGGCCGACAAATGTGATAAGGTTAGGATTAATCTTATAGGTATTAATAGTCGGTCTCCGTAGCGTAACGGGTGTGACTACTACCCGTAGTCTAGAGATACTTAGTTCGATCCCCGGTCGGAGCAGATTTTTCAAAGAAAATTCTATTCCCTCCGTACATGTGAGGCTGGAATTTACGGCCATACCCAGGCTGGGTGAGGTTAATGTGGGGAGCTGGTACGATTCCCAGCGAATGGAGGGTAAAACCCCCGTTCTGATTCAGGACGTTATATAAAATAGAATTGTTGGCGTTAGGAAGGGCATCCAGCCGTAAAAATGCGCCAAAACCAATTAACCTCAACCATGAGGTTGAACAACGTCGACCCTGCTTAAGTGGGATAAGACAGAGTAAAAAAAGAAGAAGATAGGTATTAATAGAGTTCATCATTTAAACGTCAATGAGGAATGTGTGTGTTTTTGTTTTCCTAACATAATGATTAATTGAATGACATTTTATTTTTCTCTTGAAAAACATAATAATATGTCGATTTTTTCATACCTAAAGAGAAAAAAAAAAGAGTGAAGACAGAACTCATAGGTTGTATTGTATTATACGCATACATGTTGATGGGTACCATAGGATTGAAGTTATGATTTAGTTGTAGTGCGCTTTATTTGTCAATGTAGGACAAGTGGTTTTATTATGTTTCAGTCCTAATGTGGTCATGTCGCTGAGGAATGTTCCGGAACCACTCTCGCGTACTCTGAGATAATACCTGAATGGATCTGCCCTGTGTAATAATAGATTGAATCAAATTTCATTCTAGAAGGTTGGTCAAATAGAATGGAGATGCAGACGAGAATATTACACCATTTCCTAACATAATGATTAATTGAATGACATTTTATTTGTCTCTTGAAAAACATAATATGTCGATTTTTTTTTCATACCTAAAGTGAAGAAAAATGAGCGAAAACAGAACTCATAGGTTGTACCTGTATTATACGCATAACTGTACATGTTGATGGGTACCACACTCAATTCTGTATTTTGTATGGGGAAAATTCAAATATTGCTAAAATTAAATAATTTTTATTTATTTAAATAGGATAAAATAGTTTGCCAACTAACCGACATCAGTAGTTTGATCGATAGGTCGGCGGACTTGTAACCTAGAGGTCGGTGGTTCAAGTCCCGGTTTTCGCTTCGATTTAGTAAAGCGAGTTAGAGTAGTTGTGAAAGTGTTTAACACAAAGATAATAACTTTAAAAATTTAACTTAACTTAACTTTAGTTTACCAATTGTTGCCAAACTGATTCTTCTCCGTCTCATATGATTTAGTCATCACTGCCCCTCAAAAGTTTTCTAACCATTTACTTAAAATCTGATTACCAAGCCAGGTTATCGAACAAGCTACCCCCTTCTTTAAGATTATGAAATTAACCACCGAGCTTTATAATGCTACCTATGGATTCATATTAGATTTATAATAATCGCTTTTCCAAGGTTACTGACATAATACAGTACTATTGCTGTTTTGTTTATAGAAAACAAAAACAAATTTACACTTATCAATACTACCTACCTATTAATCAAGTTCCTCATTATTATTTATTGATAACATCAATATTTGGACTTTCAAAGGGTTCAAGTGTTCACAAATATTTACATTTTGATGATTTGATAACAAATATATTGTTATTTATTGTTCTAATTCAGTCGAGTTGGTGTGAGAATTATTTTGTAACATTGGGAAACCTGTGATAAAGAACTATGTATTTTTTTAAGACTTTGGCCATCACTGGGGAGGTCGAATCTAGAACATTGAGCCCAAAAATTCATGTATACCTTTAGCTATATTATTTTCTACTTATACTCTATACTCAAGTTTTCCTCATTGAGTACAAGGTATAATAGGCAGCAAAGTTGTGGTAATATAGGCGGTTCGTTACTTTACTGCCATATATTGACGGGAATCTATTTCACATTAAATAGCGCTAGGCATTGCATGCAGGGTGACCCGAGTTCCATTCCCGGCGGGGCAGGCTTTTTTCTGCTCTGTACTTGGGTGTCTGGGGTCCACTCATACCTCGTGAGGAAAAATGAGTAGCTGCTTTAATGTGAGCAGCGACGAGTGGCGGAATTATAGGCAAAATTAAGATATTGGGATATTGAAGATAATGCGGAAAAGTCCTATAATTCTGCGCTACCCACTAAAATTGTGATATAATAACACAAAGAAACACATTTATTTATTTATTTTTTTATTTCACGTTAAACTCTCTGAATAAACTACTTAGCTACCCACCTCATCCAGCCTTAGTATGGCAGAATAAGAAGAAAATAAATTCCTACTTGCGTACCTATATACCTATAGGTTTAGTGGAAATAGGCCCAAGACCCAGAATTCTAGAAGTAGCATTTTCAGTTTATTAACAAGTGGGTACTTATTTTTCGTAAAAAAATTGATCCGGACAGGAATCGAAGCGGTCACCTAGCGGGGAGATAGTAGAACTAAGATGAGAAAATAAGAGTTAGCATGTCTAGGATTCAATAATTTTACCAAGTATACTTATCTCATTAACTATCTCCTCGCTTGATCAGTGTTAATTACGGCAATTAATTATATAGAAAACAGGATGTAACAAAAACTAAACTTTAAAGGTAAACACATAATTAAAAACTTACAACAAAAGTTAAAAAGTCAGCCTATAAAATTATTTTTATGCTGTAACAGTTTTTAAAAACAAGCCACCGAAATTGGCCGTATACGTGTATTTGGATCAATGAATTCCTCTGGTTCTTGGATGAAAAAATTCATCAAAAAGCCAGAATATTATTATTATTGAATACTTAATTTTTATTAGAAGGTCAAATAATAAGAAAACAAATAAACTACCAAAATGGATAATAATTAAACAAGAAAAAAAGAAATTACATTAATACAATATTTACGTAATTATATACTCGTTATTAACTAAAAGACGGGTTTATTGCCTATGTCAATCTCTTCCACCCAACCCCTATATTGATTAGAAATTAAGATTACAAGGAACGGAAAAGCATTCTTATCTGAGATATGTTGGGCTGTGACTGGTGGAAAGACCGACTGTTAAAGGACGTTCGTCCTTTATCCTCATTGTAATCCTGCTTTTCTATAATTTGGAGCAAAGGAGTGTTTTTACCAGCTTCGATGGTACACACTAGTTCTCATTATTTCACTGAACTTAAGCAAGAGTTATCATTTTTGTGCTAATCACTTTCGTGATATCACAACTAATCAATCTCGCTTTACTAAATCTACGCTGAAACCGGGACTTGAACCACCGACCTCCAGGTTACAAGTCCACCGCCTTATCGATCAAGCTACTGAGGACGTTGCACTGACCTTAAGCAACGTCCAGCGAGGCTAGAACTGGGATAGGTGACCATTAGAATTCAAATCCTCGTTATGAGGTCTATTCCCGGTCCCATTCAGGCTGGGTGAGTTTAATTTGGGTCGCTGGTTAGTAAGTTTCCATCGAATCAGTAGTTGAAAGAGACATTAAACCCAAACACATAAGATAACATCTCAATCCCATACACCAGTGGTTCCCAACTCAACTTCCACTGCGACCCACTTTTTTAAATTTCTGAGACCCGCGACCCACCAAATGTGTATTCATAGCATAGCAAGGTGTATGGCACGTGTCTGATGCTGTGCACTGCTGATTCATATTATAATAATTAACCCCTCGAAAGTCTAAGGGTACATTTTATACACATTTTTTTTTTCTTCAATAAAGAGCGCCATTGGATTTTTATTTAACATTTTTACGAATCAGAAAACTTTTAAATTTTTTCTACCTAAGAACTAAGACCTTGCGAAGACCCATGAAACCTTCTGGCGACCCACTTGAAACCTTCTCGAGACCCACCAGTGGGTCGCGACCCACCAGTTGGGAACCACTGCCATACACCCTCTATCTGTAATCTGTATACAATATTTCACCACCCTGTAACACATGCTGTAGTGAATCCAGTCAATTTGGTGAATCTAGCTAATATCTATAGCTGATAATATCTAGAATGCTAGAATTGCTAGATATCCACGCCTGTTCGACCTTGGCAATGACTTTCAAGTCGACTCGTATCTTGCCTTGGATGTCGGCAGTTTTTCACCAGTGTGTCGAATCTTGTTTCATTACATTGATTCCAACGGAAAACTGAATGAGGAAAACGACAGTTCCAAAGAGGAAAAAATCCAATGTTGCGTAATCGTGTCATAATAGGATTAATCAAATCTTGAGGCATATATTATTATGTAATTATGTAATACATAGGTAGGTAGATACCAGCTTTTTTGGAAAGAACTTTATGAGATATATAAAATATGTTTTACATGTTTCATACAAAAGCGGAGGTTATTCTGAAGGAGGATTTATCCTTCAGCCGCAGTTAACTCACAAAACATGCTATATTATATTCCCATTAATCTTACCTAGCCTGAAGATGGGCCGGATATAATCATAAAACCTGGAGATTATTAGCAAGTACGTGTTCATTTTTTTTACTAATATAATAATGAGAAGAAAAAAAATATTTGTAGGTTTCTCAATTTTAATGGGTAGCGTAGAATCTCTATATATAAAACAGAAAAAAGGACTACCTACCTACCTATGTTTGTTTGTCCGGAGTTGTTTAACACAAACGGTAAGAGATAGCGAAAAATGTCTCAGAATTGACCCCCCCAAAACCAATATCGCTTTGTCCAGAAAAATTATAAAAAGTTCAAAAAGGCATTACTATCCAGCAGTACGGCCATGCCTTAGTAAATTTGAAATTTAGTCCCGTTGCAAAGCACGGGCAAACGGCTAGTCATATATAGGAGTTTAGCATTACACAATATCTTGTTATATTTTTACTTTCCTTATCCTATAATAAGGAAAGTATTGTATTCGTCGAAAATTTGACCTACCCAGCTTTTCACATTTCTGGACGAATCATAGCCTCAGGATACCAAAAAAGTGGTTTTCAGCCATTGGTCCGTGCGTCTGTCTGTGTGTCTGTCTGTGTGTCTGTGTGTCTGTGTGTGAACAGGATATCTCAAGAACGGTAAGAGCTAGAGACTTGAAATTTGGTATGGTAATTAATTTTATACACCAGACGAACCATGAAACTTTTGGTTGAAATCGGCCGCATTCTGCGGCCGCAGGGCCGCAAATATTGGCCGCAAGCACCGCTTCTTTGAATTGGTTAAAGATACAAAAAAAGTTCGAGAACAACATTTTCTCAGATTAAAAAAATAATAGGGGTTCACTCTGATCATTTTTTTGATATCTTTAACTTTTTGGAAACCGGCCCCAATTTACCGGTATTGTAGGGGGACCCGATTGGACTAACTTTTTTATTATTCATCCTAGATGGGGGTTGTGACATATCAAATTAAATGATTTTGAAGTGCTGATCACGAATTTGGCATTGATTTTTAGTTATCTGTTACCGTTCAGTCACCAGTGGCGGAATTCGACTCCTTTTTGGGAGATAAGGAAAGTCGTGTGATGTTTACACCAGATTTTTTTTACTAAAATTCCACCACTGTTCGCTGTTTCACATCATAGTAGCTACTCATTTGTTCTTTCGAGGTATGAGTGGACCCCGAACATACATGATGTGCAGGTACAGAGCAGACAAAATCCTGCCCCCCTGGCCATCGAACCCAGGTCACCCTTTGTGCAATGCCTAGCGCGCTAACTCACTCGCTCGCGGTGACCACTAAATTTATTTACTAACAATACACATTTATAGTTTACATCTGGAGAAGATGACTTCGCTGTATTCTCAGCTTTCAGTAATAATAGTCCGTATCAGACACGAAATTACTTGACATTTTTTTTAACTTTCCTGATTTCCACAGGGCACTTTGTTTCACAAATATGTCGCCAACATAATTTGTTTCACACGATCTCATACGAAATGAAATCATCTCTATGTTCATTGATCAATTTGGCCATGTCCTCAAACTTGAGAAAGGCCAAGTACTCAGACCTCGTCCCCTAAAAAACACATGTGTCCAATTGTCTACTTGAATTAATTAAACACAGTAGTGGCTAAATACCCTTATAGTATAACTACACAACGCATTCGCTGGAGTGGGCGCGATTGATTGGTCTCTAATTATTGTTAAATTGATAATTTGATAATAATAGTCATAATAATTTAACTGCCGTCTCTCATAAGCACATGTTCATTGATAAGAATATTGCTCTAGAAAAAACCAAATCAATAAATTAATTAGACAGAGATGCATAATAATGATCAGAGTATTAATGTAATGATTGAATTGCATAATTTATCATAATAGCAATATAAGTATTAGTTTCTTTCTGTAGACATCATTCAGACACATGCTGAATACCTAAATGGTTTTAATTTCAGTTTATTTATAAGAAATAAAGAGGAGAGTATACCTAAACAAATGAATTTCAGTTACTGGAAAATCTATTTAAAAAAAAAAAATACACCGCCAATTTTTGCATTAATAGGTACTTCCTCATGAATGCTTCACATCGAATCGCCTTGGCAAAATTTTTTTCATCGACTTTCCATTATCGATAAGTATATATTATACTAGCGGGCTGTCGCCCGCTTTGCGGGCCGAGGCATGGCCGTGAATCCAAAAAATCCTTTTTCGCCAATGGCAGGTGTTGTAGTGGGAATTTCGAAAAATCCCGTCTTATTGCACATCTAGACTATAAGACAAAGCTACCTACCAAATTTCAGCTTCCTAGGACTTACAGTTTGATGGGCTGTAGAGCGATGATCAGTCAGTGGTCAGTCAGTCAGTGACTTTGACATTTATATATTAAGGGCGGAATTAATAGACAACATCAATAACTTAAGTCGTTAGTAAGTGTCGGTTTTCCCTATCTTACACAGTACGCAATCCGTGACTTAGCGCCACAGAGGTATTACGAAAACGTCTATTAATTCGGCCCTAAGATTTTGAGATTTTTGACAAAATTTGACTTTTATCTCCAACAATTCTCAACCAATTCTCTTCAAACATGTTTTAAATGGCAGAAAACCTTTTTTCTACAATCTAAATTCTATACGAAAAATCTGTAACGAAAAGTTGAATGAGGTCTTCAACTTTTGCACTTTTTTTTCTTCAAAAAATTCATTTTCTTGAACATCAGACAGAGCTCAACTATAATTTATTCAATAAAAATTACAAGGCCACCACTGGCGGCACCAATTTTAACAAAAAGTTTTGCTCCCTCTCTACATGAGGTCTACATGCCAAAAGTTTCAAGTCTCGAGCTTATGCCGTTCTTGTGATATTTTGTGTTTGAAACTTTAGATTTTAGCTCTGGGGTCCCTAAAACGTGTTTTGGCACTGAAAACTAACTATCGTAAATTTTAGGCGATTCCATTACTTTCCTTTCTATAAGATAAAGAAAGTTTAATATTGAGGTAATTTGTGAGAATATGAAGATTTAATAACAATAAAGTGATAAAACAAAATAACGAAAGGCAAGAAAGTTTTTTTTTTTCACAACCACTAATGAATGATAAAGAGGTTGAACTAATTTGTGAGATTATAAAAATGGATCTAAAGACTTTCAGTATCCAGCAAATAAGACCAACTGTACTATAGGTATTCTTTATGCTCATATTATGTATCTTTATACTCTCACAAATTATACGTATTTCTTTATCATTAGTGGGTTGATATGATAATGAAAGCAAAAAGCTAATTGCTAGACTGTTGGGCAGAACCAGCCATTATGCCGGTAGGTAACTATTGAATAGTTGTTTCTGCATTCAGTTGGCGGAAAGTCTTTTGAAGTCAACTTTCAGTTCCGGTAATTTGCAAGTAGTTTATGTAATAACTTGTCAAACGTATGAATTTACTAGCGATACCTAGTTATTTTTTATGGTAATTGTTTATTATTTTGTTCAGTTGCATAAAAGTTTCAATTATTACTATTTGATACTTCATTTTTTTATTGCTAAGACTGATTTCAAGATTAGATTTGATAAGAACACTGCAGTTGAAATTGTGAAATAGAGATTGAATCTTTGTAGGTATTTAGGTAATGCATTAATTTGCTGGTATTAATTGTAAGTATTGTTGTGCTATTTTGGGTGGTTAAATTGAAATTTGTATAGCTACATATACGTAATATTCTAAAGAATCAATATATCATAAACCATACAAAATGAGGAACTCAGAAAACAGGGTTTAATAAAATGAAATGGTATCTTATCTTACGGTATTGGGTAGTCTGAATCAGCGACGGGAAAAGACAAACAAAAAGAAAAATACATAACATTCGAGAAAAAATATAACTCAAACGCCCAATTGTACAATTTCTCATGGGTTTATTTAATCAATAACTTGAAGCAACTTTATACACAATCGAATGTTAAAAGGCCAATTAAATTAAACCAGTCAGCTAGTGACAATGTAATCCATACTCAGGGAGATGCCAAACAGAACAAAAAATTGTTGATTTCCTGTTCCTCACTATTTCAAGTAAATAAACTGATTAGGTGATTACTTCAATAAATTCAACAATTTGAATTGGATCAAACTAATCTTATTCAATGTTTTATGATTTCCTGCTTTCCTCTCTGCCCTCTGGGTTCAGCTAAACTGATACAAACTGATCTTGTGTCTTTATCCTTCCTCTCTACCGCTTCTGATTTCCTCTTACTTTCCTGACTAACCTGCCATTGCCCCGTGGGTATCATAACGTGGGTGTCAGCCAGTCTCGGGCATATTGCCAGACTTTGACATGACCAGGATATGCTACACACCCACACATAATAGCAGCAATGTCTTCTGTAGTTCCCGCCAGGACTGGAAGCAAACTTTCATTTCTTTTGGCCTTGTCATAATGCAGCGGCGTGTAGCTCTTGTTTCCTCTTGTACACTGTGCAAATTCTGAATGGTGCTAATTGGATGTGTGTCGAACTATCTAGAACTAATAATTGCAAGTATTATTTTATCTTATTATCACTATATTAACCGTGGTGTGTACGACCCTCAATGTTGTTATGCACCACTAAAATCTAATAAAAGATAGATAAATTAATAGGTACATGTACACATACTAACTTTAGCGGGAACCTTTGTAATGCTTATAATTTGTGTACCGACTGGTTTGTCATTAACGGGTTGGTATGTGAATTCCAGATTTGCAAAATACAAATAACCTATTTATATGTGCACTGTACAAGTATACATATTAGATAAATTCTCTTGACGAGCGCTGGCCCGCCGGCAAGCTTCACTACATAATTATTATAGGTGTTTTCAACTAATCCGAGACCTGTAAACTACAACTTTAGATATACAGTATGTTTCAGAAAAGGTGGCCACCCCCTCGTAACTTTTGAACGCGACGGAATTTTTCAATTCTGTAAAGTTCTAAGTACAGAAAGTGCCCTATGGCCCATCCTGTGGTCATATTTATTTTAGGCCCCGTTTGGCCCTTCCGGCTTTTAGGCCATATTTTTTCATTTTTCTCGCGAATTTTAAATGGAATGCTATATTTTTTATTCCTGTCAATTAAAATCCAAATCAGGTTGAGTATAATAAGCTTTTAAAATTTTCAAAAACCTTATCAGGGGCGGAGCTGGTAGGGTGCAAGGTTCAAAACTGTTACACCCTGTATTTCAGCGTCAGTTAGATTTTTTTGTACAATTTTTATTTACATAGGTTCAAAATATTGTTTTACATCATATGAAATCAAAAAATATTCTTGTTTACATTTAATCAGGGCCGTAATTAAATTTTCGTAAAAGTACTTTTTTTCTCACGTCAATTTTTCCGAAAATTAATGGTGTTTTCGAAATTGGCATTTTTAGAGGTGAAAGTCTGCAATGACATATGTTTTTTTATGCTAAATATCGAAAGAAAACTTAACAGAGAAGCTATTAAGGTCATAAAAAAGGACATTTAACCTGCTAGTTTTTTCACAACAGTGTCCGGTAAAGTGGGTGAATTTCGAAATTATTGGATTTTTTTGTTGTTGAGGAAACACAATTGGCATAGAAAATAAATAGTACCTAATAAGGGAATAATAATTCAAATAACTTAACAAAATACGAAGTTAAATGAAAATTATTTCTTCTAAATCAGTGCCGGATTTTTATTTCTCTTTTTTTTTACTCTTCAAAGTTCAGTCCGATGGCGCGTTGTATGCAACGATAAATAATACCTTATAAGAGAATTAATCTTCACTAAACATAAATACATAAGAAATTAAATGAAAAAAATGGTACTTAACCTGGAAAATGGCTCTTTATTTAGAAACTGGTATTCATTACTAGAAACTCCAGTATGTTTTTTCTTAATTTGGGTTTAATATCGCTTTCAACTGCATGGTCATAATATGATCATATCACGACGAGGGTGTTACCCTACATTCGCAGGAAACTCACCAACCTGCTATAATTACATTTATCTCACCCAGCCTAGGTTAGGCCGGAATGCCAGCATCACGAAGTCTTCACCTCGCTGGACGATGCTTAACTTCGGTGATCCTACAAGAATCGTTGTATACAACGCGCCATCGGACTGAACTTTGAAGAGTGAAAAAAAGAGAGAGAAAAAAATCCGGCACTGATTCAGAAGAAATAATTTTCATTTAATTTCGTATTTTGTTATGTTATTTGAAGTATTATTCCCTTATTAGGTACTATTTTCTATGCCAGTTGTGTTTCCTCAACAAAAAAAAATCCAATAATTTCGAAATTCACCCATTTTACCGGACACTGTTGTGAAAAAACTAGCAGGTTAAATGTCCTTTTTTATGACCTTAATAGCTTCTCCGTTAAGTTTTCTTTCAATATTAAGCATAAAAAACATATGTCATTGCAGACTTTCAGCTCTAAAAATGCCAATTTCGAAAACACCATTAATTTTCGGAAAAATTGACGCGAGAAAAAAAGTACTTTTACGAAAATTTAACTACGGCCCTGATTAAATGTAAACAAGAATATTTTTTGATTTCATAAGATGTAAAACAATATTTTGAACCTATGTAAATAAAAATTGTACAAAAAAATCTAACTGACGCTGAAATACAGGGTGTAACAGTTTTGAACCTTGCACCCTACCAGCTCCGCCCCTGATAAGGTTTTTGAAAATTTTAAAAGCTTATTATACTCAGCCTGATTTGGATTTTAATTGACAGGAATAAAAAATATAGCATTCCATTTAAAATTTGCGAGAAAAATGAAAAAATATGGCCTAAAAGCCGGAAGGGCCAAACGGGGCCTAAAATAAATATGACCACAGGATGGGCCATAGGGCACTTTCTATACTTAGAACTTTACAGAATTGAAAAATTCCGTCGCGTTCAAAAGTTACGAGGGGGTGGCCACCTTTTCTGAAACATACTGTATAGTACCTGTCGATAGGTGCTAGGTTAAGATAGGCAGTAAGGATAGAAAACCGTTATTGACAATATAATCTTAGGTACTACATATCTTGAAAAACGCTCCAACTGGCGAAATCCATATTTGTTGGTAGTAAATTGTGTTGATCTTCTTCTTCGTTCATTTTGCTTGGGGTTGGTGTTGGTTATCCTCTTCCTAATGGTTGAGGTTGGTTGGTTCTGGCACTTCTGCTTTCACATTGTTCGGCTGAATGTCCTTCCCAAAGCCACCCTGTTAAGAGCGCCAACAATGTGTGTTATTGTCTTTTCGGCCGACATGGCTCACATGGCTGGACCGTATCTGTTTAATCTACTAGCCAAGTGGTTAATGCGCTAGTCTGGTAATCCAGGTAGCGTAGGGATCCGTTGGTTCGAATCCCACCTAGTGCATGAATTTTTCCTCATTAATTTGACCTTGTGACCATATATAATAATAAGACTCCGAGGATTAGATGGTAGAAAATGCTTTGAGCATCAACCTCGCCTGGTGGTTACCTTCCTCCAAAGAGTGTTATTATTATTATTATTACAAATACTGTAAATTTTATGGGCTGGTTAGACTATTAAAAATAAAATAATAAATAATATAATAAAATAAGGCATATTATTATGAAACTATAGTTATATCTTGGATTCTGATCTGATCGTCAGGCACCCTGTAGTCAGGCAAAAACCTTCACCTACACATTCCTCAGGCCATTAATATTACTGGATCAATTCTAGACTATACTGAGTAGCAGGAATGTCAGTAATGCCAATTGTTGGTACTTCTATCCTACACATATTGGCGCCTCCTTGAAAACCAGTTAGCAAATTTCCAGTTGCTAAACTTCCAGATAATCTGATGAGTCATATAGTTAGGATTAGGATCGATACGTAGAATATTTTTAATGTAGTGAGGCTTTAAAATATTCATTGGACCAAGAGGTGTAGTCAATATTTTCTTCGTAATAATGCTGTTTACCTTCTTTAAAGTTTTTTAGGACGATACTTTCCAAATAACAAAAGGTGCACAGTCAGTATTATTTTCTTCATTATAATAATGTCTGATGAGGTCAATTAAATTGTCCAAAATGTTCAAGTGATTTTTTTCTTTTCTTTTTTTTTCTTTTCTGTCTGATTGTGTTAATTTTTTCCTAATATGTATAAGAAGAACCTGATGGAGGTTTTGAGTCTAGATTTCTTGGTGATGATCAAAGTTTCTAGTCAAATTTTCTTAATAAGACCTGTTAGAGGTCAATATTGTTTGGATAAGTCAAACCAATATTAACAGATTTCAATATCCCGTTTGAACGGAATAAGGCAAAGAAAAAGAAGAGGAGAGGTCAATATTGTTAATATTTTCTCATTAAAATCTGATGAAGGTTTGAGGTCAAAATTTTCTTTCTCCATAACGTCTGATTTAGGATTTAAGTCAAATTATCTTCATCATGCCTGATGAAATTTTAAAGGCTCTTACTCTAGAACAAAGAAATGAGAGAAGACATAGAGTTTTCCAACCACCGGGTGCGGTTTTGTAAATAATATTGAGAAAACCACCTGATCAATCAACTTCATGATCAGGTGTAATTGCGTTTAACTTAACATTCTTCAAGTCTTGGAACCTGATCATTTACATCAACTTCAGTAGATCAATCGCTAAGGCACTGGACTCGTGACCCGGAGATCAGTGGTTTGAGACCTTCGCGTCGCTAAATTTAGTAAAGCAAGTAATATTGTGAAATAACTACTCTTATGATCAGCACAAAATGATGATCTTAACCTTATCATTTAAGAGAAATGGATCATTTGTAAATATTTTTTAAATGGACTTCATTAGGAGCGATAAAGGAGTCCGAAGCCCAGAACCCGATGAAATCCTTGGTAGAAAAAAAACCCCATATGAACGTGTAGACCTCAAAATCCAACAATGTAAATAAGACTTCAAAAATCCGTATGGGATCTGATTCATATATTGATTAAGTTCATCAGTTAGTTTTTATTTTGTGAAACTAAACCAGAAGTTTGATGCAAGGTGTTACAACTTGTGAGTTAAGATAGGTTCTTTGTGTTATAGGTTGGAGTCATAGGACACTTCAGATGTACCTAGGTAGATATTTGATACTAAAGTATCAAGTAAATCCTAAACAGTTAAGACTCAAGACTAACGTGAAGCTTTTAATCATATGTGACATTCTTCATGGAATTTCTCGAAGCACCTCATTACATTCATTTTCACTGTTTATTATTTGAACATATCCCACGGAATTCCCAAACTCATTAGCGTTTTAAGAAGAATTCATCAAAAAAACCCTTTATCACATGTCTGTCAAATATTTCATCTCATTATCATGCTTAGTAAAAGAAAACTAATCTAGCTGACAGGTGTTGTTTCCAATCAGCTTACCGTATCTCTTTTTAATTTGGGTTTAACGTTGCTTTCAACTGCATGGTCATATTACGACGAGGGTGTTACCCTCCATTCGCAGAAAACTGACACACCTGCTACCCACTTTAACCTCACCCAGCCTCGGTTGGCCCTCGCTGGACGTTGCTCAACTTCGATGATCCTACGAGAACCGCTGCATTGAACGCGCCATCGATGCTGGCTATCTCTTTTTTGAATGCAACCATTTATAACCGTTTAAGGTAGGATATAGGAAATCTAGATGTTTTTGTGTAGGAATTTCATGCTAAGAAAACAATACTAATCAGTCGACAGGATTTTTTACCATGTACATATTTATGTCATTAATTAAAGTGTACTTCATGACGGTTTTCTCTGTGTTCATCACTTATTAATGTCTGTTTTTGAGAAAAATAACTATTGGTCTCGTTAATTAGAATAATCAGCGAGGTTAGATCTTTGTTTCAGGCATGAAAAGTGACTGGGGAAATACTGTTCTATGTGTGCAAAATCTTTGATTAAAGTGTAGTTCATGTTTGTCTTCTCTGTGTTCATCACTTTGTCTTTGTTTATGAGGATTATACTTTGGTCTCATTAATTAGACTAATCAGCGACGATCTTTGTTTCAGGTATCAAAAGTGATTGAGCAAATTCTGCTACATGTGCGCAAACAGTAAATAAATCTGTTTTTCAAATGTGACAAGTGTTTTTCAATGGTATTTCTACTGTCTATCACTTATTTAAATGAGAAGCATGTCTATTAGGTAAGTTAATGGATGCTCTTAAACCTAAACTAAGTACTCATTATTCAACAAACAAAAAATACTCGTGATATTGGCATTCCAGCCCAACACATGCTGGGTGCGGTTATTTTGGGTAGCAGTTTTGTAAGTTTCCTGCTAATGGAGGGTAACACCGCCGTCGTGATATGACCATGCAGTTAAAAGCGACGTTAAGCCCAAAATTAAAAAAAATCTATTTCTTCATTAGAGTCAGTATTTTCTAGAAGCATTTGTGTCAGGGTTACAACTGCTAGGAGCACGGAAGTATGTTTAGTAGGTTAACGGAATTGGAGGTAAACAGAACAATCAGAGCCATAGTTGACCTTCCCAACAATGTCAGAACTCAGGAGGTGTAGCAGTATGAGCTAATCAGATACACCTAGTTCACGTACCTTTTAGCATTGGTAAGTCAGGGGCATAACAAACTATTTGTTATAAGGTGCATTTTAGACATCCCAAGTAATGTTATAGGTCTGTATTTTATGTAAAACTAGGATTCTTTAAAGAATCTTGGTTTCACATAAGGTATTACATATGACGCTTAACAAACGATTGGTAAGATACTTCTTTTTTATGTTCCTCATCTATGGAAGTTTGAAAACTATCTTGGCAATCAATTACGACCATATCAATTGGATAGTCAGGTACATCTAGAAAGTCAGCCCCTATTGAAAATGCAGGGACCTTTGGCATTGGAAATTCAGGTACCTACTTTTAGATACTTCTTTCCCGTAGTTTGTCACGGTAGTATAGTGTTGACATACAAAACTAATTACTGATGTTAACTTTGAGATGGTTGAACATTATTTTGTTCCTATAATTTCCGAGGATAGATTTAAACATTTTCATCGATTTCTCATCGCTTTCTAAAACCTAGTTGATCGCTACTATTGAAACTAAGGTGCATTAAGGTACATCTATTTTATTTATTTATTTTTGTTTAAGGCTATTTCTTTGATATACCTGGGTATTTAGTACTTATCTTTAACGTACAGGCATTGTGAAAAGAACTAAGTAAGTACCTTATTTATTTATTTTTATTTATTTAGAAATTCTTTATTAGTAGAACATAATTATATACAGACAAATAATGGTAAAAAATAAATATAAAAATTGACAATATTAATAATATAAACAAGAAAAAAAAAATGAACAAAATATATGCATATGTCCTAACTAAAGGGCGGGGTTATTGCCTATGGCAATCTTTTCCACCCAACCCTTTATTGTTTTGATCCTCAGCACCTTGCCTGATGGTACCGCCATCTTCCGCAGGCTGTCTAATAGAGTCTAGTGCACTAATCTGCGTGTCTCACACGTCTAATGTTCGTGTCTAATGGCCTAATGCACCAATCCATTTCCTCATTCAGTCCCGTGGCCTTGTGGTTCGTTTCAAATGTTCCCCATTTCAATTCCGTAATTCCGTCACAGTTTTCTGCTGTCACCTGTCATACTTATGATCATAAATTTAGGTAGGTATATGTATGTATTCCCACCTTTACACGAAGGTATATATTTATATGTATATTATTATACACGAGTTTCTTAAGGTTCTTTTAAGATAATTAGGTTAAGTATTGCCGACCCCAAGTAGGTTTGGGAAAAAGCAAAGTAAAAGGAGAAGAAGAAAAAGAAGATAAGAAAATGATGCTATTACACTTAAAATTATAATGGGTATTTTGGTGAAAATAAAGTAGGTAATTTAAATAACACTTTTTTGTGAATCTTACCACTCTGCCTTTTTAAAGCTTAGGGTTTCTTTTTTGTTTTATATTTGTGTCTCTGACAGTGGAGATCATTATTTTGAGATGGGAATTTTTTATTATTATTATATTATGCTTTATTAGGTAAGACAAAATACATACGAGTATATACTCGTATACTAAAATACAATAAAATTATAATGAAAAAATAAATAGAGTGATCAAAGAAACAAGAACAAAAAAGAGAATAAAGCTAATGTCCTACCTAAAGTGCGGGGCTATTGAATGTGGCGATCTCTTCCACCCAACCCTTGCCGGAAACTCACAATCCGGCTACCCAAATGTATTTTACATAGGGCAAAAGTAAAAAAAATCGGGATCACAAGTTCGGACTTGAGCATTACGAGTATAGTTCCCCCCATTGAAAACAGTACCTACGCAAAATATAGACTTAATCGGCTATCCAAGTTCTGAACTCATTGGACGTTATTTACCTTCAGTGACAGAACGAGAACTGTAGCCCATTCCACAAACACTTTCCACTCTCAAAATCCCCGAATCTTGAGAGGGAGATTTGGAGATTATGAGAGTGGAGAGTGTTTCTGACACGGCTACTGGTTTATTCAACGTGCCATCGCGACGCTCGCCCGTGTATACTCTTGTAAGTGCCTATATAGTCATTCATTATTTATCATTAGAATAGAATAATAATATTTATTTGTAATATTATGTACAATATACAATATTACCCGACCTCAGTAGCTGGATCGATAGGGCGGCGGAATTGTGACCTGGAGGTCGGTGGTTCAAGTCCCGGTTTCAGCGTAGATTTAGTAAAACGAGTTTGAGTAGTTGTGATACATATTGTAACATATTATTTATCATTAGACACATTCATTATTAATTTATCATTAGTATTCATTATTCAAAATGTTATCTGGAACCATCGTATTGAATGACATTGATATTAAAGAGAAAGTAAGCAAAAAAGTGCATTTTTTGGAGGATAAGAAAAGCTTTTTTAGCCGTTGTCATATGAATTGCGCCAAATGACTTACCTACATTTACACGTAAAATCTCATCTATTCTTATCAGTTTACACCTCGTCATAATGAGAGTTACTCATTCTCTTTGCTCGTATCACTACTTATCTCTTATCATACATTATGGAAAATACATTACTGTCAAGCCGCAGTGGAGTCTTGAATGACTCTCCAGGGGCTGAGATTGAACTTGAAAATTGACTCAACGTGGAGATATAACGTGGAGGAAGAGGTTGCCAAAGGCAATAACCCCGCCCTTTAGTTAGGACACATATTATGTATATATTTATTTATTTTTTCTTTAATTTTACTTCCGAGAAATTTCTAATATTAGAAATCGGAAGTATTGTGTTCGTTTTTGTAAAAAAAAATATTTTTTTGCTCCGATTTCAATTTTTTTCATATTTCTGGACGTTTCATAACCTCCTGAGCAAATTTGGTTTTGTGTCCGTCTGTCGGTCTGTCGGTCTGTCGGTCTGTCTGTCGGTCTGTTAAAACGATTCCTTGTAACGCGCAAATCTCGGAAACTACTCGACCGATTTTGATGAAATTTTGTACACATCTAGGAGACATTCTGTACATGGTCCCATTTTAAATACATCAAATTCGTACTAGCGGCTCTGGGTGAAAGAGACCATGCGCCTGACCACTAACTTTTTAGTTAAATGCTTATATCTCGTGAACGGTACACCCGATTTTGATGAAATTTTGTATGTATATGTATGTTATTGTTTTACACAGGCTATTCATATTTTCTTTTTAATTAATTATAATTTGACTCTGATATTTAAGAAAATCCGAAATTTTGGACAATAAAGTCAAAAAATAAGAACCACCACTTGCCGATACAGAATTTTTTGTAGAATCTAGAATGTAGAAAAAACGATGTTCTACCATATAAAATAAATTTGAAGAAAATCGGTTCAGCCCTTTAGGAGATACAAGTAATTTAGTATAAAAACTCAAAATTCGCACGTGTACACAATGTGAAACAATCACGAGGAAGTATTGTGTCCATAATTGGCAGTGTTTTTTCTTCTATTATCTATATTGTATTTTAATTTGTAATTATTTGTGTTGTATATAATATGTCCTATTAATAAAGTGTAAATAAATAAAAATAGGTATTTAAATCGAGCGAATACTATTTTACTCCCTAATACAGTCATTGGAATCAATTCCATGAGTTCCATCGATTCTTAGCGAAGTGATTCCATACCGTTTTTTGGTATTAGAATTCCCACCACTAGAAAATATTAAAATACATAGGTATGTTGTTTCAATTTATACACATGAACCTAGTAACTCCTTTGTTAAGTTTTCTGCCTCTTAACCTGGAGGCTAATAATTGACTAGGGCCCCCAGAACCAAGCCAATGGTGGTATATTGCCTGTTTATAGTCCCCCGGTCAGACTGCTGGTCTACTCCCTGTTTATAGTCCCCATTTAGTATAACTTAGGTATTATCTACTTATTGGATATACATACTTCATTTCTGCCTAAAATTTCTGTCCTTCAATACATCTCCGAAAAGAAGCAAAAAATTATACAGATCTGAAGGGTGTCATGAATCATTCACTTGAGAGAGTTGAGAGTGCCTCAAATCAAAACTCAATTTTTTCTAAATATCGTTAGAAATCCTTATTTATGTAATGCCCAAGTCACAGAGTTTACGGTTTCAAAACGTGTTCCTGCTGTTGAACCATGGGAACATTGGAAAACCGTGACTATCATTTTATACGTTTCATCATTAAATTTCTAATCATCAGCGAAATATGTAAAAATCAGTTTAATCATCAGCACAAAAATCTCTTTTTTTGTTGTTCAGGATTTTCCCATTTTTTTAATGAACACGCTTCACCGAGTTGAACTTTTGGAACTTCGCCTTTTACGACTGACTTGAAAATGAATGCACCAAACACGATGCCATCACTTGTTGAGTTCGTGGTGTGAATTGCACAAGAAAAAAAGCATTAATTCCTTTTCGACGTAAAATAAGCTTGGGTAAAATACCACCATCACTTATTATTACTAATCATTTTCAATCAAACTTTATTTACAATAATATCGATGCAAAAAAATACAAAATATACCTACCTAGAAAATTAAAAAAAGTTTGATCAATGGTGGTGGTTATATTACCTATCAATTTCCTGGTGTAAATTCCACAAGAAAAAGGCATCACCTACATACATTTTTCCTTTTCAACGCAAAAACAAGCTTGGGTAAAATACATCACTTGTTAAGTTCGTGATGAAAATTGTCCCCGTCCTTTACATGTCACGTGATAGCTCTTAATTGCTAAGGAAATGCACTTAATTGCCGAAGGATAGATGACTGGAGGACACAACACGAGGAGCAAGGACAGAGTGGACAGTAGTCACCGCGAGTGGTGTAGCGCACAGCACGCAGAGTGACCTGGGTTCGATTCCCAGCGGAAACGTAATTTTTCGACTTTAGATGTTACGCGGTCTATTTAAATGACTTAATTTTATTATTATTAAGTACCTAGGTAAATAAATACAGCTTATATTTTGAAGAAAAAAAATGCTTTATTTTCTTCTGGAGCTGTATTTTTTAAGAAAAAAAAAATGCTTCACTTTCTTCTGGGAGACTCTGTGGTTCTTTATTTTTTCTTTCGTAACATTTACCTACTCTCGAAATTTGAATGGGAACTGTTGCAACTATGTAGTTGTGAAACAGTTTTCAGTGAATGGGATTCGATATCATTATGAAACGTTGCGAGACAAAGGCCTGAATCACGAAATAAGATTAAATATTAGGATTTGTTAATCCAAGCCAGTATCACTTAACAGCTGATATAAACGTAGATTTAAAAACAATATTACATATAGATAAAAAAAACTAACAATGCTCTGTGACAACTAACAATGTCTTATGTGAAGCATTTCCTCAATAGAAAATGGCGGACACCATAATAATTATGTCAATGGGATGGTGAACCCAAATTAAAAAAAAAAATCAATTTCCCCACTCGCCCTCCCCCAATAATTCCCCATGCCCCACTGACCTACGAGAGGCTTGACAATTAACATTAATCAGTTCTCTACGGCACTCTTATCATTATTTGAGAGTTGTGTGGAATATTAATGACTCGCTGATAAGACGGCACAAGTGGCATGCCTGTTATCGATGCGATTTTTTTGCAAATTGACTTGAAAATTATGACAATTACAGGAAAAAAATAATGTATTACTTCCGAGAATTTTCTGATATTAGACATCGGAAGTATTTTATATCTCATTGTCTTTTTTTTGACACATTGTGAACTTATTTTTATTTTTCTAGTTTGTTCGAAATAAATTATTGAAAAAAATGAGTGACAAAGTCGATTTGGTTTCACAGAAATCACAGAACAAAAATTGTGGATGATTCAACCTTTTCCCTTAAATCCAAGGAAATTTAGTAAAATAAAATGAAAATTACGAGATCAATAATAGGAAAATAAATAATTAGTAAGAATCAAATCATTAAAATTATTGTATTCATTTAATTAAAATTACAAATAAATTGTGCCGAACTTATAGAGCTTATGAACTTCCTTCTAATAAAGCTCTATATAATAATAATAATAATAAGTTAGTCATTTCATCCATCATACGTGGACAGCTGGTCCACGTATTCTCAATCCTAACTTCTCCCACTTGAGTTTTTTCAGCCTGTATCGTGTGTGGAAAATTTTCAGCCTTCATCCACTTGGAAAGTTTTGATTAATGATGTGTACGCATTCAAGGTATCGACGTACATATATATGATAGGTTTGTCATTTCCATCGCCACCCTCAACCCTCATATGCTTTGGATTTCACCCTTCGCCGTTGATATGCTCACCACGCCTGCTGTCAGTAGTCACCCTGGCATAGTCCGCAGAGTGGTGCAGGTTTGCATGCACGGTGACCTGGGTTCGATACACAGCAGGTTAGAAAGAATTTCTGCTCTGTACTTGCATGTCTGAGGTTCACTCATATATACTTCGTGATAAAAAATAATATATAAAACCCGGTTATTGCGGAACACTAGTATACAGGGTGATTCAGAAAAGTACCGTCAAACGTTAACCACATATTCTATGGGCTAGTTAAGGAGGGGTCAACTCTATAAAAGAAAGTGCGCAAATGCCTCCTAACGGAGGTACACGCCCCTTAAGGTGTTTTTAAACAATCGAAATTTTCATTTTACGGCTTACCTATTTAAGATATCGCAATGTGGTAAAAAAATCACTCTCAATACTAGATAGCACCTTTCTTTTGGCACAAAATTTAACACCATTCCAATGTCAGGGGCGGTCTCAGGAGAGTCAGATGGTAGAAAAAAGGTTCTAAATTTTTAGTCGTTGCTTGTAATTGAATTTGGTTTTCACCCTATTAAAACGTCTGTCATTGTCTACAAAAATGTTTTGAATAATTTTTTTCTCAAACCAACACAAACGCTTGAAAATCGAAATTGAAGGGCTTAAGCCGAAATAAGATTTACAGCAAATGTTCCTCATGGGCTCCTTTGGCTTCAATGCAGACCTCCATACGCCTTCGAAAAGATTGACGAACACGTTCAAATATTCCTCTTATTACATCCATTGTTAAATAATGAATTAGCTGAAAATTCTTGTTCTAAAATTGTATGCTAGTTGCATAGGTTTCAAAACTTAATGTGGTTTTAAAATCTTCAATTTCAATTTTCAAGCTTTTGTGTTAATTTGAGGGAAAAATTATTCAGACCATTTTTGTAGACAATGACATAGGTTTTATAATGGTGAAAACCAAATTCAATTACAAGCAACGACTAAAAAGTTAGAACGTTTTTTCTTCCATCTGACCCTCCTCAGACCGCCCCTGAAATTGGAATGCTGTTAAATTGTATGCCAAAAGAAAGGTTTCATCTAGTATTGAGAGTGATTTTTTTACCATATCGCGATATCCCAAATAGGTAAGCCGTAAAATGAAAATTTCGATTGTTTAAAAACACCTTAAGGGGCGTGTACCTCCGTTAGGAGGCATTTGCGCACTTTCTTATATAGAGTTGACCCCTCCTTAACTAGCCCATAGAATATGTGGTTAACGTTTGACGGTACTTTTCTGAATCACCCTGTATAATAACGCAGCTTACCAGTCTACATAAGTTAGATTTTAAAAACCATACTGACTAGTTTTCTATGTTTCTACTTCTATGCTGTCTATATGTATTATTTGATAAATAGGTATATAAAGGTGCCAAATACTTATACAATTACACTGTAAAATAATGCAACTTTCCATAGTATAAATAAGGATAGCTGATCTAGGTATCAATAAAATTGACAAGAAGGATAATAGAGCAGACAAAACCGCAGATATTGCCTATGCAGCCTATGGATCCTAGGTAGGTACAAACTGCATAATCATTTTACATAATATGATTGTATTAACCCTTCTTTTCTCGTATTTTTCTAAAATTCATTTTCTACAGTAAATGTGTTCTACGAGGATCAGACAGTTGGATTGCGCAGGATCAGTCTGAAATTTAGATTAAACTTGCTGAAAATAGTAGATTCAAAAAGGTTTTGGGACCACGCGGACCACAGAGTAAGTCCAAAATTTCACTGCATTGTTTGGATATCCCTCATTTATTGGAGAATTTGACAACTTACCATCAAGCGCACAAAAACAAATACATTGCAAGAAAATAGAAAAGGCTTAGGTATTTTTGATCAGTATGATCGTGTTCTAATGTCGCTGTAGGCAATACTCTCTCAGCCGGGTCTACCACTCTATTTTGACATCGAAAACTGGACTTTCCTCTTAAAACGTCTATATGATGCACCTGTTGGCTGACTAGAAAGAGTTGGCAAATTTCATCTTTTACTAGAAATTACTAGAAAAAAGATACTAGAAATCACTAGTAGACTTCGTGGTATGCAGATTCAATTTCCTCAAATGTTTGCGATATCTCTTCATTTGAGCAGTATATATAAATGAGATGGACGATAGACCTTATTATATTTATTCAGTAAGGAAATATATTAAGTATTAAGTATCGTGACTTTTGTAATAACACAATAACTAAATAACTATACACAGTAAACAGTATACAGTATGACTTTCAGCATTTTATTAGAAAGTAAAAAGGCAGACAGAAATCGCCAGAAAAAGTTACTCCAAAAAGGGTTAAATTTGGGAATACGAGTTATTACTGTCATTTGAACCTTATCAGTTACGACCGTCATCTAATCAAAAGCAGCCATACAACTTTCGAAATTCATCGTGAGGTTTCAGGCTTTGCGTAACCTTTTCACCACCAAACAAACACAAGAGTCCTTTTCAAACAACGTATCAATTTTCACTTCATTTGAAAAAGAATACATTATTGTGTTAATTTCTTTAGTCTTTTTTTTTTAAACAAAAATTGACGGTATGTACTCCCATTTATTACAATATTAAAATAAAAACAAACATGGAACTCTACCTGTATGTATCAACAATACTCTCGATAAGGCGCCGGACTCGTAACCTGAAGGTCGGTGGTTCGAGTCTCAACTAGGGGCAACTATTTAGGGCGAAATTAACAGACGTTTTTGTAATACCTCTGTGGCCTGTGGCGCCAAGTTTCGGATTGCGTACTGTCTTAGATGCGCAAAACCGATGTTAAGCAATGACTTAAGTTATCGATTATGTCTATTAATTTCGCCCTAAGTAAGGTGAGTTTGAGTAATTGTGATTGTGTTTATCACAAAAAATAAACTATGACAACCTATCTTCGGACTAAAGAATCGGACGAACTCAAGAAATGCAATTTCTATCTTGCCAACAAAGTGTCAATCATTTTCACAACAGAAACACAACACTCTAATCAACCCGATGCTAACCGTAGAAGCCTGACCTAAATAACACGATCGTTGTAATCCCATCGTAAATTAAGTGTTTGCAAAGTAGTGCGGAGGGTTCCCAACTTGATAAGTCATATAGTTATAGATAAGCGAGTTATATGCTAAAAGACACGTAAAAGATCATTTTTTAGAAAATTGAAGTTGAAATTGAAGCGACAAGCTGAGCTACCAATAAGAATACTATGATAGTAAATTTGTTGCGTCCTTTACATCAATCAGCAATTTTTATAATGTTTCATACATAATATATACTTATGTACTTTTCAAAAATGACTTCTCAAATGACCCACAACCAAATATAGAAAAGCAAAACCATCTTTAAAGGATCCCTCTTTTAAAAAGGATACCACAGTCCCACAAATATCACAGGGCCAACAATCATAGATCTTTGGAAACCCCTTCAAACGCATCACTCTCATCAGTATGCAGCAAGCTGAGAACTGCCAATGACCCTTCATGTGACCCACCTCCTATGCTTTTCCGAGGTGACAACTACACGAGACGTTTGAGTAGTAAAACACAGGCCAATTTAGGCGGAAAATAATCGTATGACCGTAGTTTGACCACATGACGTACTTCCAATGATAGTAGTAAATACTCCTAGTTAAGTATTCATTATTATCGTTAGGTATAGTTCATTTTGGTAGCGTCCAATCAGTGTGTTCATTTTGGTAGCGTCCAATCAGTGTGGGTATCACATGGTCTGAAAAACTCGAAATTAAATTTAAGAAAGTTCTTCAAGAAATGCTAAGTTTGATCATTGCATGCAGTTGAAAGCGACGTTAAACCCAATATAAAATAACTACAGTGACCGTCTTGGTTTCAATTTTTTTTTAAATAAAGAAATGGCAGTCATTTTTTAGCATATTTTATTCGAGTACTTACCTAGTCAAGCTAATAATAACTAATACTATATTTTTAAACGTCATTCTCAACTGCATGTTCATATCACAACGGGGGTTTACGCTCCATGAGTTTATTTTTTTCAATATTACATACATTATAAAATAAAAACCGTATCCAGAAAATAATGGGCCAACACTATTAAATTTATGACCATGGTGTTTTATTTAATGACGTTAAACCCACGTATTGCATTACTTTATAGTTATTTTGAAAACTGATAAGAAAATTGCATGTATTGATAAATCGGCGGATGACAGTAATCCACTACAACAGTTCCGGCCCACACCAGGCTGAGTGAGGAGTATATGAGTGTCTAGTGCGCTTCTTAAAAATAGGGAGTAAAACTCCTATCCTAAAAAAATACCAGGAAGTAAGTAAACACTTGTGACTTGATCTGGGCATCCCTCACAATATTATTTGAACCATATGAAGATGAAGGTCCCTATTTAAAAGGATCGTCCCTAATATACTCTAAAAATATCTTCATTTTTTAAAGGTTCAGGTACTTTCATTTTTTGGTAAAATAAATAGAAGCTGTCTTTTAAGGCTGTAGAAACGTGGTCCATTCCGACATCTTAGTGACAGAAAAAAAAGATGTTTATAATATTATAATGCCCGCAGCTCGGGTGCCCTCGTAAAGCCTAGCTCTATTTACAAAGAGAAAACAAATAACATCAATATATCACATAAGAAAGGTTTAAAAACAATCGTATCACAGTTATAAAAAAGAAAAGATGATGAAAATGCCCAAAGAAAAAATTAAATATCTTCAACGCTTTTACACTAATATCTATTATTAAGGAGCGCGGTAGCGCTCCGACCCGCCAAGTCAATCGAAATAGTTCGCGCGCTACCAAGAGTAGGTATACTATACGCGACAGCATAAGTAGCACATTTCGTGTAGTTGTAGGAGAAAAAGTACAAGTGATGGAGGAAATTGAACTACATATACAGATTGGGGCACGATAATAGACAAGCTTTTAAAAAAGAAACATCGAAATCGTTTGAGTTAAGTTGGTCAAAAACACACTGTAAAAACGTCATTTTTTTCAAAAAATTCTGCTTCTTCTTTGACGTTGACCGCTCTACAGCCAAAACTACTGGACCGATTTTCATGAACGATGGCTCATTTTTTTTCTTCTGGGTGGTAGGTGTGCCTTTTTATGGTTTCATTATTCCAAAAGCTACCATTTGGCCGTTAATTAGGAAAAGGATCATTTTCAGAGCACAGAATAACATTGGAGTATAGATATTTAATCTAGTTTATTATGTATATACCTATTCATTCACAAACCTTTCAATCCACATGTCCCGATGTGAAATTGTATAAAGGTATACTAACCCATAATTAATAGTCGCCGGTGCTGAGTGAGTTAGCGCGCTAAGCTTACCACGCATGGTGGCCTGTATTCGATCCCCAACTGGGCAGGAATTTTTCTGCACTTTACTTGGGTGTTTGGGGTCCACTCATACCTCGTGAGGAAAAATGAGTAGTTACTGAATAAGTAACGACCAGTGACGGCATTACCAGAGTTAAAATAAATTAATGTAATAGTATTTGAAAAGTAAAGGAGGCTCTTAGTAATGCTGCACTACCCACAAAATTTGTGAAGAGGCCTTGTGCTTGACCACAAATAATTTCATACATACATAGCTATAATAAACCTGTAATGCCCAAGGAGTGAAAAAGACAAGATTTTTTTTTCTTCTAAAATGTTGGTTAGGTATATGTAAAAAAGATCTCTAGTACCCAATGTTACATAATGTATGTGTAACATGAATGTCATAAATATTTGGGGACCTTTTTAAGTGGGAAATGTAGAAGTTTCATAGAAAACTTTGTAAAAGCCCCTACACTACCTAATACCTATCCCCCAAAAAACACTACGTGTACAAATAGTCGTCAAGTGTTGGAATGATTAAAAAGAACTGATATCAAAAACGTCAATTTTCTATGTTTGAAGGAATTATTTTTCACGTAATTAGTCTCTTGATAATTCAACCAAAATAATAGCCTCACAACAACAATACACCTTTGAGCAAACTTCGATTCGGTATTTTGAGAATTTAACCAAAAAAATAGCCACTCAACAAGCAATGCTCTTGTAAGAACAAAACAGTGTGCAGTCAAGGACGTGGTTCTGTAACTATGCAACATTGTTCTTACAAGAGCATTGTTTTGTTGAGTGGCTATTTTTTTGGTTAAATTCTCAAAATACCGAATCGAAGTTTGCTCAAAGGTGTATTGTTGTTGTGAGGCTATTATTTTGGTTGAATTATCAAGAGACTAATTACGTGAAAAATAATTCCTTCAAACATAGAAAATTGACGTTTTTGATATCAGTTCTTTTTAATCATTCCAACACTTGACGACTATTTGTACACGTAGTGTTTTTTGGGGGATATCACTACTTTTTGATTTAATTGATGTTCCTTTGATAGATGAAATAAAAACTAATCAACAATTAACAGATAAAAGAAAAAAGACTTTTAATTTAAGGATGTTGCGATACGCAGTAATATTATAAGACTATCATATAAAATGTTGGATAATTTATATTGGAGTACAAGTAGTGAGGTGACACTACCTTGTTTAATAAAAAAAGTTATAATGAGTTGCATGCTCGAAAATTATATTGTGACCCAAGTACTGTTCTGTAAATAATTACAATTGCAAGGAGGAAAAAAAAACCTTAAAAAGATGCTGGAAGAATATTTCATAGTACTTGCTAAATATTATCCATAGATAATATCGGAATAATTAAGTACCTCTCTCTGCTGGACCCAGTTCTAGAGATGGGTATTTGGGTAGTATTGTAATTGTAATACCGAGTATTTCATAGATCCGGTACCCGGTATGCTACCCGGCCCCGGTGTGTAATACCAAGTATTTAATAGATACTTCGATACGTCGGTACTCGGTTCCAGTGTGTAATACCGAGTATTTCATAAAATCGGTACCCAGTACGGTACGCGGATCCAGTGTGTTATACCGTCGCCAGTGTTGTGCTCGGGTACCTAATTTTATTTTGTGCCCGGTACGTGTACTTTTGTAACAGTACCCGGTATTTTTTGGGTACTTTTCGGGAACGTTATCCTTATCTATAGTAATAAGATTTGTCTAAATTATTTTAACGATCAAACTAAATAAAATACCAAATTAATAGTTAGCCTTCAATGAGGTCTTGAACTCCAAGTTGCAGGTTAAAAGTGTAGTAAGCTAGATTTTAGTATTATTTAAAATTACTATTAATTTATTATTGTTATCACAATCAGGAAATAAGAAAATACATTTATTAAAAATAAGGCTTACTCCTTTTTAATTTAAGTATGAATTTGTAAACAAAAAATAACTAGAGCACTCTTGAGCAGCTACCTAGTTGATAGATCGAACCATGTGACCTGGACGGACTCTGACGGATATAAAAAATACACCTCCCATCCATTCACACCTCCATCAGGAATCGCTCAGGGATCAAAGCTAAGCAGCCTCCTATTCATCTTGACGTACGACGACCTTAAACATCATATATCACACTCACAATACAAACTCTACGCTGACGACCTAAAACTTTACAAAACTATAAACAACACATCTGACTGTGACCTACTTCAAAATGACCTGGACAATTTACACCACTGGCTCAACTCTATCGGTCTCCATTTCCATCCTAATGAATGTGCCAAAATGTCCTACACATACCGAAGAGAAAAAGTTAACTATACATACAGGGTCGATAATATTCCAACTCAAGAGGTTTTATCCACCAAAGATCTTGGTATAACCTTTTGTAATAACTTGAACTGGGATGAACACATTGAAGTAACTACCAAAAAAGCTCTCTCTATCTTAGGCTGTATTATCAGGCACTGCTCTCCCATTGACGATGTAGATGCAATACTTTTACTTTATAAATCCCTAGTCCGTTCAGTGCTTGAATACGGTTCGGTTGTATGGTGCCCCGAAACTCAGGTTGATAAGGGAAGGATAGAAAGAATCCAAAAGAAATTCGTCAGATACCTGTTTCATAAATTAAATGGTTTTTACCCCTTGTATCAACCTCGCCGGGAGGCGAGCGCTCGTCAAGTAGCGCCAGCCAGCCGGCCTATATTAACACGAAACAGAGTTTATATGTATTTTGTTTTATTGTTTTCGCCCACTTCACGCTAACTTTTATCAATTTTTATTTAAAATTCGTAATGAGACGCAAAAATAGATTGTGTTTCACGAAAGCGCGAGATTCCTACGTACAGTTAAAGTCGTTTTCTGGCCACGCGTAAAATCTTGAATTTCATGAAATTATTCATACGGGTTTTTTTTTCAGACCAATTTTCTGTCAAGGGTACAGCAACGTGTGCTTATCGTGGAAATACATGAGCTACGTTTTTGGATAGGGAATTTTTATTTCTGCATACCTTTTATAGTTTCAAGTATTTATTTTTTATAGGATAGGAGATATAGCCTTCTAAAATAAAACCGGAAAGTTGCACAGAGCCGCCCCTGGTTATCTTGGAGCTGCGATTGTGGTATTTTTTGAAAGGCCTTATCATAGGAAAAAATATAAAAATATAACCAAAGTATTACACTGGACCAAACTTGAGTTATAGCCTCTGAAAGGAATACTTATTATGGAGCCCAGAGCCGTCTATTGTTATCTTAGAGATGTATTTTTGGTGTTTTTAGGAAGGTCTAGTCAAAGGGAATGAGATCACTTAATTTCAGATGGTTGAAACAAGTAGAAAAGTATTTAAAGCCCTCTAAAGGAATATCTATAATGAACCCTGGAGCCACGCCTAATTATCCCACGTGGATGACTGAAGGTTCTTACCAAACGTCTAATTACGCAAAATTATACTACGATGTAAATAATTATTTAGAAAAATCAGCGACAGTGTGAGACATAAAAAGAAAAAACTGATTTTATATTTATGAGAGTAACAAAAAAAACTTCGCCTCACATAGAACTTAAAATAAGGATGATCTTAAATCGTCTTTGCTTCATCCAAGCTACCAACAGGCCAGTTAATGTACGATGGAATAATAACGTTCTATAACTTCATTCAAAGATTTCTACATCAAGAGGTAAACTACCTAGGTCTATATTATGAGAAGTGTATAAAATAGTGGCCAGTAAGAGGCAAAAATATTGATTATTGTAGATCAAATGATAAATATAATAAAATATTACGTATTGAACACTTTCTGTGGTCGTCGACTGGTGTAGGTAAAACAAAAAGTTTGCAAGGTGACCTGGGTTCGAATCCCGGCTAGGTAGATTTTTTTTTTTTACTCTGTACTTTGGATGTCCGGTATTCTCGTGAGAAAAAAAACAGTAGTTGCTTCTTTGAGTCAACCTCCTTTGACCGTTTAATTTCGAATGAAGTGAGTATGGTTTAACTCGATCAACATTGATTTGTGACAATCTAATTATCCATCTATCCATCTTTTCAGGGTATTTTCAGGATATATGCTTGCCTATTAATTTATAATTATTAAATGTATATCTAGTATCATTTCTCGCTTCTTCTGTTTATATCTACTGATTATGCTGAAATGACACCATGTTTAGCAACTCGAAGTTAGGCAAATATATTGGTCAACATTTCTTAGAGTAAGAGGCAATTTAGGAACATACAATAATACTCGGCACTTTCATTTCCCTCTTTATTTTACCAAGATCGAATTTCCATCCACCTACCATGTATGTACGTATTGTACGTAGGTACAACAGGTACATAATATAATTAAAATTGTATTATAAACAAAACCACTAAACCGAGCTGTCCGTTTTTTAACGAGTTCATTACTAATTTTTCAACACAAGGTTAAAACACTAGTTGATTATTAATTAATTTTTGGTAATAGATTTTATGATTAAAGAGGTATGTTTTTTTCTTCATTATTACATACTGGTTGAAGTTCCACAAAAGAAGCACCAATTATCACACCAACGTCATTTTAAAACGATGGTGACCAGTTGATTGTATTTGGTTTTAACGTCCTGATTTGAACTAGTCAGGAGGGAGGGTTTTACCCTCCATTCGCTGGGAATCGTTCCAGCTACCTACATTTACCTCACCCAGTCTGGGTAGGGCTGTGATTCCAGACTCTAGAGTCTGAAGTGTTTAGAGGAGGAAAAAAAGTAAAAAGAAATAACACTAATGTCCTACCTAAAGGGCGGGGTTATTGCCAGTGGTAATCTCTTCCACCCATCTCTTAAAAAATATATATAGATATTACGCAGGACGTCCGACCCTGTTGTATCTCATGAACGGCAAGTTGTATAATTCACTGAAATTTATTGTAATGAAATTCTCTCAATGAGACCTTTAAAACAATATGTCACAAGACATATCATTCTATTTAGGATTTTAAAATTGGTTCATGTCCAGCCCGACTGGGGCATTATAGGCAAATTTTATTTTTGGCTAAAAATTGATCCTCTTAAAAATAAAGGAATACGGGTTTTGCGTTTTTTGATATTTTGAGTCGTTTTCGAGAAACCCAGGCCTGGGTGATACTTTATGGATGCCCTGTATATAAATATAAATAATAAAATAGCCCTCTGGTGAGAGTCGTTCCTTACCTAATGTGCTTATTGTAGAGATGGGTACGAGTAATTACTTTACTCAAAAAGTACCGGTTCTTGAGAGTAATTAGTATGTACTGGTTCTTATTTATAGAGTAATCAATTACAGGAAAACAATAATTGTATTCTCGAAAGCTTTTTTTTTTTTAATGCGTAGTGCGTGATTCGTATTATAATGGTACAATCACTTGCAATGGTACAAGAACCGATTATTATACTCGTGTATCGAGTACTGGAACCGGGTACCGATTCTATGAAATACTCAGTAGTCGGTATAACACACCGGATCCCCGTACCGTACTGGGTACCGGTTTTATGAAATACTCGGTATTACACACCGGGACCGAGTACCGACGTGTCGTACGTAGTAGCCGGGTACCGGTTCTAATAAATACTTGGTATTACACACTGGGGCCGGGTACGATACCGGGTACCGGTTCTATGAAATACTCGGTATTACAATTACAATATTACCCAAATACCCATCTCTAGAACTGGGTACAGCAGCGAGGGGTACTTAATTGTTCCGATATTATCTATGAATAATATTCAGGCTGTCGGTATCCTAATATTTTTCTCTTTGTCTCGTAGAAACAAGTGTTCTATTTGAAACTTCCTTGTCAAACAATCGGACGGTTTAGGGAAATGTACATTATGTAATTCAGTTTATAAAATAAGAGGTGGAGCTTCTAATCTATTGAAACACTTGAAACTAAAACACCCAATAAATTTTGTGAACCGAGATTCATCTCCTTTAAACGTTCTGAATGCAAAATTGTGAGATTTAGTTAGTGTACTGAATAATGAAAAAACGGTGCTTTTGTACTTGGTTCTTGAGTGATTACTGGAATCCATTATTCCATTTACATCCTCTCTCATAACCTCAAACACCAAGTACAAAAGTAATTGGATAAATATTCGGTACTTTTAAGTAATCGATTACTGAAGTACCAGTTCTGTGAAATACTTGATATCACCTATCTCTAATTATTGCCAAAAATAATGAAACGGGATAGTTTTCTGTTAGTGATCCTCGGTAGTGGGTTTCAAATTTTGAAAAGATCAATAAAATTGCTGAGCGCTATCTAGTGTCACTCAAATAAGGATCACACCTGTTATCTCAAGATTTCTCCTCTCTTCAGCAAGTACTGTGAAATTTTCTTTCAGCATCTTTTCAATGTTTTTTTTTTCTATAATTTTTTTCTCCTTGCAATTGTAATTATTTACAGAACAGTACTTGGGTCACAATATAATTTTCGAGCATGCAACTCATTATAACCTTTTTTTTAAACAAAGTAGTGTCACCTCACTAGTTCAATATAAATTACCCAACATTTTATATGATAGTCTTATAATATTACTGCGTATCGCAACATCTTTAAATTAAAAGTCTTTTTTCTTTTATCTGTTGATTAGTTTTTCTTTCATCTACCAGAGGAAAATCAATAAAATCAAAAAATAGTGATATCCCCCAAAAAACACTACGTGTAAAAATAGTCGTCAAGTGTTGAAATGATTAAAAAGAAGTGATATCAAAAACGTCAATTTTCTATGTTAGAAGGAATCATTTTAATTCCTTGATAATTCAACCAAAATAATAGCCTCACAACAACAATACACCTTTGAGCAAACTTCGATTTGGTATTTTGAGAATTTATCCAAAAAATAGCCACACAACAAAACAATGCTCTTGTAAGAATAATGTTGCATAATTACAGAACCATTGTTCTTACAAGAGCATTGTTTTGTTGTGTGGCTATTTTTTGGATAAATTCTCAAAATACCAAATCGAAGTTTGCTCAAAGGTGTATTGTTGTTGTGAGGCTATTATTTTGGTTGAATTATCAAGGAATTAAAATGATTCCTTCTAACATAGAAAATTGACGTTTTTGATATCACTTCTTTTTAATCATTTCAACACTTGACGACTATTTTTACACGTAGTGTTTTTTGGGGGATCCCAACTACATCAATTATGAGACACTCAGAGAAAATCTTCCCATTGACTCAGTAAACACAAGATTTAACGAGACCCTGATAAATCTTATTAAAAAAATACTTAATAATGAAATAGACAGCCCATATCTAGTATCTAACATTAACATAAAAGTACCCATCCCAGGACTGCGTCCCAATTCATCCACTTTCTTTGCTCTGCCAAACTCGCGAAACAACCATTATCTGAAATCACCCATTTATGCAGCAATGAATCACTATAATAATTTAGAATGTAGAAAAAATAGTATTCTACCATATATTCGTATGTAAAACAAATTTGAAGAAAATCGGTTCTGTGGTTTTGGAGAATGTGAATTGTTTCACGTGTATACAATGTGAAACAATCACGAGGAAGTATTGTGTCCAAAATTGGCAGTGTTTTTTTATTTATATTTATATATATGGTACATATTTCTAATTTTGAATGAGATCTATGTAATTTACGATTCAAAATACAAAAGTATTGATCCAAATCAATGCTTTATTTGGACTGTCAGTGGCCAGCGTAATGGTTGTATCTACTGCCCGTAGTCCAGACATTTCGAGTTCGATTCCCGGTTGTTGCAGACTTTTCAAATATTTTTTTCCCCTCTAAACACGTGAGTCTGGAATCACAGCCCTACCCAGGCTGGGTGAGGTAAATGTAGGTAGCTGGAACGATTCCCAGCGAATGGAGGGTAAAACCCCTCGTACTGACTAGTTCAAATCAGGACGTTAAAACCAAATACAATCAACTGGTCAAAAATGAACTCGTTAAAAAACGGACAACTCTGTTTCGTGATTTTGTTTACAATACAATTTTATTTATATTATGTACCTATGTACATTGTACATGTACATGGTAGGTAGATGGAAATTCGATCTTGGTAAAATAAAGAGGGAAATGAAAGTACCGAGTATTATTGTATGTTCCAAAATTGCCTCTTACTATGGCTCTAAGAAATATTGACCCATATATTTGCCTAACTTCGAGTTACTAAACATGGTGTCAATTCAGCATAATCAGTAGGTAGATATAAACAGAAGAAGTGAGAAATTATACTAGATATACATTGAATAATTATAAATTAATAAGCAAGCATAGATATATCCATGGAATATACCCTGAAATTTTCAACTCGATTGGACAAAAAATGCAACTTATATCATGTTACATACGACTTATATCATGTTAGGTAGATGGATAATTAGATTGTGACAAATCAATGTTGATCGAGTTAAACCATACTCACTTCGTTCGAAATTAAACGTTCATAGGAGGTTGACTCAAACTACCAACTACTGTTTTTTTTTTCTCACGAGAAAACCGGACATCCAAAGTACAGACTAAAAAAAAATTCTACCTAGCCGGGATTCGAACCCAGGTCACCTTGCAAACTTTGTGTTTTACCTACACCAGTCGACGACCACAGAGACTGCTCAATAGATAATATTTTATTATAATTTATCATTGTTTTGATCTACATTAATCAATATTTTTCCTCATACTGGCCAATATTTTGTACATTTCTCATATTATAGACCTAGTTTACCTCTTGATGTAGAAATCTCTGAATGAAGTTATGTAACGTTATTATTCCCATACTGATTAAATGGTCTGTTGGCAGCTTGGATGAAGCAAAGACGATTATTTCCCTCCCATATTTTAAGTTATATGTGAGGCAAAGATTTTTTGTTACTCTCATAAATCTAAATTCAGTTTTTTCTTTTTATGTCTTCGCTGATTTTTCTAAAATTTATTTACATCGTAGTATAATTCTGCGTAATTAGATCTTTAAAAAGAACCTTCAGTCATCAACCTGGGATAACTAGGCGTGGCTCCAGGGTTCATTATAGATATTACTTTAGAGGGCTTTAAAGACTTTTCTACTTGTTTCAACCATCTGAAATTAAGTGATCTTATTCACTTTGACTAGACCTTTCTAAAAACATCTCTAGGATACATCTCTAGGATAACAATAGACGGCTCTGGGCTCCAAAATAAGTATTCCTTTCAAAGGCTCTAACTCAAGTTTGGTACAGTGTAATACTTTGGTTATATTTTTATATTTTTTCCTATGATAAGGCCTTTCGAAAAATACCAGAATCGCAGCTCCAAGATAACCAGGGGCGGCTCTGTGCAATTTTCCGGTTTTATTTTAGAAGGCTATATCTCCTATCCTATAAAAAATAAATACTTGAAACTATAAAAGGTATGCAGAAATAAAAATTCTCTATCCAAAAACGTAGCTCACGTCTTTCCTAGACAAGCACACATTGCTGTACCCTTGACAGAAAATTGGTCTGAAGAAAAAAAAAACCTGTATGAATATTTTAATAAAATTCAAGATTTTCGGCGTGGCCAGAAAACGACTTTAACTGTACGTAGGAACCTCGCGCTTTCGTGAAACATAATCTATTTTCGCGTCTCATTACGAATTTGAAATAAAAATTGATAAAAGTTAGCGCGAAGTGGGCAAAAACAATAAAACAAAATACATATAAACTCTGTTTCGTGTTAATATAGGCCGGTTGGCTGGCGCTACTTGACGAGCGCTCGCCTACCGGCGAGCTTGATTCCTAATTAGGAATGTTAGGTACATAGGAAGTGAAAGGCTTTATCCTCCCTATCCAATTCTCTCTAGTAAATATTTCTTTCACTGGCCGCTAAAAATATTATTATACAAAGTAAAGTAAATTGAAGCTTTTATATGTTGCAAACACCTCGAGAATATGTCAATAGTCCAGTTAGCTCAGTGGTTAAGGCGGCACTGTGTAAAGCTGGAGATGCTAGACGTCCGCGGGTTCGAGCTGAGACATGTGAATTCTTTTTAAAACAAAATACTCTTTACTTGTTTTAGTTTTACATAATTTACATTAAATTTAGTGAGTTTATGAGGTACTATTAACCTTTTTGTTGTGGGTTGTGTTGTACCTCATTTATAATATAAAATAAAAAATTAACAGTTAAAAAAAATATTTATACATTTATTACTCAACACAATAAGATCGTTTTCAGTATTCTTTCACAGAAATTAATTGTAAAAATACATAGTTATCCTCCCATTTGGTATTTTTACCTAATACATCTTGGGCATACTGCTGGAATAATGGGACTTAAAAGTCCTTATTATTATATCTGACATAAATTAAGGAAATATGTTCAGGGTGTACCCACTATTTGAACCAGTTGAGGGGCCCATCTGGATAAAATGAATGGCACCACACAGCATCCTTGTAAAAATCTGTGACACAGTGCCAATTTATGAAACGGGATTAATTTTAGAATAACCCGGACTATCTCTCTAATCGTTCTTCGACTCGAGGGAGGGTCTCGCTTGTTATCTTACCTTCTTTTAAACATAATTAACCGAACAAAGTGAGAACGAACTCACTAAGTGAGGTTATACGCCAGAGCAAAATTAGCACAATTCTTGTAGTTGTAGGAAAAAAAGTACAAGTGATGAAGGAACTCGGACTATAAATAAATATAGATTGGGGCACGATAAAGACAAGCTTTGAAAAAAGAACCATCAAAATCGTTTGAGTTAAGTTGGAGAAAACCAAACTTTAAAAACGTCATTTTTTTCATCATTTTCTGATTCTTCTTTCACGTTGACCGCTCTACAGCCAAAACTACTTGACCGATTTTCACAAACGATGGCAAATTTTTTTCTCGTGAGTGGTAGGTGTGCTTTTTTATTGTTCTATTATCCTAAAAGGGACATTTGGCCCTTAATTGTGAAAAGGATCATTTTCAGAGCTCAGAAAAAAGTTGGTGTATAGATATTCAGTATCTAGTATATTATCACTCTCCCAGATGAGTCAAAAGTCGCATATCTACTTTTTAGGTGAAAGAATAATTTGGAGAAGGATACTGTGCTTAGGTATGAATATCAAACTAAAATCTTTATCTTCACATTCAAACTGTTTCATTTATCAACACTTGTTCCTTTAAAGTCATTATTTAATATGTTAAATAGTTTTATATTGAAACAACATGTATCATTCACCCCACACTTATACAGGGCCACTACAAAAAGTTATAAGATCCCCCAAAAAATATCACTTCGTGACATAAAAAAGTCCCGCCAAGTCGTTCCCCAAAAATATTTCAGTTCCCAAATTCATCCCTCCCTCCCTTCCCAAAAAATATATTAGTTATTTGTGACCTCCCCCAAAAAAATTATTGAAATCAATTTATGGCCCCGCCTTTTATTCATTCACCTAAGTGCAACAGTATACATATTAATAGCCTCCCCTCTCTCTTTCTTCTAATGTCCTCTTTCTTTTGTTCCTTATTGCATGTTGGAATGTTTCCTTTACAAACTCAGAACTTAAGTCTTATTTCCTTGCTCCTTTCACCGACTTGGGCTCTTGGCGGAGTACCACTAACTGGGAATAATTTTTTTTTAATCTAATAGACAGTGCTATTTTGAAAGAATTAAAAAGAGATAATTTAACATAATGGTTCTTATGGAGAACAGGAAATGAGAAGTCTCCGCGACGGGGACCAAAGGATGCATTATCTGTATCTAATTTGCAAAATATCTGCCACCAACGGGAATTGGACCATCAGAACAAGTCACGATTCCGGCTCATTTCCAAGGAACACATGTTTACATTTATATATAATCTTAGAAAAAAACCAAGACATCAGTTCCTTTGGCTAAGAACGGACCTGCTTGGTGGTACTCCGCCAAGAGCCCAAGTCGGTGAAAGGAGCAAGGAAATAAGACTTAAGTTCTGAGTTTGTAAAGGAAACATTCCAACATGCAATAAGGAACAAAAGAAAGAGGACATTAGAAGAAAGAGAGAGGGGAGGCTATTAATATGTATACTGTTGCACTTAGGTGAATGAATAAAAGGCGGGGCCATAAATTGATTTCAATAATTTTTTTGGGGGAGGTCACAAATAACTAATATATTTTTTGGGAAGGGAGGGAGGGATGAATTTGGGAACTGAAATATTTTTGGGGAACGACTTGGCGGGACTTTTTTATGTCACGAAGTGATATTTTTTGGGGGATTTATTATAGTCTAATGATAATACCTATAGTCTTCAGCACATGACATAACACATAACCGCTTTGGTAACACTCACTACGAACTAGACTCGGGGAGCATACAAGTTAAATAAAGTAAAGGATTGAAAATGCTTAAAAGTTTTATAGATTTCCAGTAAGCATTGTTATCATAATTATTTAATGCGAACAACCTGTCAATCACAGTGTTCGTATTATTATTTGGCTTAACGAAAGCCTCACATAAGAAAGGTTTAAAAACAATCGTATCACAGTTATAAAAAAGAAAAGATGATGAAAATGACCAAAGAAATAATTAAATATCTTCAACGCTTTTACACTAATATCTATTATTTATTATAGTCTAATGATAATACCTATAGTCTTCAGCACATGACATAACACATAACCGCTTTGGTAACACTCACTACGAACTAGACTCGGGGAGCATACAAGTTAAATAAAGTAAAGGATTGAAAATGCTTAAAAGTTTTATAGATTTCCAGTAGGCATTGTTATCATAATTATTTAATGCGAACAACCTGTCAATCACAGTGTTCGTATTATTATTTGGCTTAACGAAAGCGCGGGATTATTGCTTGTGGCAATCTCTTCCACCCAACCCTTAGGGCCACATGCATAAACAAGAGTAAAGATAAGCTACGCCAGACACGCCCTCAAGTCGGACTTTCAACCAATCACAGTACACCATAGACCTATTTTAGGGACATTGTCCTGTGTCCAGTTCGATTAAATTTAATCCTCTTTAATAATACTACCCTTAAAGTGTTAAAAAGCCTTAATTCATAAATGCCCACTGGCAAGTAAAGTTGTCACCCGATAGTTAGAAATATATCTGCTGACTAGGCAGATATTTAATCATGCTTCTTATTTGTCCAGAAAAAAAAGTTTACAAAACATAGTTTGAAAGTCACATCTCACCACATTGTCCACAGACTCGTGGCCGCAGCCATCCTGCAGCTTCTTCTTGCTGATGTCCCACTCGCAGTAGCAAGCGGCGTAGATCTCTGCGATCAACTCGGGGGTGGGTCGCATTGTCACCGGTCAACCGGGGTGGTCAAAAACTGGTCGAGATTTACGTCGGTGAAAACTGGTCGAAAAATTCGCGAAGTCGCGATAGCTCGGATTGAACTGCGGACTTGAATTGAGGGGTCTTATTAATGAAAAGTAATTGAAGAAGTTACACAAGATATGGAAAAATACCTTACAGACTTAGAGGAAATAGAAAGTGAAAAAAGAAGAGATTGAAAATAAAGATAGGAAAAATATACTGTTATGTAATCACTATGGTATTCCGGCGAGAAAATCGAAAAGAAATTTGGGGAAAATAATGCTGCGGTACGGTTTTTGGTAGGTTTTTTTTGAAAGAAATGTCGAAGAAAATCCGAGAAAAGAATGGAGAGATTAAAGGTTTGAAAAAGAAACACTTGAAAGGACTGATTGTTGAATTGTGAGGTCGGCGAGAGCTGCTGTTAGCACGGAGGTTCGAGCAAACTAAACCTTGTTGTTAGGTTGGACTGGATTATATCCACAATTGATCCCCTCCACAATTGATTAAAAGAAAAAAAAACATACATTAGTAGATATGGTACCAGGGTACCTACATTATTAGAATTCTGGTTTTTTGTGTGTTCAATTTTATTTGTCTAGCTGTCGCAGTTTTTGCTGTTCCCCGACAGGTTTGAAGAAATTTATGAGCATTGTTCTCTACGCCTAATGTATAGTTCTATGGTTCTCTACTGTAAAACGTGTTAGGACTTTGACATCAGTGAATCAGTATTGGTCTGTGTTAATACGTAGCATAAATGGCTTTGGGCTTTGCAGAGATCTTCTGATAGTCAAGTAGCTCATATTCTTCGTCTGTCTTGAGTGCTTTCTGACTTCTTCTGGATTATTTTCTGAAGAAATAAAATACATAAGTAACCTCAATACCTCAATAGCCCGATCGATAAAGCGGCGGATTTGTAACCTGGGTGTTAGTGGTTCGAGTCTCATGTATGGTATATATTTAGTAAGGTGAGTTTGACTTTGAATAATTGTGATATCACCATTTTGATTATTATTAGTTTGGTATCTTTTTTTCCTCATAAGTAAAAAAATTGTGTATTGTCAAAAATTGTGTAGATAATAATAATAATAATAATAATACCTACATAATGTGTGCATTAGATATTCACTATGTACCCATGTATACTGTCCCAACGCCACACCATGACCTTGCTAGATGACAGTTTCTGATTAGCTCTCTAATACTAATAGTAGGTAGGTACATTATTTATGTACGTAATATACATACTTCTTTATATTAAAGTATGTATTACTAGTAATACATGTACAACATGCTTCTTGTATAGTAAATTAGTAGATATCAATAATGATTGATTTCAAGGTCGTGCTGTCGAATTGTGGATTGCCGGGAGTTGACTGACCCGGGGCACCAATTAGGTGACTATTGTTCAGTCAAGAGACTGCCCGAATAGCCAAGGATGTGACCACTTCATGACAAGACGGTCCTTCCCGTAATATTGTTTGGCTACATTTTTAAAAGAATTCTAAATCTTCTCTTAGTAGCCGGCCACAACGTAGACCCTGGATCTAGACCCTCTTTAAGAATATTAAAAATGTATGTACAAAATGTCTATTTAAATTTGAAAATAAACAAGAGACCTTCTTTTGACTGCTGGAAAGAGACTTTTCAGTCTCACCTCGGCAGTATAAACAAGGTAATTTCTATTCCATTCTATGAGTATTTCATAGACCCTAGAACGTAGATCCTATGTCCTACACCTAGATATATTTGATTTCCGGGACTCTGTTGAAGCGGTTTACATTTAATAATATGTTTAGATTATTCTGCGTGCTATCGGGCATACCCTAGGGTCTAGGGCTCCGTTGTGTACACGTACTTTTTTTCCTTTGAGGCACTTTAATTCTTCTGGGGCAGGTCGTTCGCGCCGTAAGACTTACTTTAATCTCACGCGACTCTGACTTGGAAAGTACTGTGTCACTTCTCGCCCATCAGAGGAGAGGCATATTATGATTTGGTTAAGCTACAACACAGACTACAAGCGTCTAAAGTAGCTGTTGTTTTTTTTTCTTTTTAGGCACTTTAACCATTTATTATAGTTATGGTCGTTCGTGCCGATCCTCTCAAGGTCTAGATAAGGTGAAGGAGGTTGATATTGATATACTACTCAGAAAAGTCATAAGTGAGTCCACTTCGCTGGAAGAGTTCCTTATGACTTTTCTTAGTAGTAGCACTGTTGTTTCATGGCTACTAAATAAAGAGGGTGTGAAACACTCATTTCAAAATTAAAAAAAAACGAACACAATACTTTCGATTTCTTATATTATTTTTTTTATATTAGAAATTTCTCGGAAGTAATATATGTATTTTATACATACATATTATGTATATTATGTAAAGAATCTAGGACATCTACTAGGTATAGGTATGTTATATGTATGTGACTGGTATATAACAGGTAGGTAAGGGTTGTCTGTTCCCTTTGTGCAAATATTTATCACCAACAGATATGTAGAATTGTAGACGGCAAAAAAATAGGTCAACATGTTGTGATGAATTCGATCCACATGTTAGTCTGGGAAATTGTTAGGCAAAATTTTAAGTACCTACATGTGTGGTCGATTTGATTACTCATGAGTTATATACTTACTCTCATGTAATTACAATTACCTATTTATTATTTTAGGTTGAGAAGTTAGTACGCCTCCTGAGGTTTATCTTGGGCCACAGCAGTAAAATGATGTTGAAAACCAAAAATATTTTCAGGTATTCCATGAGGTACTCTCATAGTTGTTTCCAATATTGAATAGGAAATTACATGGTCCAACATAATAACAAATTGGTGGATAACCTTTTATGTTAGTACTTAAATACTATAAAGCTAAACTACTAATATCTTACTAGGCAGTCGAGCTTTCAGAAATTATTGTATTTGTTACTTCTTTGTTTCAAAAGTAACATGTTCTATATCATTGTAATAGAAAGACGTCTAATATTCATATGTGATATTCATTACTATCGAAATACATTTGATCAATTTGATGTGATATTCAGTTTGTGTGTATAAGAGATCAATTTAAAATGTCTCTAATGCAAACACTGTAAAATGAACATTGAACAACCATAAAACTACCTAGCAAAAGGCAGCAGCGTTTGACAACAACCTATGTGCAGTATTTTCGAGGAAATCACACACGTCATTGATGACGCAAAAAAGGGCGCATATTTTTTCCGTTGTTGATTTTAGTGTTTCAATTGTTCTGTCTGGCTCAACATATGTCATTATTGTCATTTTGTTTGTACAAATTTGAATAATTAATAATTATCAATCAAAAAACGTAATTTGTAAACTTACAGGTATTAAGAAAAGTGCAAAAAAACTTAAGTGACCATGTTCGCAAACAAAATAATAGACCCAAAAGAATAAGAACACGAATAAGAACACTCCCGAAAACTTCTTATATAATAAGAACACTCTTTAGTGGAAGATAACCAGGCGAGGTTAATGCTCAAATCATTTTCTACTACTTAACCCTCAGAGTCTTCTTATTATGTGGTCACAAACTCGAATCAATGAGGAAAAATTCATGCACTGGGTGGAATTCGTACCAACGGATCCCTACTCTACCTGGAATTAAAAATATTTTTGACCATCAATCCATTATTATCTGACCTGGTTGTAGGGTTTCAGTTAAAACTGCATGCAATTAACACTGTCACCTAATGAGATCTATGTGACCTACAATACCTAAATCCATAGTACCTACTAATCGTTTTTGACTAATAGCTACCTAATTGGATTTTTGAAATCCTAATGAAACCACTTCTTTGGCACTAAACTGTTGGCATAATGGGACTACCTGTCTTGCGCTGACAGTCTAAATAAAGCACTACTTATACTTATACTTATATTTAAATTTTCAACCGATTTAAATTAAATTGTTCACCGTTGTTCTTTTAGAATTAAATGTTTTTATGACATGTTTATAAATTGTATAAAGGTATTGTACCGTTAATAAATGTACCCGTATACCGGGCATTATTATTATTATACTTATACTTCTTAAAGTCTTACACCGTCATTAAGTTGCCGATTTTTCCTTCAATTCGAGCATGAAGGTGCGATACCTACTTTGAGTCTGGTGAGCTCTGATGTGTTTGACAAGTATGTTGTTATGTTTCTGAAGTAGTTGTCCATTTTGATTTGTGCCACTTCATTGATCATTATTTTGTACACACACATTGCATAAAATCCTTTGGGTGTATTTAGATTTGTTATTTTTCCAACTCCGGTCTCTTGCTCCTCTCACTCTATCTCCATTATTCAATAAATATTTTCCTCATATTAATCTTTTTCTGTACATTGTACCAAAACACTTCCGTATCTTACTAATCTGAAATAATCATTTTCTTTTATTCTTTTCTTGGTTTATTGTCTTTATCATATCAACTAAGTAAATCACTAAAGTGACTTTTCACTTTTCAGTCTTCAGTCTAGCAAACAAGGTCCCATTTATACAATTAAACAGTAAAAATCTGGTGTAAACATCACACGACTTTCCTTATCTCCCAAAAAGGAGTCGAATTCCGCCACTGGTGACTGAACGGTAACAGATAACTAAAAATCAATGCCAAATTCATGATCAGCACTTCAAAATCATTTAATTTGATATGTCACAACCCCCATCTAGGATGAATAATAAAAAAGTTAGTCCAATCGGGTCCCCCTACAATACCGGTAAATTGGGGCCGGTTTCCAAAAAGTTAAACATATCAAAAAAATTATCAGAATAGACCCCTATTATTTTTGCATTCTAAGAAAAAGTTGTTCTACAACTTTTTTTGTATCTTTAACCAATTCAAAGAAGCGGCGCTTGCGGCTAATATTTGCGGCCCTGCGGCTGTGGAATGCGGCCGATTTCAACCAAAAGTTTCGTGGTTCGTCTGGTGTATAAAATTTATTTCCATAGCAAATTTCAAGTCTCTATCTCTTACCGTTCTCGAGATATCCTGTTCACACACAGACACACAGACACACACACACACAGACACACACACAGACAGACGCACGGACCAATGGCTGAAAACCACTTTTTTGGTATCCTGAGGCTATGATTCGTCCAGAAATGTGAAAAGCTGGGTAGGTCAAATTTTCGACGAATACAATACTTTCCTTATTATAGGATAAGGAAAGTAAAAAAGAAAGATCTTAAGTAACCTCCTCAACTGCAGTTGCGACCACAATTTTGAGACCATTGAAAATCAAACACTGTTAAATTTCTTGATATTATCATAAATAGGTACATACCTAGTTAAGTACCTGTAAAAAATCTATCATGTTTCGTTACCTAATTTCACAAGTTAAGTATCGAATTTATGAAGAAGAAAAATCTCTGCTAATAAACATTTTGTGGAGAACAAGAGATCCATTTTAATGTATATAAACCCTTTTTTGTATGCTTGCACACTCAAATAAATTAAAAAAAAACCCTATTTAAAACAAAATAAAGTCGAAGTATCTCAATGCAGTTTCACCGCAATATTCGAGACCATTAAAAATCAGACATCAACCTCTCTCGCGCACACAATTACCTCAAGGGCTTTCCTTGGTATGATGGGGGTTCCGCAATTCATCTCGGAGTAGATCAAGATTATCGCAGCCGTGATGTCTAGCTCGAACTTCCTGTATTTACAAAGCCGAATGACCTTTAACAGATTAATTTTGTTCTAGATCCCAAGATAATCCGTCTAGTGTGAAATCAAAAGACATTATTAAATAGTACTTACTTATTGTACCCAGTACTATAATAATAAAAACAGCAAAAAATGAATATCATAGCTTTGAAGTATTTTTTATGTATGGTGTCAACGTTTGAAAGAATATTGTCGATTTTTTTGTTCTGTGCATACTGGGTGGACGAAAAAGAGGTTGAATCTTCTTTGTTTGAAGGTTGAAATGATATATGAAGTTTTCGGTCCAGACGTGTATGAAAGGATTTTGTTGAATTACAAAGGAGTCTCTAGAAATGAGTATATTATCTATGTTGAAAATAATTGCAATAAAAATCTCACGTTGAATGTGTAAGTTCCTTATGTTCCCGTTTGAGCATTGAAGTTAAGCAATACCGAGCCTGGAGATTTGTTAGTGTTAGCCGTTTCATAATTATGTTTCCCCTGCGAGTTCGGTACCACTCCAGACTAGGTGGTACCGTACTAACCGTATATTAGATACTAGAAAGCTAAGGGTGGTATGCAGAGTCCTCACTGTAGGGATGCCTGGGTCATTTGTCCCTTCAGCTGATTTTGTTATTCAGAGACGTTTGTTCAAAGCGTCTGTGCGCATGTGCAATCAGATATTTCTTTAATAAATAACTGTCAAGGTCGAAGTATTCCCTATAGCAAGCTCGGGACCACCCTACAGTGAACCCTATAGGGATTACAAAATCGTCTCTGCATACCAGCCTAAAACTTCGTACCAACTTTCTGTCACTCTGGTAGTCAAAGTCTGCTTTAAGAAATGATTTTCCTAAATTCCTAGAGAGTATGTCGCAGGAATAATCTGTGAAATGTCCAGCTGTAGCTGAATTTGAATGATCTTCATAACTCTTCCATTAAAAACCGACGCATGAGAAGCTAGATGGATCGTATGTGGCGGATTTTCAATCTGAAGGTCGGAGGTTCGAGTCCCACATGTACGGCAAAAATATAATAAATCTTAGAGTAATTATGATATCAGTATTGTTATTCGACACATCGTATAAATAAAATAGAAATTACCTTGTTTATACTGCGTGTTTAGGACTAAAAAGCCCCACTATCCCAGCAGTCTAGATAGATATAAATAGACGGAATAGACCAAAAAAAGCGGAAGCACTGGATACAAGGCACTTCAATCACCCTATAAATTGAGGAACACTAATAGCCTGCTAGTTCTTACGATTAGCTTACCAAGACCTATTTCACCTATACCGCCAGTGTGACTCATTCATAAGTAGCATGTGAGTACTGAGTAGTATATTAGGTAGTTTCTGCGTAGCATCGGTAGCTTAACAAGTGCAAGTAGACCAACTAGTAAGTAGTATAATATAATGGGGAGGTAGTTCGATTGAAAACATCACGCACGGAAAATTAATGACCTACCATTAAGTCCTCTAACGATGGCGATGGGCACAGACGATCTCAAACTAAGGGATCTGACTATTGCTGGAAATTTCTCAATTGTTTTTCTGGTAGTCTTTAACGTAGTTTTCCTAGTAATTATGCTGGAATTATTTTTTCATTCACAATGAGAAGTGATAGGGCTCATTCAGGCTGTGGGTGAGTTTAATTTGAATAGCTCGTTTGTGAGTTTCCAGTGAACGCAGTTACCCTCCGTCGTAATATGAATTGAAATTGACGTTAAACCAAAAACAAGCAGACAAAATGGGGTCCATTTGTTGACCACATTTTGTTAACAGCTATTCAATTTCATTTTCTTGTCTCAATTTTGTTCTGCGGTTAGGTTACATCCTACTTTCCGTCCTCCACGCCTTCTTGTGGAGAATTTGCTTGCATTGGCAATTTATGATAGATTCAAGGTCACTGGGCAATTAAGTATTGTTCTGGAAAGGAAGCTAATATGTAATGTGAATGCCCTAAGGGTATGTTTTCCTGGCTTCCTGAAATTTGACCCACATTAATCAGTTTTTTGTTGTTGCTTTTTTACGATAAAGAATCATTCTAATGCCGGTGACTCATTGTATAAACATTTCATTAGATAGGTATACTCTCCTTCTGAACTGGTTTAGGGGGTTATCGTTATTTAATCATGTTCTGATTCTCGAGTTCGCAAAATAATCGGATTTTTTTCTAGTTTTTATAATACATCATAATAAGAAGCCCAGAACCCTCTCGAAGGAGCTTATTAGGGTATTTATTTGTAGTCATTGACATGACAAAACCACAATAAGAGTTACATATAAGTACCTACTACATAATATATACAGGGTGGGGCAAAAGTCTGGAAACCCCTGAATAACTTTCGAATGGCTTCTTCGGTAAAATTAAAATTTTGTAGGGTAAACCGGGCTAATTTTTTTTTTTTTGTTACCGGCCCCGATGTCGGGGTCAGGGGGCCAACTTCATTTTTTTAAATACAAACCCCCACCTTGCGATACATTTTTGGAAAGGTCTTTAAATAAGAAATACAATGGTGTAAATTTTATTTTTTAATATTAACTGTTTGCAAATGGCGTCCAACTTTGTGTATGTAGAAAAGTCTGGAAACCCCTGAATATCTTTTGAAAGGGCTTTCTCAGTAAATTTAAAATTGTGCACAATAAGTCGGGGTAATTAGACCGTTCCAAAAATGTATCCCAAGGTGGGGTTTCGTGTTTAAAAAATGAAGTTGGCCTCCCTGGCCCCGACATAGGGGCCGGTAAAAAAAATCGTTCCCATTCTAAAATAAGGTCTAATTACCAAGGATTACCGTAAACAATTTTAAATTTACTGAGAAAGCCTTTTCGAAAGATATTCAGGGGTTTCCAGACTTTACTGCATACACAAAGTTAGACGCCATTTGCAAACAGTTAATATTAAAAAAATAAAATTTGCACCAATGTATTTCTTATTTAAAGACCTTTTGAAAAATGTATCGCAAGGTGGGGGTTCGTATATAAAAAAATGAAGTTGGCCCCCCTGGCCCCGACATGGGGGCCGGTAACAAAAATCGACCCCACTCTAAAAGAAGGTCTTATTAGTCCGGTTTACCGTACAAAATTTTAATTTTACCAAAGAAGCCATTCGAAAGTTATTCAGGGGTTTCCAGACTTTTGCCCCACCCTGTATACCTTTCTACCTAATAAGCATTTGTATAAAAATCCTATATAGACTGGCAAGCTGCAAAGGGTCTTGTTGTTCAGTCCCTGGTGAGAAATTGGATGGGATACCATTCTTTTTCAAAACCTCGTGTTGATGGCTATTCCCGGCCCAACCCCGGCTGGCCGAGTTTAACTGGTTTTGGGGCTGGTTTTGGAGTTCCCTGTGCATGTAGGGTAAAACCTCCCTCGTGTCACTGGATTGCCGTTAAGAATTGAATCTAGCCGTAAAATGTGGAAGCATTTTTATTACAGGAGTGCTCGAACCAACCTACCTTAAACATGAGAGAGATATTGACCACCATGCGCGACCTAAGTAGATTGGGGAAGAGGCAAAGTGAAAGAAGAAGAAGAAGAGGAGTTAAAACCCCCCTATCTCGAATGACCTTTGTGTAAAACAGACGTTAAGAAAAAAAAAAAAAAATGGTGGTGGTGAACAACTACTTTCAAATCTACGTCTAAATCTACTTGCAAAGCATTTTTAAGTGATAAACAAGTGATTTTTGCAAGCCAATGAACAAGACAACATGCATGATTAAACTAATGATTAAACTAAGTCCATGCAATGTAAACATTCAACAATTTTATTAATATTCCACAAAACAAAAGAAATAATTGTTGCAATTGTCACAATAGGTATTGTTTCTACGAATTACTTATCAATTTCTAATGAAACCAAACATTTTGCAAATTGCAGAATTAGGGAATCATTGTTCAGTACAACAAAACACAACGACAAAAATACATACAAACTATATTTACCGTAATATAAGCACTGTAGTTTCTGAGAGGCGCTCTCCCGCGAAACGACCGTTTCGCTTCAAAATTATGTAGAATTTTTTGGGCAATCTAGTCTAAAAAAAGTCTAATTATTAGTCATGAATTATTGATATTTTTAGAAAAGAACATTTGGATGCTTATTATTATTTTTTTTTGGTTCAACCTCGCTTTTAACTACACGGTCAATTGGTCATATCGCAACTAGGCCTGTATTTACTCATGGGCAGAGTGGGCAAATGCCCATGGCAACACTCTGACAGGGGCGGCAGTCTGACGGAGGCTTCCATATTTTGGGCCGTTTTTATAGACAATCTACGCCATGAGCATTAAAAAAAGTAAAAATGTAACATTTAAAGTACGGAGCTGAAAAATACCCACTCCGGTGTGATTCGAACAAAGGTTTTCTTTTTTTTTTAAGATTTTTCTTATTTCGTAGCCATGAAAGAAGAGCTACTGTGAACGCTTGTGGTCTGTGTTGTGGCCTCCCCATCCCGTAGTATGCCTCCCCTCTTGATGGGCGAGAAGTGACACAATACTTTCCATTTAGGTGCTTGGTCAACACGAGCGCACCGGAAGGTATGCCTTACAAACAACTGTAACCAAATTTTGAATACAAATTTTTGTCGGCGCGGGGTTTCGAACCCGGGACCTAAAGCATGGCAAGCGAGTGCTTAACCACTGAGCTATTTGTGCGCTATGACTCGACCGAAGTGACTAGTATTCGGTGAGCATTAGGGTTTGTCCTGTATCACGCCTGTTGTCATGTCAATAAAGAGCTATTTTTATCTCTGGTTGACCCGTGCTAAACGTTCTTCAAACACTGGTATTGTTTCGCCAGTGTTGCAAGTCGCAATGTTTCCATCCCTCTCTAGTTTGTTCCGGTAGCTCAGTGGTAAAGTCGGTGAATCCAAAGATTCCAGAGGTCGCGGGTTCGAAACCCAGCCGGGACAAGGCAAGTTATACTCCCATTTGAGATTTTTACCACTTACATCTTGGGCTTACTACTGGAATGATAGGACTTAATAGTCCTAATCGGGCAGTGTAAATAAGGCGATACTATTATTATATTATTATCTTGCATTGATCGTGCGATTAAAGTTGACATATTTTTGAATATGACAAATTTATCTTTCATTCTTGCTACGTGTCCAGCCATATTTTCATCTTTCACTTCTGTTCTCGTCCTTATTTCTGTGACCCTACGTATTCTTGTCGACTCACGTTGCACATTCTGCGTTGAATCGCCCTCTCAACCCTTATTATTATTAATAATATTATGTATAAACTAGTCAATTAATCATTGATAATTTATATAGGTTCCTATATAAATTTCCTTAATATGGGCGTGGAAAATCACCGTCACGAGCCTTTTAGTTTTATTTCAACTGATAATCGTTGGAATTTACCTTTTTGATAACAATCATGACGTGAGAAGGTGTTGTCCTTTTCATCACAATTATCATATCTACTCGAACATACACATAAATTATGTTAAATTTTAAAAATAAATAAATAAATAATTATGAAATTCCATTCAAATTATAATTTATCAAGAACTTTGAACTTTGTTTTGTTTTTTTTTTCATAACAAAATCTTTGATTTTCCTGATCATAACTTGACCTATTCTTTGACCCGTTATATTTACTGCCCTTTTTTATCTACAGCAATATTGGTTATCAATTCCGTTTCATTCGTATCAGAGGGCATATAGAAGCGGAAATGAGAAGCTTTTTCTATGATAGTTTCCTATGTTTCAAGAAGATAAGGCGTTTCGAGATTTGGTTTTTTTTATGTCTCTTTAACAACTTAGGTCATTCGAGACGGAGGTGTGACCTCCATTCAAGACGGAGGTGTGACCTCCATTCTAGATGGAGGTGTGACCTCCATTCTAGATGGAGGTGTGACCTCCATTCTAGATGGAGGTGTGACCTCCATTCTGAACGGAGGTGTGACCTCCATTTGAGACGGAGGTGTGACTTCCATTTGAGACGGAGGTGTGACCTCCATTCAAGACGGAGGTGTGACTTCCATTTGGTGAAAACTCGTACAATAGCTACCCATATTAACCTCACAGAGTCTGAGTGGGACCAGTAGACCGTTCCAGAAACACTTTACACTCTCATAATCAAGTATAGCTAGATTTCGAATTATTACTTTTGCTTTCCACCATAAAGTTAAAGATAGTACCTATTGATGCGGGTCTAAAAAGTAAGAATGAAGCGATTATCTGTTTGGTTTAAAATCTTTTTGAACCTAATAATCAATTTGCTTTTTTTACCATCAATTTGCTAGATTCCCAGATTCTTTTATTATCCTCAACCAGTCTGACTCGGGCTGGAAAACCAGCAGAAAATGCACTGTACTGCTTCTATTGAATGCAATTTCAATATCTATTTCAGTTTACCCTTTTTGAAAAAAGTATACCTACATTTTTTATACATAACAGATTTATGTTTATTGTATCTTAAGTAGGTAGGTAGATATGTGTCAGATGAAAAACCTAGGTATAATCAGAAAAAATGTGGAACAGACACAAATCGCAGTGAAAAATCTAATATTCATATTTTTGGAATTTAATATTTTTTTTTCTTCATTTTTTAAAAGATATTTTATTACTATCCATTCCTTAATCGGTTCTTTGTCATTTCAAATAAATCTTTGTTGGTTTTAGGTATTGCTGAAAAGAGAATCAAGAATTTCCTCATATAAAAAAATCAAAATTAAATACGTTGTTTTATATTTTTTATTTACATAATAATATAATGTAAAATGAATTAATACTATCCAATGCTTTGTTTCTCAAGTAGGAAGGTACATAATTTATTAATAATACCTATTATGAATTCATTACATTATACAAAAATAACTTCCTCTACATATACATAGGTAGATAGGTACATTAGAAGACTTGCAAGAAAGAATTGGTACTTAGTAAATTTATTGTTCTTCGATTTCTTTTATTCTTTGTAATAATAATAATTCTTCGTAAACAAGAGTTTCTCTAAATACCTATTAGCTTTAGTAAGACAAGTTTTACTTATTTTTATAAAATAGAAAAAAAAAACTAGATTGAGGGAGGTGATAATTAATTCTCTTCCAATTAGGTAATAGCATAAATTATTTCTTTATTTACTTGGTGTTCTTATATGACTATTATGTTATTTAATTGTATTTCTCGTTTTTTGTGTATTTTGTAGAAAATTTTTCTCTAATGAACAGAATCGTGGCAGGTGTTAATGCCCTGAACAAGCATTTCTCATGTGAACACTCAACAATAACATTCTAAATAAGTACTCTGGTAAGGTTATTGCATCTCACGACTGACAGAAAATAAGCACCTTCGTTGTAATTATAAGTTAGGTATGTTTTAGGGTTTAACTTTCCTTTCAACTGCTCAGGTCATATCGAGACGGAGGTTATACCCTCCACTCACTGGAAACTTACCAACCAGTTACCCACATCAATCTCACCCAGCCTGAATTGTGTCGGGAAGGGCCAGCATCACGAGAGTTCGAGTTTGGATGGCCACCAATTCAATTTCTAATCTAGATGGACATTGCTTAACTTTAGTGACAGAGATTGACAAAAATACTTTCGATATCCATAGATATAAGTATGTATGTACCTATGTTTATTCGGAAGTAAAAATAAATAGTATCCTTCTATAAGCAACTAGTCCGAACAGCGAAGACATTAGTAAGGAAACGAATATCTCAGTGGTAAGATATTCGCCTACCATTCGAAAGGTTTATATGTAGGATATCTTCCGGTGTGCTCGTGTTGACCCAGCAACTAAATGGGAAGTGTTGTGTCACTTCTCACACCCATCAAAGGGGAGGCGTACTACGGGATGGGCAGGCTACAACACGGACAGCAAGTTTCTATTATAGTAGCTCCTGTTTCATGGCTACGAATTTTTTTGTTGTTGTAAAACATTCATCTTGAAAAAAAAAAAAAAATACTGTCTGTAAGCTAATCTTCTTTGTCAAATACCTAGATATTTATTCAGTTTTCTCTGTCTCTCTCACATTATCTATCTTTTTACTTTCCTTATCCTATAATAAGGAAAGTATTGTATTCGTCGAAAATTTGACCTACCCAGTTTTTCACATTTCTGGACGAATTATAGCCTCAGGATACCAAAAAAGTTGTTTTTAGCCATTGGTCCGTGCGTCTGTCTGTCTGTGAACAGGATATCTCAAGAACGGTAAGAGCTAGAGACTTGAAATTTGGTATGCAATTCAATTTTATACACCAGACAAACCACGAAACTTTTGGTTGAAATCGGCCGCAAATTGCGGCCGCAGGGCCGCAAATATTGGCCGCAATCGCCGCTTCTTTGAATTGGTTATAGATACAAAAAAAGTTACAGAACAACATTTTTTTAGATTAAAAAAATAATAGGGGTCTCTCCTTATCATTTTTTTGATATCTTGAACTTTTTGGACCTCGGCCCCAATTTACCGGTATTTTGGGGGGGACCCGCTCAGACTAACTTTTTTATTATTCATCCTAGATGGGGATTGTGACATATCAAATCCAATGATTTTGAGGTGCTGATTACGAATTTGGCTTTGATTTTTAGCTGACTTTTATCTTTGAGTCACCAGTGGCTTTTGGTCCTGTTCCCATTCTTAATATGATAAGGAAAGTCGTGTGATGTTTACACCAGATTTTTTCCAATTTGATTCTAAATTTAGCAAAAAGACAGTTCACTACTATAGGTACTCAATAGTATAGCTGGCACTTTTATAGCTGCCAGCGCGAGGAATCTGGACTAAGTTCAAGGCCACTCGACCAGCGTGCTGGCCTGCTGGGGTCCAAGGTTAACCACCTCGCCTTAGGGTTTGGGGTGTGGGGGTTCAAACCTCGTCCGATCATGTTTTCCCCCATTCCTGATGTGCCCTTGTTTCGAATTGCCTCTACGGTACGCGTGGTCCTATGATGAGCTGATGATGAAGTGATCCATTATGATTTTTTTTGTTTGTGGTGAAGCACAAGGCCTCTTCACAATTGTTGTGGGTAGCGCAGCATTACTAAGAGCCTCCTTCACATTCCGAATTACTCTACATATTACATTAATTTCTCTTTAATCTGGTAATGCCGCCACTGGTCGTTACTCATACAAGTAACTACTCATTTTTCCTCGCGCGTTATGAGTGAACTCCAAACATCCAAGTACAGATCAGAAAAATTCTTGCCCCGCTGGGGATCGAACCCAGGTCACCGTGGGTGCAATGCCTAGCGCGCTAACTCACTCTGCCACGGTGACTACTTGAAGTGAGCCATTATTTCGAACTGAAGCGGGGTGAGCCCACGTACAATACAATACTCTGTTCATCCTGCTAGAATAAGACTAAAGAGCACCTTTACTCTCCAGTCCAAAGAAAGTTTCATTTGCCTTCTTCTAACTTACTTAGGGTTGGCCGACCTCTTCCACGGCCGGATGCCCTTACTAACGGCAACCCTTTTAAGGGCGCCAACGATTTATGTTATTGTCTTTGGTCTGACATGGCTGGTATCGTTTCTGTTTGACGTCCCAAAGCAAGACGAAACGTTCCCTAAACAAAATTTGTGATCGACAAATTGGTGCCCCTAAAAATGTACCGAAGAGGTTGACAATGTGGTTTGAAGATCACTGAGATCGTTTTCTTGGTTCAGTGTAACTGGAATAATCTGCGACGCAATTTTCTGTACCACATTCATGTGTGCTTGTGTGTCTCTAACAAGGAGGTAATGGTTACAGGGTGGATCAGTCTCACTCTTTTTGTTGTTGTTTAACGTCTCTTCAACATCTTTAACTCTTTAACAAGGGTTGGGTGGAAGAGATTGCCATGGACAATAACCCCGCCCTTTAGTTAGGCAATAACCCCGCCCATATGTATACATTTTGTTTATTTTTTTTCTTGCTTATATTATTAATATTGTCAATTTTATATTTAATTTTTACCATTATTTTTCTGTATATTATGTTCTACTAATAAAGAGTTTCTAAAAAAAAAAAAAAAAAAAAAAAAGGGTTGGGTGGAAGAGATTGCCACAGGCAATAACCCCGCCCTTTAGGTAGGACATTATTGTTATTTTCTTTTCTTTTTTACTCTTATTTATTTTGTCATTTGTTTGTTTTTTTTCTGTCTTTTCTTAATTTTATACTGTTGCCTGTTTGTCCTCCTAATAAAGCTTAAAAAAAAAAGAATCACAAACCAGCTACCCACATTAAGCTCACCCATCAGCCTGGGTTGAGCGGTCACGACGCGCGACGGTTCAAATTTAAGTGGGTCAACCATCATGTCCTCACCTCGCTGGAAGTAGCTTAACTTCATTGATGTGACAAAAAGTCAGGAGACGGTTTAAAATTTCAACCCTCTACTCTCTGGGTTTAGGTATCAGCTCTATCAGCAGATATCCCCAGTTTAAATGATGACCTTATCTAGGTTGTGTTGGGTTAAAAGTGTGTGCTTTAAATCTTCGTAATACTGTATATTTGTATAAGTGTCTGATCTATTGCAAAAATAAATAAATTATTTGAAAAAATTTCGTGAAAATTCAAGAATTTAACTTAGAATCTTAGATGTCAACAAAAAAAGAAAAATAAAACAAATGATTTTTTGTTATTATTATCTATTATGATATTTATGCTCTGATATTCTCAATTATGTATGCTTGGATTAGTTAGTCTATAAGTCTATTATATCACATTCTCAATGTACCTAAATAGACCTTTACAAAAGGACTATAACTTGTCATGTCCTGGCTGGGTTTCGAACCCACGACCTCTGGAATCTCTGGATTCACAGTGCTGCCTTTACCACTGAGCTACCGGGACAGACTGAGGACAGAAAGAAGACGGGTTGAGAATAATTCCGACACACACACCCTTCTAATAAATACAACTATCATAACCTTTAACAAAAAAACGTAATTCTACTTTCACCCTGTATAAATATCGACATATTTATAAAAGCACGCGCGTACAAGAATGTCTCGGAGGAATTTGAAATATGCGAGTCTTCAATGGTTGAGAATTTATTATTTATAGTCGGTTTACTCTCCGGTCATTGGGTATTTATCTGGTAAAAATAATACAGGGTGTATGTAGTCATAACTGCATGTCTCTGTGGTCATTTAGGGCGGAATTACTTAATAGATAATTTTGAAATAACTCTGTTGAGTTAAGTCTAGATATTGTATTTGATGGGAAATCGAATGCCAAGTTATTACAGAAGTTTTCAATTTTGTCTTTTATTTTTTGTTGGTAAAAATAATACAGGGTGTTGGTAGTCATAACTGCATATTATTTCCGAGTACATTATGAGCATAGATAGGAATTGGAAGTATTTTTGTTATCATGCAAAGCTTGGACCTGGAAAATGGAATAGTTTTCACAGTAAAAATGATTCGTAGATAAGTCATAGGTATACCTAATGTACTAGGGTACTTGTAGTTTTTAGAGCTGTGTAATGTGTGCAAGTAGATAAATATTAGGTATTAAAAAATAACTACCTGTGTATGTACCTACTGAATCTAATGTGAAGTACTGTCTGGCTAATCAGATATACTCAGTTAGTGGATAGTGATGGCTATATGGAATGGCCTTGCCTACAAACGCAAAAAAAATGGTTGGAATACATAGATAATTAAATAGCGTACATAAATGGAAAATCCACTAAAGAAATTGATAGTGTGGATTCAAACCTATGCCGTACTTTTTCGTACTATCTAATCTGTAATGTGTGTGTGTGAGTGTGTGTGTGTGTGACGTTATCTTCTTTTTTACAATAAAGTGATTCTAAGAATTAAAGCAATTGAAAAAACCCGCATCAATTTTTTTCTCCTCATACATACATATGTAACTATGTATGTATTCAAAAACCTATGGACCTATTTCGAGGGATTTCCCTTGAAAATAGATCATTTAGAACCATTTTTACAATAACACAACTTAACAATAATCATCACAGATCACACTAATGACATGATCACTTTGATGTTAATTTTTATTATGACCTAAGCATTCAATGTATCTCACCTATACATATAGGTATATCCAAGAATTATCTTCAAATCCATCAACCTCAAAAAGAAAATTTAACGCTTTTGTAGCTAAACTTCTTTTTCTCAATACCAAGATTGGGAGAGCAAGTTATGAATGAAAAGAAAAAAATGTTAAAAATAGTGGAACGGTCGATTGATGCGTTTAAAAAATCGGACACCAAACGCCCAAAATTACTCGAAATCCACACTACACCAGGCGTGCCCGTTGTATCGTGTGATGTTTTGATGAGTAATTTTCTGTTTACGTTGCGTCGCCATCAGCAAAATTTGAATTGCTCTTGGCAGTCCTCGCAAGGTTACGTTCACCTCACGCAAAGTGACGGTCGTTGTCTATTCGGAAAACAGGGTGGTGCTGCAGCAGCGGAGCCACCGTGGCCGAAAGAGAAATAATAATAATATCGCCTTATTTATACGGCCCGATTAAGACTATTAAAGTCTCATTATTCCAGCAGTAAGCCCAAGACATATTATCATGTGGTAAAAATCCCTAATGGGAGGAAAATTTGTCATGTCCCGGCTGGGTTTCGAACCCACGAACTGTGGAATATTTGGATTCACCGAGTTCCGCCTTGACCACTGAGCTACCGGGACAGACAGTTTTGTTTTATTGTAACCTTATTTTGTAAATTTAGCTCATACAAAAATGTATATAATAATAATAATGTGTTTTACTGTACATTTCTTTTACATTACATAGTTACTTATAAGATATAGAACATAGGAAAAGATATATTAATGTGAAACTGTATGTCTTACCCAGACTTGTATGTCATATTTATACATCATACAATTACAAAGACATGACATAAATAATCCAATTTCGCTACTCACGTAAAGAAATATCCCTTGCTCATCTTTCTCCTGACTGGCAGGTTCTGCACTCATGATACTCAAGCCTCGGAGGTGGCTTCAGGTCCTTTGACTCTTCAGGTATCCTCCAACCAGACAGCACCCACACAGGAATGGTCAATGTTGCTTAGAACAGATATTTATTTTATTTTACACTAAATTACTAATAATCTTCAATGACCTATTATACACAAATTGATGAGATACTGATAAGAATTAGTAGAGTTTTTTAAAGTTTTTTTTTTTATCAAGTTTTAATATTTATTAAACATAAAACATTTCATCAAAAACTCCAGTTTTTGAAATTGCTCCAAATCAGTAGAGTTTATGTTTTTTAAAAAAATATAGTTATTAAAGTTTTCCTGGTCCAGAATTTGCAATAAATATTTCTTTTCTTTAGCTTAAAGTTTCTTTAACTACTAGGTCTAGGACAATTTTGATCATGCGAGACAGGGGTTTTGCTTTCAGTTTGCTAGAAACTCACCAACAAGCGCTACCCACATTAATCTCAACCAGCCTGGATTGGGCTAGAAAGAACCCTCATGAAACTGACAATTTCTGGTCCGACCCAGGCTGGGTGAGGTTAATTTGGGTAGTTGGTTTGTGAGTATACAGCGAAACCCCCGTCTTGAATGAATGACCGAGAACTGAAATGCTAAAGGGACGTTCAGCAGAAAAAAAGGATTAAAAATAATATTTATATGAAATTGTGAATTAGTTATCTACCAGCCGTTTCAACATACTTCGCCACGGAAATAAATTTAAAATTGACTTGCTGCATGTTCCATGAGTACTTGAATAGGTACTATACCTTGATATTGTGAGTAGCTAAGTAGATAAATATATTCTGGTTATTTTAATATTTCCGCAAACAATTAAAAACTTGATTATTGTTTTAATTTATAGAAATATTTTTTTTGTTGGTTTAACATTTAGGTCATTCGATACGGGGTTTTTAGCCTCCATTTGCTGAAAACATAAACACCAGCTACCCACATTAATCTCACCTTGCCCGTATTTGGCCGTGATTTGATCTCGTCAATAAAATGGAAGGTATAAATTAGTTATTAATATTATTAATTTTGGGTAAATCAGTAGGTAACAGGGTAACTAAGTATTATTGTCATATAAAAATGGGGTTAACTATTTTGTGTTGAAACCCACTTTATTTATTCGATTGGATACGGATCCCAATTTTTTTTATTTATTATTATTATTAAGTGTTTGGGGTCCACTCATACCTCGTGAGGAAAAATGAGTAGCTGCTTTAATGTGAGCAGCGACCAGTGGCGGAGTTATAGGCAAAAATGAGATATTAGGATATTAAAAGATATGGAAAAGTCCTATAATTCTGCGCTACTCACTAAAAATTGTGATATAATAACACAAAGAAACACATTTATTTATTATTAGATAATTATATTTATCTCAAATATTTTTTATTAATATAATAAATATTATTGTTATTTTATTTTTGTAATTTTTTTTTTAAGATTCTATCTTATTCATGAAATCCGGGAAACTTAATTTTTTTTATATCCGGGTCTCATTAAAACAAGTATGAAATACAATGCACTACTTTAAATTTTGAGGCTCACAACTTGAAATTGACGGGATGAGGGCAGACTTTGTGTTGGCACTTTGCTCTTACATTTCATTATCGAAGAAGATACATGGGAAAATTTAATACTGGATGTATCAGAACAGAGAGCAGTCAGATACTCAAATACAGGGTGACATTAAAATATAAAATAATGTGATTTTTTTCAAATTTGGGGTAGGTAATTAGGTATGCATTTGCAATTATCAGTGGCGTAGCTAGACCTACATTTCGGGGTTTTGAGGACGAAAGAGATCTCTATATATAAAACAGAAAAAAGGACTACCTACCTATGTTTGTTTGTTTGTCCGGAGTTGTTTAGCCAAAACGGTAAGAGATAGCGAAAAATGTCTCAGAATTGACCCCCCCAAAACCATTATCGTTTTGTCCAGAAAAAAAAGATAAAAAGTTCAAAAAGGCATTGCTGTCCAGCAGCACGGCCATGCCTTAGTAAATTTGAAATTTAGTCCCGTTGCAAGGCACGGGCAAACGGCTAGTTACGTATATTCCATTGTATTTATTTTGCAGGGGTTTCTTGAAAATTTCAGGGGGGGCGGGGGTGTTGTCCCCAAACCCCCCCCTTCCCTACGCCACTGGTAATAATCCAGATCTCTAGCAGAAATCTAGACCCATTAGTATGTATAATACAAGATAATCTATGTTCCTAGCAGAATGCGGGCCGTCTCAGGATGGGTGAACTTAATATGAGTTGTTGTATAGTTCGTACATTAAATGGTTAGGTAAATATTCGTCGCGTTGCCAAAATACTTAAAATAGTTAAATATTTATGACGTCAAACCTCAATTGAAACAAAAAGTAAGTACGTATTCTAATTATTATTCATCGCATTGTTCAAGAAAATTAAATACCTGACCTACTCGGAAACTTGTTATTAGAATTTTACTAGAAGTTTAATGTTACTAGCTGCCTACATTAATATCACACCTATATTTATAGCAAGTATAAAGCAAGCAAGAAATTTTGGCGATCAGACAGTCACTGCCATCAGATTTCTTGATCAAATTTATTACTCACTTTGAGATGTGTAATAAAGCCATACGATAAATAAAAAAATATAGCAAGTATAGCATATACGAGTATTATTATAAAATAACATACTATCGTGGAAAAATATTGAAATTTATTCATACTAAATTTTCATTAAAAGTATGTAGCTACCTAATTTTTTATGCAAAATAACACACAAAATAATAATTTTATTGTTCATTTCATCTGGTTTAATTCACAAAAAACATGCTTCATATTTCAACATTTGCAAGTAGTATGAGATGTACCTAAATTTTATGTATGATGAAGAATAATAAAATTAAGATCTGAATCAGGAAACTCGGTATTTATTTTACTTCCGATAAATTTCTAATATTAGAAATCGGAAGTATTTTTCTTCACGGTCTAGTAAAAGGAAAAGATTTGTCGGGTTTTCACTGAGACATTTTGAATGTGTCTATTGACTAAATAGAAAGTTAGACGTTACTGTTAGACCACGAGAAATTATACTATCCACTTTTAACTTTTGAGGTTTAAAAAAAAAATTGGAGCATTTTTTTATCCTTCAAAAACGAACACAATACTTCCGATATGTAATACTAGATTTTTGTAGTACATATATTAAAAATCGTACACAAATACTTATAGGGGAACAAAAAAGAAATTTTTTAATGTATGTATGTAAATAAATAAAATTATTACTATACTCTCGGAAGTCAAAATTAACACGACTATTTTTGTTCGTGTTGAGTGTCGACTTTTTTTATCGCGGTTTCGAGCTTTTTCTTTGTGTACATTAAACAAATTATTCTTTTACACCGGGTATCAATTAGAGGCACTTTTTTTCAGCGACGTTTCCAGTAGATAATATTCTTCTTACTGAATAGATAAACGGGCGACTGCCTAAAAAATGACAACCTAGTGTCTACTCACAAGAAATTTGTAGATACTAACGAGTGCTCAAAAACTAATAAGTTTGCTCTTCCCCATTATCATCATTTTAAATATTTATCATCCTTGTCACTATGATTATCATCAAAACATCATCATAAAAAATATGAGCTAGGAGCACACTTGGCAACTGTCGAAAACCCGAGCAGAGTTGAAACAATTAGTTGAGTACAATAAATCACTTACTATGTATACATAAGTTAACACGAGCTATGTACAATTGTATATTATACTTAGTCAACACGAGCTATGTACAATTCGTATAATATAATTATACTTAAGTCAACACGACCTATGTACTTAACTATTGTGCATGACGTACGTACAGAGAGATAACGACCTAGGACACCTAGCTGATGGCAAAAAATCAGGCACTTTGTCACCTATCAAGCTGTTTTTTTTTAAATGACTAACAAATACAATCTTTGGCTATATGGCAAATTACCATGACAAGGAGAATAACCAATGCAAAAAAAAAAAAAAAAATACAATCTTATTTTTTTATAACCACCTCTAAAATCCCTTCATACCCTGCGGATTCATACAAAATTCTTTGAAAATATTCTTGAACCAGGTATATAATTCTTGCTACTGACAAAGTCTGTTTTTGCGTGTAAATATCATTCACCTGTCAAAATTTGAAAATATTCTTGAACCAGATCTATAATTCTTGCTACTGAAAAAGTCTGTTTTTGCGGGTAAATATCATTGACCTGTCAAATTTTCGTGACGGTGACGTCCGGATCCTTCTCATTGCAACATTCTGTCTCTCGATGTTTCGCTACAGTCTGTCTCGTAACTTCAATGGCCGGTGTTGCAGCAGAGAGTTGCGAAGTAATGTTTCAGTCAGTGGGGAGTTGATCTCATTTGATTCTATAGGAAGAGGCGGAGAATGAAACATTGCGACCCGCTTCACAACGTCTTGAAACAAAATGTTGCAGTCAGTGAGATTCCGGCTTTACACGGTACAGATAGCTAAAAGTTCATAGGATCAACTCCCTCTGTAAAAATATAATATAATATTAGTTTTAGCCTATAATACCTAATAACCCTAATTTCAAGCTCATCTTTATGAAAATATACAAAAAATAATGTAGGGTAACACAAAAGGCTTTATAAAAAAGCTAGACTCGAAAGTCGATTTATTTTGAACTTAAAAAGATTACTAAAATTATAATGAAAACTTAAAATTACGTGTGAGGACTGACTTGCTCGATGCAGGTAACAGAACTGAGGAGAGAATGTCAGTCAAAATTAGATCAAGTCCAAAAGCTGTGGATCAGCATTAATAATTAAGAAGTCAACAACTATGGGGATATAACTTACTCGTATATTATGTAAATAATCGCATCTGTAATTATTTTTATTGTTTGTCTAGCCCTAAAAAACAGAGAAGTGTTGATGTTGTAAAAAAAAAAAAAAAAAATATGTCTACCTGGAAAAATGTCCTAAAACCTAAAAAGACCCAATGTATCGCTATGGCCAACGACCATGTCTATTTGATTATTTCATATCGTGGCGAGGTACGAGAAACTTACTAGTAAACCGATCACTACTCCAAAAAACATTTATCTGTTCTATCTCCTTGGAAATCCCAAGATTTTGTTGCCACAAAAAATTTCCATCGTCGATGGTGCGTTGAATGCCCCAGTTTTCTTCTGATCACTGAAGTAAAGCAACGACTAGTGACATCAAGACTTGGTGGGTGACCAATGAAATTTGAAACCTATCGTGAGGTTGGTGTGAGTAGCTTATCTGGAAGAATGGCTACGATGTTAAAGAGATGTCAAGTAAAATAAAAATAACAGTGGCTTTTTTCCAATGAATTATTGGAACATATTTTTTCATTGTATAAGCGCCGTTTCGTTTGAAGATATGCAATGTGAATTGAATATTACATTATCGAAGTCAAAGAACTAGCGAGTTTTTATGAACGCCGCTATTTTTGTGACTAGGCAATGCGTCATACATATAACCATTCGTAAATTTGTAAAGTATGAACTTTGATTCAATTTTAATAGCTCTATAGTCTCTACACCGACATGTCTAGTAATTATACATAGGTACTTACTTGTGACTACTGCCGTAGTCCAGAGATCCCGGACGACGGCCATTTACAACAAACAAGGGAACAAAGTGATAAATGAAAAGAAAAACAAACAACTGTGTCAAAAATTACTTCTCTTTTTTATTTTATTTGTTTATTACTAGTTCACTCTGTTTTGTTCTTATTTCTCTTCTTTTTGACATCTCCTTTCTTTTTACTCGCTAAAGCTCCCAAAATTTTACAAATCAGTACTTTGGCTACAAAAACAAACGCCACTAGTATGGTCAGAACAGCAGCTAGAACGTCCAACAGATAGTATTGGAACCAGTAGAGCTCCCTGGCTAGACCACTCAGATGGGAAGCGCCTTTGAGTTTTATGACGTACTCTGTCCAGAAGACAGCCGTGTCTAAGGGGGATCTGTCCCACTCCTTCAGGAGCTGAGATCTTTCCAGGGCTTTCTCCTTGTAGCTGAAACATAATTACGTACGAGTCAGTAAAAACTGTTAGCGTAATGGGACTTCCTGTCTCGAGTCGACAGTCTAAATAAAGCACTACTATACTATACTTTACTATACTATACTATAATCAGTATAAACAGAAAAGTGAGAAGTTGTACTAGATGTACAAGTACATGAATATCAGTATTACAAACATAATGTGATGTACATTGTTCTTTGACGGAGTAGTAATTCAATAATGTAGTCCGAGTGGCTTAGACTCTAGTGGACAGAATAGTATTCCTTAGTCCCCTACAGGTTAAATTAATAGACATTTTTTTATACCTTTGTGGACTTAAGTCTAGATTTTGCGTAATGTTTTAAATGTAGAAATGGTAGTTCTAACTCGAACATTAAATTTAGCAGTTTTTCTTTAAGAAATCAATACAATAAGTGCCTCACTATTCACTATCTAGGTATATTCCCAGACTGAGGCTTCGACCACCAGTACAGTTACCTGTTGCGATGGTAATCATGAGCGAATGAAGGAATCCGCCGGATGCATGTCCGATATCGGTTGTCATGGTGATTTTTATGGTACCCTCAGACGCAATCATGAACTCCTCACCTTAATTAGACAACACCTCATTCATAGCTCACACTAGCCCGTCACTGATAAGATTTGTGATTGAGGGTACCCTCAGACTCAATCATGAACTCCTCACCTTAATTAGACAGTATATCAATTATAGCCCACACTAGCCCATCACTAATAAGATTTATGATTGAGGGTACCCTCGAACTCAATCATGAACTTCTCACCCTCATTAGACAGCACCTCAATCATAGTCCACACTAGCCCATCACTAATAAGATCTGTGATTGAGGGTACCCTCGAACTCAATAATTGACTCCTCACCTCGGATTCGACAGCACTTCAGTCACAGCCCCCACCAGCGCCTCACTGGTCAGATTTGTGTTCCTCAAGAAGGTACCGTACCCGAACTCCACGGCTTTGGTGGCACTGCTGAACTGATCCCCGAAGAAGGGAATTGTGACCACGGGAACGCCATGGTAGATTGTTTCCAGCTGACTGCTGAGCCCTCCGTGTGTTATGAACAGCTTGCACTTGGGATGAGCTGAAAACGAAACAGTTTTTGTTTAGTAAATTTTATTATTATTTTAGTGCACTGGTAGTCAAGTGGTTAACGCGCTAGTCTGGTAATCCAGGTAGCGTAGGGATCCGTTGGTTCGAATCCCACCAAATGCATGAATTTTTCCTCATTAGTTTGAGTTTATGACCACATAATAATAAGACTCTATGCTTTGAGCATTAACCTCTCCTTTTGGATGCCTTCCACTAAAGAGTATTATTTTTTTTACTAGGTAAATTTTAAAGTTCAAATAACAATATTACAAGAAAACGACCGAAAACAATACTTTCGATACCTTATAGATAATTGAAAGTAAAACATTATCATATTGGAGTAATTCACTTTCGCGATAACACAACTACTCATACTTGCTTTACTAAATCTACGCTAAAACCGGGACTTGAACCACCGACCTCCAGGTTACAAGTCCAATAGGGCTTTGTGGGTTTTTTTTAAAATGATCGGCTAGTGTTTGCAACTAACAACACGAGGATTTTTTTTTATAGATGCTTACAAGAATCGACTCGCCATACACCAGCGAAAAGTGCCTAGAAAACACTGCCGTATCTACTATTACTCTTACTACCAGGCGCGCCCGGTGGGAAAATATTTTATGCGTGCTGCCACATAAACGGGTCTAAAACGAGATTTATACAGTCCATCTCCTATTACCTATCAAATTTGAGTTTGTTTACCATGTCTATCATTGTTTTTTTTTTAATAACTCAACAACATTTTTTTTTCTTAACAATTAATAAAATATAAAAAATGCCTGCCAAGTCTGAGGCACTGTGCCCATCACAGCTGCTGCATTTCCTCTCTGGACACACAGAGAAATCCTGTGTTTCAAAAAGGAGGTTGACCTTTTCTCTCCTGATGACTCATACAGTCTTAAACCAACATCCTTTACGAATTTCATTGTAATTACAATATTATTTTAGAAATGTGTCATAATTTTCCTTGTGTACGAGCTAGGACTTGAGAAAATCCTCTCTTTTTCTTTTGTGTCTGAGAGTGCTGCAGTTCCGTAGCTCCTTAGCACCGGCCGCGCCTGATTATGACCAAGGCTTAATGGATTTTAAAGCTACCCCTGATTTGAAATACAGAGGAACTGCTAGTGTAAAGATATTAAATTTATATTATAAGTACTTTATTAGCGTTTGCATTATAAAAATAACTCTTAAAACAAATCTCACCTAAAAGAGGTATCTGGGGGACCCACTTGAGTTGCACCACGTTACTTGGCAGTCCGGCCAACGGCTCACCGCTCCACTTCCAGATGATCTTGTACTTGGCCAATCTGGAGAAAGCGGTAATAAAAGTGCGTCCCAGGGCGGGGGGCATGGTGGTGGGAGTGATAACAGATCCCAGGCTAAACAGAATGAACCCTTCTGTGGCCCCATCTAGAATCTTCTCAAGATCCTGTGATTTTAGATGAATTGAAGGGAACGATTGAAAAATATTACTTACATATATTCAAACAGTTGTAGTTACAGTAACTGATAGGTATGTTTACATTGTATACATTTATTTATATTTATTGATTACAATAGATGTATTTGACCCACCAACCACCATATTAAAACTATTGATATCCATTTTATCCATGAACCTTATAGGTATAAATTTACCTTAAAGCGAAAAAGTCACGAATATCAGTAGGTATAAATCAGTATAAACAGAAAAGTGAGAAGTTGTATTAGATGTACACGAGTATCAGAACATACCTGGACAGCTGTTTCGAGCTTATTTGCTCTCATCAGCACGTAATAGTACTGAATATATGTACAGGGTGCGGCGCGGTAATGTCCCATTTTGAATCGCCCAGTGTGAAGCCGCACTTCTAATTAGCCAAGTTCAAACAAAGTTAGAAGATGCACAAACTACTAATTTTTTCGATTCAATTTAGCTCTATTGTCAAAATGATTTTATCAAAGCAACAGAAAGCTTATTGCGTGGAGAGTTATTTTTCGAAAAATAAGTGTATCGTAGCAGTACAGCGGGAGTTTGACATTGCACACCAAACTGTTACTCGATCTGCATGGAGGGGGTTTTCATGAAGTTTCCTAGGGTTGTTGTCACTCCAATAACGCATATTTTGTTTATTAACACAGCCTGAAATGTGAAAATGGGCTTCATCACTAAAGAAAACTATAGCATCTGCAAGTAAGGAGTCAATCAGGGTTTCACATGCATTTTGTCGTTGAATAAAGTCTCGCTCGAACAATTCCTGCACCACTACCATTTTGTAGGGATGAAAATGCAGTTCTTTATGAAGTATCCTCCGCAATGAACGGTCTGATATGCCAAGAGCAGCAGCATGTTTGCGAGCTGAGCGCCTAGGTCACTGCATTATCGCCTCACGTACTCGTTCAAGGTTTTGGGGGGTTGACACAGGCTGTGTTAATAAACAAAATATGCGTTATTGGAGTGACAACAACCCTAGGGAACTTCATGAAAACCCCCTCCATGCAGATCGAGTTACAGTTTGGTGTGCAAACTCCCGCTGTACTGCTACGATACACTTATTTTTCGAAAAATAACTCTCCACGCAAAAAGCTTTCTGTTGCTTTGATAAAATCATTTTGACAATAGAGCTAAATTGAATCGAAAAAATTAGTAGTTTGTGCATCTTCTAACTTTGTTTGAACTTGGCTAATTAGAAGTGCGGCTTCACACTGGGCGATTCAAAATGGGACATTACCGCGCCGCACCCTGTATATGCCATCAACTAACCTTTCTATTTTAATCAGTATAAAAACCTATATCCAATACATGAGATGGGATTTTACCTAAAATAAGGGTTCCGTCATGTCATATGAAATTATGACCATATATTATAAAAATGTCACCGAAACAACTGCTGAAATTAGGGGACTTCTAACCTGGCTTCTTTAAAAAAGGTACTGTACATTTCTTTTCATAATTCAGTAGGTATATACAGGGTGTAACAGACTAAATGTAAAATCTCTTAAGGGGTGGTAGTATAGATCATTTCCAACCATTAATGTTCTATAACACTTTTGATTTAACTCAGTGGTTCTCGAGATATTATTTTTTTGAATTATTTTTACAAGTCCCCTGCCGCTCGACAAAGAATGGCATCTAACTCCGTAAATACAGCAGATGAAGCAATAGATTTAACTTTTTCCAAAAGATAACAATATTTGACTATTATTTAGACTAGATTTATTCTTAAAAAGTGCACACGTACTGAAAAATATCGGCAGCAGCGGAAAATTTATCGCGAACATGAAATCCACCTGAAACTTCAGCCGCCATTTTCTCAAAATACTGCCCTCATAAAGTATTGGTTTCATTTATGTAAAAACTTGCTTGAAGTCTTATCTTTCAGAAAATATGACACACTTGATATAAAACTTTCATTTTTTATTGGAACCAAGAGAAACTAAAAAAAAGTCAGTCAGTACTACTAACTGTACCTACTAGGCTACCATCCTACTTTTACCTAGGGAACTAATTTTTTTCTTCAATTTGACAAATTATGGTTGTCATTTACTTTCCAACGGCCCAAAAAGTTAGCCTCAGTCGATTCATTGATAAGGCTGCGGACTCTTAACTTGGAGGTCACTGGTTCGAGTCTCAAGTATGGCAAATATTTAGTAAGACGAGTTTGAGCTATTGTGACACCACGATCGTGATTAATTGACCATTATATTTTAGTATGTATATATGGTTTTATTTGTGGTGAAGCACAAGGCCTCTTCACATTTTTTGTGGGTAGCGCAGCATTACTTAGAGCCTCCTTTACTTTTCGAATTATTCTATTACATTAATTTCTTTTTACTCTGGTAATGCCGCCACTGGTCGTTACTCATACAAGTAACTACTCATTTTTCCTCACGAGGTATGAGTGGACCCCGAACATCCAAGTACAAAGCAGAAAAACTCCTGTCCCGCTGGGGATCGAACCCAGGTCACCATGCGTGCAACGCCTAGCACGCTAACTCACTCTGCCACGGTGACTACTAATTTTTTTTTTTTTTTTTTTTTTTTTTTTTTTAACAGGTTTAAGTAACAAACATTTATTTATTTTCAACAATAATTAAAACATCTTTGAAAAGGTTTGCTATGGTTTCAGTTTTTTTTTTTATACTTCATGGTAAGGCACCCCTGCTCCATCTTCCATGTTAAAACTTCTCGCCTTGTATCTGCTTCCTCTTAATCTAAGTGAAACAGATCTCACTATTGCCAACTCAATCTTTATCTTCATCCAGCCCATTACTTGACTCAAGTTTTTATTCCATTTATCTGAAAGGGTCGAAGCTAGTCTTTGGATGAACATTTTAAATTCTGAGTGAAGTGCTCCATCTACTGAACAAATCAGGGGAGAAAAAGATCCTCGAATATCTTCTACTGCCTTGTCATACTTTCTGTGTTTTTCGGATGCATGAGACCTTGCTGTTGTAGTCCAATCCTGGGATTCGTAGGAAGGTGCGTCAGCGTTAATTACGCGATTATCAAAAAACGCAGCCTTTCCAGATTCCCAGATATTATTGACCTTGATGTCAGCTATTAAGGCGCCTCCGTTTTGACTTGCCTCTCGGACAACTGGTTCAACACATACACCATTATGTGCAAGTCCAGCTAGTGCAGCGCACTCATCACGCAGATAATCATGGCCATATTTTACAAGTCCACCTTTTTTACAATCTAATGCATGATTTAGGTTCATTTCTTGCCCACATCCATCACAGTTCGTTGGTAACCCTTGTAGTTCATGACCATACCGCATAGCCAAAGCATCCCGGAATTGTGTTGGGGATAAATCAAAGTGATCATTTGATGTTGGTATCACAGTTAACCATTGGGAACAATTATTATTTGTTATTCTTTCAAACAATCGGTGACTACTAATTGACCTTAATATTTTAGTATTCCATGTGTTTTATTAAAATTCGGTACCTACTAACACAATAATTTGTACCTCTATGTACCAACTTATGAATGTTCAGTATTTACCGTACCACCTTTACCTGTGGTTGTTAACTATGTAGGTACATTTTTATGTTTCATTTCATTCAAACCATTTTATCATTGAGACCCTTTCCTCTTATGAACAAATGAACAATTACGATCAATATTGATTTCTGAAGCACCACAGCTAAAAGTATGATACATGGATAGTAATTTGCCACACTTGAGACTCGAACCAGTGACCTCCAAGTTAAGAGTCTACTGAGGCAAACTTTTGGGCCGTTGGAAAATAAATGGCAACCATAATTTGTCAAATTGAAGAAAAAAATTAGTTCCCTAGGTAAAAGTAGGATGGTAGCCTAGTAGGTACAGTTAGTAGTACTGACTGACATTTTTTTTATTTCTCTTGGTTTCAATAAAAAATGAAAGTTTTATATCAAGTGTGTCATATTTTCTGAAAGATAAGACTTCAAGCAAGTTTTTACATAAATGAAACCAATACTTTATGAGGGCAGTATTTTGAGAAAATGGCGGCTGAAGTTTCAGGTGGATTTCATGTTCGCGATAAATTTTCCGCTGCTGCCGATTTTTTTCAGTACGTGTGCACTTTTTAAGAATAAATTTAGTCTAAATAATAGTGAAATATTGTTATCTTATGGAAAAAGTTAAATCTATTGCTTCATCTGCTGTATTTACGGAGTTAGATGCCATTCTTTGTCGAGCGGCAGGGGACTTGTAAAAATAATTCAAAAAAATAATATCTCGAGAACCACTGAGTTAAATCAAAAGTGTTATAGAACATTAATGGTTGGAAATGATCTATACTACCACCCCTTAAGAGATTTTACATTTAGTCTGTTACACCCTGTATATGCCGTATGCTTTGAAAACCCATGTTGCTGTGATAGAAATGAGTATGATAAATATACCCTACGTCATAGGGACCGGGGACTATTGTAATGACCCTAACCTGAGGCAATGCCAACGATTTGTTCCTCTGCATATGAATGCCGCCCAACTGAATCATACTGGGCATCATGGGGCGGGGGTACTCCAGGGGCGCCGCCGAGTAGAGGAAACACAGCGAAATGTTGCCCAACAAGCTCGTCAAGGGCGGAAAGTCAGGACCAAGGGTTTCTTTTATTACCGCGTCCAGATGCCAATCCCGCAATCGGCGATAGACATACCTGAAAAATTGAAGCATAATGCTGGGTCCACACAGGTGCAACACGCAACATGAATTCACTCTGTGTGGACGGCTTCTGAATACGATCATGAATGTTCAAAAATTATCCATGAGGATGTCGGTTTTCTACCGAACATCTTTGATCTTTGTTGCTACTATGTTGCACGTGTGTGGACGGCACCTGAACATAAAAACAGAATGGATCACTGAACTGCAACACGTTGCTGCAACAGTGTTCCAATTACCACACACATGTTGCAGCAACGTGTTGCATGTTGCACCTGTGTGGACCCAACATAATACAGTCTGTTGTGCCTTTATGAACGGGAATTCGAAGAACGTGCAGTATTTTCCTGCTTATGGAAGTTTTATGCCGAAGAAAGTTTTCTTAAGATAACTTTATAAGGGCAACGAGTTTTTTTCTCAGTTTATCCAGGTTTCCCGCTTACACAAGTCCTATTTATTTAAGTAGGACTAGTTCGATTTTTTGTTCGAGAAGAAATATCCTCTAGTTAGATTTTTTGAAAGCCAAAGGAATTCTGTAAACTCGTAAAACACTACTTAATATCTACAGCAGATTCTTCTCCAGATCCCCAGCGCTGGTATACCTTACTTACTCTACTTTCCGTGTCCATGAGTGTTGTCATGGTGGTGAAAGCATTGATGGCGTATATGTACCCTGTGGACGCCCAGAAAGGCTCCTTCCGTGTTTTGTTTGTCGTGTTTTGTGTAGTGTTATTTTAAATATTCCCTAGTTAAAATATTTTCAAGTTAGCTGTTAAATTTGGACAACCTAACCAAACCTAATCTAATATTGTATACCTGATGGTTGTGTACTGCAAGTTCTGAATTCTCTCGAAGAACGTCATCCGATCGCTCAGGTAGGAATACAGCTCCGGCATATAGGATACGTCATTTGGACTACCCATCGCTTCCAGAATATTGGGATGGGTCCCAGCTGCGCCCATGTGGATCACGGGCGCTTGAAAAATGTGCCCGAGGACTATCGTCACTTCTTGCCAGAAAAACGGCTCGACCATGACTAGGTCGAAGGATTGCTTCGAGTTGATCAACTGGCGGAATGTAGGTTCGGTGAGGATTTCTTTGTTGATTTTACTGGCCACGTCGAACGTTTCGATGTTGTCAAGGAGGAACCAATTCATGTCGTGGAATTGATTGAGAGGATCAAATTCAGCTGAAATATTAATAATAATAACACTCATTAGTGGAAGCTAACCACCTGGCGAGGTTAATGTTCAAAACATTTTCTACCACCTAACCCTCAGAGTCTTATTATTAATATTATTATGTGGTCACAAACTCAAATTCACGAGAGAAAAAATGCATGCACTGGGTGGGATTCAAACCAACGCGACCACTTGACTACCAGTGCACATAATTTTATTGTCTGACTTGTTTGCAAGGTTTCAGACTAAAACCCTTACAATGAACACTGCGGCTTAATTAGATCTTGTGTGACTAGTTGAAGATTAGATTCTATTTTAGTTTTAACGTCCTGATTAGAGATCTATAGTGGGGACAGGGACTTTACCCTCTATTCGCTGTGAACCGTACCGTCTACCCTCATTAACTTCACCCTGCCTGGGTAGTGCTGGAAATGCCATCTTCATCGCGTGTTTGGAGGAAACAGAATTTTCTTCCACTAAAGAGTATTATTATTATTATTTCCATGTATATATTTTATTCAAATTCTGATACATCATCAAATCATCATCTTCTCGTTTTTAACCGAAGTTTGGAGACCTCAGGATTAAAAATGTATCTTCTGATTCAGTTCAATACTTTTCTTAAGATATGGGCAGTACTCATCAAAACGACATCTTGGATATGGCAGACTCTTTATAATTATTATTATTACCCATCGCTTTCAAGAACGCCTGGTTGGTCACGAAGACATGTCTAAAGTTGGTGAGGTTCTGCTTGGGAGGGTAAGGGCTGTACACGGTGAGGGCGTGGCCTCTTGTGGCCAAGGTCTCGTAGAGGAGTTCATACTGCATGTAGTGGCTCCAGGTGGCTAGAGGTAGGAAGACGAGAATATTGGCGGCCTGGGCTGGACTGAGGAGAAGAATGGGCAGCCAGACTTTGATGGGAAGCATCTTTAAAAGAGGTTAAAACAAATTGGAATACTTTATGGAAGCAGAAGCCGTATTTTTCTTTCTAACCAAAGTGGATGCAACGGAAATAAAATGAACCAAACTGGAAGCAAGTCATTTTTCTTTTGGAAGAGGAAAATTTTCCTCTTCCTTCTTCCAGTTTGGTTAACCAAAAGGGAAGTAGAAAATTCTTGCTTCCAGTTCTTTTATAGGTTAAGTCCATTGTTTATCTTCAAAAGTACCGAAACGCATTTTTCTTTCACGAATGTGGTGAAGTTGACCTTGGAATAAAATGGAAATATTTGGAAATATCGCACCTGGAATTTTTTTTTCAAAAGAAAAATACATCTAGAAAGTGAAAAGTTAGCTATACCTATACAACTTGTGCTACATTTGGATATAATTTTATTTTTCATCTGGTTGGAGTTTGACAAGAGAAGCACCAATTATCACACCGACCCCTATTAAATCTATTGAGACCAGTTTATTTTATTTGGTTTTAACGTCCTGATTTGATACAGTCAGGACGGGTGTTTTACCAGCTTCCCACATTAACCTCACCCAGCCTGGGTAGGGCCGAAAATGTCAGCCTCACGAGTTCAAATTTTGTTCGAAAATTTGCCCCACCCGGCATAAACTCATGGTATCGGGACTTAATTTTAATCAATGGTTAACATTGAAAAGTATGTCATTGGTGAATAAACCAACATAACTACAGTTGATTAGCTTTATCATGCTGTTTAATTTAAATTGATAATCGCAGGTAGTACTACCTTAGAATCCTTAGATCATTGGTTAGAATGGTTCATTAATAAAAGAGACGTATAGAAATTCAAAAATAAACCTACCTTAGTTTCCAATGTTGGTGATCTATTATTCTGTTAACACTTTGTCTTCATCACTTACATATTTCAATATTTTAATTCAAAAACGGACTTTTTACACAAAGGTCACTGTATTCATCTACCGAAATGTTCGGCAATTACTTACTGGCCATAAGATTTACATTGCTTAAAAAAAAAAACCATAACACTGAAATTTTACAGATTATTTTAATAATCTAAAGGCTGAAAATACTTTTTTGGTAAAAGAAATAAAAATCTTCATACTTGAGAGAAAAAATTGTGTGTTCCTTCTAATTTATTTTGTTTTGATTTGAAAAAAAAAACACTTATAGAGGACAACTATGATATCACACGCGGAGGTACAATCTAAATTCAGGTCGTGATAAGGACAAGATAAGACTGCATTATAATGAGGCCTAGAAAACACATGAGTGATTAGCTAGGTACTCAGATCGTCTCTCTAATAGTGATATAATTCAAAGGCTATACTATTGTTGTAGTTGTACCAGCCTCCGTGGCGTAACGGTTGTGACTACTGTCCGTAGACCAGAGATCCTGAGTTCGATCCCCGGTTGGAGCACACTTTTCATTTAGAAAATTCTGTTCCCTCCGTACATGTGAGGCTGGCATTTCTGGCCCTACCCAGGCTGGGTGAGGTTAATGTCTGGTACGATTCCCAGCGAATGGAGGGTAAAACCCCCGTCCTGACTATCTCAAGTCAGGACGTTAAAACCATAAAGAATCAATGGACATGAAAGGAGCCTAGACATTGGATCTGGGTGTTCATATAATCCTCTCACCACCGTGATATAGGTCTGTATCAGTCGCTATGTCACGGACATGGAATTATTATTAGCAGTGGCAGTGGACCAGCATTCTTCTCCATACTCTCTTTTAATTTGGTACCCTAAGAAGTTAGCCACCTGGACTGGGTTGCTCCATAGATCTATAGGAGTCAGGGTGGTGGGATTGGCTGGACAGTTGAATAGGTGATTTGTGGTATGAGGACTTCCCTGGCAGATTGGGCACGTATGTTAGGGTCATGTCTGGACTGATAAGAATTAGGGCTTTTTGAGAATCCTGATCTTAGTTGTGCTAAATTTGTCCTGGTTTCCCTGGGAAGATCTTTTTCTTCTAATGAAATGGGTAAATGTGTGTCTAGTACTCGGAGTGTGTCTATTCTACTGTCGGACGTTCTACTTATTTTGTACGATCTTTTGTATTAAAATCTTTTGATGATTTTTTTCTTAAAAAAAAAAAAAAAAAAAAAAATGTAAAATACATTTTCATAAAATTCACAGCCTATGGTGAGTCTCATGTGAGTTGGTGAATAGTTTTTCCAGAGACTGTCAGGTACATCTCCTAGTTGTCAGGCAATGACTATATTTAAAGTATCCTTTACTTACCTTTACCTTTGCAAAAGTAACCTTTACAAGACCTTAAATTTTCCAACCTGATTTATTTTTAACCTCAAATTGTTGAAATGTAAAGTTACCAATATTTTTCAGAAAATGCAGAATTTTACGGAAATATGAAAATATCGGATATTCCGATATGGATTTGCACAAAATCCTCATCACTTACACTAACAGATGTGCTCCACGCAGCCAGTGTTAAGGGACTGCGGAGCTGCAGCTACCCCAGACGAAAAGGAAAAAAAGGGGTTTTTCCTATGTCCTAGCTCGTACATGATGAAAATCACTACATCTATCGAACAATAAATTAGTTCATAATTCTTAATTTGGCAAGGTAGAAAAACTTGATCACGATATTGTTATTATTATTATTATTATATAATTCTTTATTAGATATAAAAGGACATTATGTACATATAAATAATAATTTTAACAGTGAAAAAACAATATATACAATAAAAATGAAAAAGAATAGAAAATATTTGAAAACATATGTCCTAACTAAAGGGCGGGGTTATTGCCTATGGCAATCTCTTCCACCCAACCCTTATTGTGACCGCGCGACTCTATAGAAATGTCATTTTAGCCGAGCCTGAGTTTAACCAATTTCAGCAGCACCCCCAACTTTTTTTCCCACCTCCCTCGCCTGCGCACAAACACACCTGTTCCTATTTCATATCTTTATCAAATACCCATGAACACAATAGTTCTAAATACAAGAAGGTACTTACATTTACGTAGGCATAAGTAATCTGAAGTATAACTCCATATTAATAACAAGTTTCTGTGTACAACAAATAGAGTTCGCGAGATAAGGTGATCTACAGGGGTCACTAGAATCTGTTATGTCAGTAGAATCAGGCATGACCTTTCTTAGTAGGCAATTAAAAAACAGGCACAAAATTTTGGAAAAGAAAAAAAATTACATAATAAATTTCATGGAAATGGAATTTAATGTGGTGACTGTCATAATTATAATATTGCCTTATTTACTTATACTGTCCGATTAGGACTATTGAGTCCCATTTTTTCAGCAGTAAGCCCAAGACGTATCATGTGGTCAAAATCCCAAATGGGAGCGTAACTTGTTATGTCCCAGCTGGGTTTTCAACCCCCGACCTCTGGATTACCAGTCAGACCCCTTGACCACTGAGCTACCAAGACAGACGTATTGTATGAGAAGTAAGTATAGGTATTTTGTTTTTTTTTTTCACATGCTATTTAGATACGTCATGTCACACAAAGTTAATCCCTTTGGCAATCCAGAAAAGACACTTGTTATCTGGATATCAAGAGGCAATCTTTATATGAGAAATTGCCTATTTATCTAGCTACGTATAATTTCGTTAAGAAATAATGTTATAATATCAAGCGAAACGGTCGTTTCGCGGGAGAACGCCTCCCAAAAACTATACATATTGCTTATACGTATAAAGGAAAATATAGTTTATAATATGTAATTTGTCGTACTGAAAAGTCCATGTTGCGATGAAAAATAGTCATTTATTTTATCAAAAATCAATCATTTAGAAACTAAAGAATATGTTTCCAAAATAAATATAACTTCATGACATCACTAATCACACAAATTATTCATGTTTTTTTTCATCATAAGACAATTTTTGTCAGCCCCAATAAGTACCAGATCGTTTGTATGAGAAAGGCCGATGATGGTTTTAAACATAATATGATGCCTGGCGTCATAAATGTGCACAGACTTAGAAAAGATCAAAAACATGGACCTAAATGGGCGTTAATCACAAAAAGGCCTTTTGGACACAACTACTCTTATTGAGTTCTCTATCAATTTGAGGAAATAATTAAAAATATATTTCTCAAGAATTGCACAATTACTCCAAAATAATATGAGCATTGAAGTACTCGTATGTAGGTACCTACCTAATACCTTTATAGTAAGTTACCTTTCTCTGCACGCGTTTACGAACTTACTAATTTCAGAGCAATGAAACAAGAGCCAATCCAGGCGTTTATTATTCATGATAACACTTGTTTTTGGGAAACAGCGTTCTCCTCCTTTTTTTAACACGAAGTGTAATTTTTGTAGATATTTATGTTAATTCACGCACGCAGCAACAGGGCGGGGCGGCACGTTGCAACAGAAACGCCGAGCAGGGAGAGGACTTGGATTGGTTTCCACCATTGTACAGAGAGGTATTCCCTGCTTTTTTGAGTCCATTCACATGTATTTAATCATTTTTAAAGTTTGTTGTATTTTAAGCGTCGCGTCGATAAACCTGAAAATCAAAATTTGTCAACAAGAAATATGCATGAAATGCTTTTTTAATTTATTTATTTCGTTATTAGGTATTGCAAGGTGTAAGTCTGGGGTTTGAACAACATCTTCAAGATTCAGTATGTTCTCTCGCTACTTCTAAAGAATATGATCAAGTTTTACTTAGGTATATCCAAATAATTTTGTGTCCATAGTTGAAAACTGATTGATGGCCGGATCCAGATCCAGTATGTCTAATGCAGTTTAGAATTTTAACCATGACTGCACCATTTGTGGCATCCAGAATATTTTTGACGCTCTGAAAATGGAGAGTAAATAAATAAATAAAATTGGGGTGAAATTAGTCATTTTCAATATCTCAAATCTTGATGATTTTCTGAATGGGTGTAAAGCTGAGAATTCTGATGATCTTTTATTTTATAATGATTTTGCCATAGAAGAGTGCTTCAAAAGGCAATGTCATTTGAGGGCTCTAGTATCAAAACCGGCTCTCTCCACTTTTTCTAATTTTACAGGATGGGCAAAAAACATATTGAACGATAACCCTTTAATCAATTTATTTGCATGTGGAGAGAGAACAGTTTGAAAATGAACGCATATTTTACAACAGAATTACTATGCGAGAGAGTAGGTTTTGAGATGTAATGTTATTTTCAGTCTATGCGACTTTAAAAAGAGATTCCAGGGGTACCACAACCTCATTTTCAATTTTTTTGGAGAGAGCCGGTTTTGATACTAGAGCCCTCATTTGATCTCGGATAATAAAAAAAATAAGTTTTATTGTGAATATGATATACAAAAATGTACGTACACAACGTTAAATTAAAAGTTAAAAAAGAGGTAAGAGTAAGGACTAACGAATATTAAAATTAAAATTTATAAATACAATAGATTTAAGATTAAGATTAAGGTTCATAATTCAGGGACACTCCTTCAGAATGTCCAGGAACTCACCTACACTGTATGGACAGATTTCTAAAAGTCTTGATTTCAGGATTATTTTAAGTTTTTCTGCATCTAAAGACTTGTAGGCATCTGGCAATTTATTCTAAATATCAAATTATCAACACCACTGCAGAGGAATGACTTTGTGATAAACAAACATTTGAGTGAAAAATGTAGGTATCTATTATTTTGGTTTTGCTATTTTATAAGGTCGGATGAGGTAATTGTGAACATGGCATTTTCGAACCAAATTTGTTGAAAATAAACTAAAATTGAAAATAGATTAGTCATTATGCATTCGATGGAAAGAAATTTTGAAAAGAATTACCAACTCACTTACCAATCCGAAATTCTGCAGTCCACATATACTTCAGGTAGAAATTATACATGGTGCCCACAATAATTATTCCAACATAATTACTTATTCTGAATCATCCCATAACATGCTATTGAAAGTGAGCGTTTGGGAAAAATATAGCAAACCGAGTAACAAAACTATTAACAATGCAGCAATCAGCATTACAATGTTTCTAGTCATATTTATACTTAAGTTTAGAACTGTTCACAAGAAAACTGTTTTATTGATCAATATTTGCAACAAGTCTCTACAGCTACCTACACTTGCAAACGAACACAGACTACCTGGGTACCTATTAACACTTTTCTTTTTCCAACGGGAAAAACAAAGGTCATATCAGGTTAAAGACGTACACAAGCGTAAAATAGACAAACACAAAGTTTTTAATATAGCAATAAAATATTTATAATATTATGCATTCAGTATGTAGGTAATGCCCAATACTCAATTCTTACAAGACAATAATAATTGGATTACAAGACAATTGTAAATTAAAATATATTTCATTTTCTATACTTTATTTTGTAAGTATTGTTAAGTAATTTATTTAAGTGTGTACCTATTTTTTTCTGTTGATAATTTATTGTTAATTGTTTTGTGAAAAAATAAAATGTAAATAAATTATTTTATTTAATTAGATATCAGCTTTTCAAGAAGATCAATAGCTACGTGATACCTAATTGTTTACTTAATGTATACGAAGAGTATACATTTGGTACATACATCTTATTATTATTATTTACCTAACATTACATAAAAAGTGAATGATCAATGTATAGGCACATCTTGTATAAAATAGGGGAGTTGTGGGATAGTTTGGTCACAAAGAAAGGTGGCAGCATGGGTGGTCGATTGGTGAGACAGTAAGTCTGGTAATATCTCATTTATTTTGAGTATGTGACCATATGGTAATAGTACTCTGAGGGCCTGCTGGTAAAAAATGCCTTAAGCAATCATCATAGGGTGGCTTCATCGTGAACGATGGTAGCCAGACAGTGGAGGAATAACTCAACACTTATTTACATAAGTAAGTGTATTTATGTAAATAACACTGTATTTACAAGGAGGCTATAATAATTGACAAGGGCCCCCAGAACCAAGCCAATGCTGGTCTACTCCCTGTTTATAGTCCCCTAGACAGACTGCTGGTCTACTCCTTGTTTATAGTACCCCAGCCAGACTCTTGAGCAATAAACTCCTAATATTTTTTTGGGTATTATTTACTATGGGTTCATTCAAGATTGTTTCAACACAGGATTAAAAAAAGATTCAATGCTGTAGTATATTATTAAAAGGAATCCAAACAATATCCCATGGCACATACAGAATAAAATACAAAAGTATCCCAACTTGCCCATATCTCCCCTATACAAAATGCGTTGCAAAGCGTCAGCTAATAGAAATGTCTGACATAAATAACATTATTTATGTAATTTGTGGGAACAATAATTGTTCCCATTAACAACAGCATGAGCAATGAACATGATCTAATGAAGAAAATTGAAATAAATTATTTTTATTTTTTAGACCTTGACCACAAAAACCACCATGGATAGCGTAGTTGATTGAAACATTAATAAAAACAAAGAAGTACTTTTCATGTATTTTTTTTTTTTTTTTTTTAGAACATCATCATTGGGATGACAACCCAAACCCCTTGCAGCATTGCTTCGTTGAACTGCAAGGCTTATTTGTTGCAGCAAATAATTTCCCGATCTTTGGTCTCCAGTCTTTTTCACAATAGATCTTTTCAATTCTTCTAGCCATTTTTTAGCTTCTTTGCGCAATTGTTTCAATAGCAAAAGCTTTCAAAATGTAATTCTCTCGTTCTAGATGCAGATATTTTCTATGTTTATTTGCACATGCTCTCTCTGCGGCTGCTCCAGCATTACTTTTGGTAAGCGGAACGTTTGAGGGTGCTAGGGATAAAGGTACTAAGTCTAATAGGTACTAAGTCAAAAAGGTACTAAGTCAAATAGGTACTAAGTGAATTATGTATTACGTCAAATAGGTACTAAGTCAAATAGGTACTAAGTCTAACCGGACATACATTTTCTACTATTTCGGACCATTTCCCTGCAAGCTTGGCGGCTGCATCTCGCACCCAGCTCCGAGAAATAGACCACTTCTTTATTGTATTTTCGACAGGTTGACATGGCGGGATGCGTTTCCCAGGCTTGCGTCTCGCAAGCCTTGCATCTTGGCTCCCGATATCAAGGTCTAATTCGTCATTGTTTTTGCCACCTACTTTGGCGATCATAAAGGTTGATACACATTACACACACTTGAACGTTACCGACCTCAGTAGCTTGATCGATAAGGTGGTGGACTTGTAACCTGGAGGTCGGTGGTTCAAGTCCCGGTTTCAGCAAAGATGTAGTAAAGCAAGTTTGAGTAGATGTGACATCGAGAAAGTGATTAACACATGTATGATAACTTATTGTTAACAACGATCATAAACGTTGCTGTTTTTTTATTTATTAAATCATCTTCAAAGTTTGGTATGATCCGATACATCTGGAGTGGTCTGGAGAACATGAATTTATATTTTATCTATGGCTAATGCCAAACAATTTCGTGGCCATAATTCCAAAATTATTCCATCAGAGATTCCAATTGAGTTAGAAAGACTTTTGTATTGAATCCAAATCCAGCGAGAATAAGAAATGGAACTTTTTTGACTTGGCGTGTCGACGCGCTACCGCGCTCCTTAATTTTAGAATATTATCCATGAGATCCACTTAGTGTCATGCAGTATATTTTTGACGCTCTGAAAATGGAGAGGAAAACCAATACAATGTCAATTCGGGACACACGACTTCCTCGTGAATAGTCTACATGATATAATTCACATTTATGTAACAATTGTAACAGTGTAACACTGTATCACGCAATACACACACTGGCAACAAAATGTACGACTTTTTAAGAGGGATATATTCTGCTACGTTTTTTTTTTTCTGCTAAAAATCATTTGGACACTTACTTGTACCGCAAAAAACAACTCAACCGAATCTAGAAGGAATGGCTCTTTTTCTAAGTAGGTAGGTACCTACGTTCTTTATTTACAAAACATTTGTCGCGGCAGGTTGAAAACCTTATTTTGGCACCTTTAAGCTCTAAGGGAGTGGTCCACAACCTTTTCTCCTTCACGGCACCCTTTCTTTGACCCCTTAGCCCAGCGGCACCCCAGGAGAGAGAAAAAAGTCAGAGGAACCTTTCAGACCTGTATTGAGAGTATTCAGATGATGAAAAATGTCAGCTAAGTAGGCCAATTTAGTTCTCCACTCATCATTTGTCAAAAGATCACGAAAACTTTCATTGTTTTCTCGCATGAAAAACACAAAAATTTAAATGATGATTTCTAAATTTCGCGGCACCCCTGAACCGCGGCACCCCGGTTGTGGACCACTGGTCTAAGGGTTGGGTGGAAGAGTTTGCCACAGGCAATAACCCCGCTCTTTAGTTAGGACATTAGTATTATTTTCTTCTTCGTTTATTTATTTTTATAACTATTTTATCATTTTTTTAGTTTTTCTTAACTTTATACTGTAAATACGAGTATTGTACATAACTTTGTCCTCCTAATAAAGATTAGGTAAAACTATAATAATAATAATTTTCGGAATTTTTATCAGAGCTCAAAAATAACTTATTTAAGGTAAGCAAACTCTTTTGTGCTTTCACAAACAAAATTTATTTAAAATCGGGTTTACGAGATACCTATAGGTAAGCACTGGTTTCATAAAATGTCACACCAAGAGAATTAATCAGCTAATTAGCGCTAGTCAGAGATTTAAAACTGTTTTAAATTATGGACAAACACGACCTAAGCAGTCTAATTTTGAACTCGGTTCAACAAACTTTTGGGAAATTCACTTGGTATTGCAAAAATAATCAAGATGTTTTGTAGGTACATAAATAGGTACTATAATATTTTTTTTTTTTAAAGATGAGTGTTTCACAGCCTTTTTTATTTCGTAGCCATGAAACAGGAGCTACTGTAGACGCTTGTGGTCTGTGTTGTAGCCTGCCCATCCCGTAGTATGCCTCCCCTCTGATGGGCGAGAAGTGACACAATACTTCCCATTTAGGTGCTGGGTCAACACGAGCGCACCGGAAGGTATACCTTACAAACAACTGTATCCAAATTTTGAATACAAATTTTTGTCGGCGCGGGGGTTCGAACCCGGGACCTTCCGCATGGCAAGCGAGTGCTTAACCACTGAGCTATTCGTGCGCTCGATTTAAAATAAAAAGAATTTAATTCTTTTTATTTTAAATCAGATAAAATAGATTACCTTTATACGATGCTTCTGTCCATGGTAACATTTCTGTTTTATTTATTTATAACATGTCATTGAACATGGGTGTTTGGGAAAACACAAGTAAAGCAATTAACAAAAATATTAGCACTGCAGCAATTAGCAATATAAGGTTTCTAGTACTCATATTTATATGATAAACTTAGTTCTTTTAACTAAAAACTAACGGTTTTATTGATCAATATTTCGTCGCTTAAGAAGAGGTACCTCGTAAGTCCGAATTTTTCGATAATACGTTTTTGGTATCGTTGGAATCGGAAAAAAATATCGATTTTTTTAAAATCGGTTTTATATGACCATTCAAATACAAAGAATGCCACAAAAATCGATTAAAGTTTACCTCGTAAATCGATATTATTGTTTTGAAGAAAATTTCTGGCGAGACCTCGTATCTCCAATCAATAATATATGTGTATTGTGTAAAATAAATCAGAGATACGAGGTACCTCTACAAAAAATTCACACATGCTTTTCTGAAAATTTTACAAGAATCACATGAGAGGTACCTCGTATGTCCGCTATCTCGTAAAAATACAAGTTTTATCAAAAAAATAGTAATTTCAATCGATAAAACAGGTATATGTTTATGGTTAAACTGATTTTTTTATTTTTTTTAAACCTGCCCACAACTTTATAATCAGTTTTTACTGTCTCCTGAAAAGTTCAAAAATCGGACTTACGAAGTACCTCTTCTTAAGCGACGATTTGTAACTAGTTTCTACACTTGCAAAAAAAGAACGACTGTTTATATTTTTCTTCTTAATTTCTTCCAGTTAAAATACAAAGGTCAGATCAGTTAAAAGACCTACACAAGCGTTAACTTTTGATTCTAGGAATAAAATATCTTTATGTATGCAGTACGCAATAAAAAATATTTACAAAAATACAAACATGTCAGTTTCACAAGAAGAACGGTACTTGCGCTGTTTGCATAATCTGTAGCTAAGAATATTGCATCTTTTATTTACAACATACATATTTATTCCATATAAAAATTATGGGAGATTTATTTATTTATTTATTTATAATGGTGTGAATAACCCTATTAGAGGGTTAATTTACAATATTATATTTTAAAGAGAAAAACATCGAAATATTTTAAACAAATTATTAGAAGGGGGAAAAAGGACCTAGGGTTACATGATATTATAATAGTAATTTAAAAATGAAAGATAAACACTTGGTACCTACTTTAAGGAAATATATATATATTATCTTATGAACAATAACTTGATAATGTAGTGTGCTAAATGTAACCTATATAATATTCCCTACCTATTGCTTTTAATAGTTGGGAATAATCCATGGCTAAGTCTAGTTTTTCATATTTATTGTTAAATGTTGTTAGTATGTAGTTCAGTGATGACGTGTATTTAGTATTACATGTAATATGAAATATTTTGTAATTATTGTTTCTTAGTGTTGGTTTAGGAATATTTATTTTTATGTTTGATAAAATTTCAGGACAGTCAATTTTATTATTGAATAATTTATGTAGGTAAATTACCATCTGTCCTTCTCGTCTTTCTTCTAAAGTCTGTATGTTAAGTTGTTCAATCAGTTGTTTGTAGGCTATTCCATTTGGGTAAGTAGGATAAAATTTAAATTCTAAGAAAAATAAGTATTGTATAAGTCTTTTTTGTACTTTTTCAATTTCCTTTATCCAAATTTTGGTACGGGGGCACCATACTATCGCACAATATTCTAATTTTGAGCGAACTAATGAGTTATATAACATAATAAGAGTGTCTAGGTCCTGGATTTGTGGTGCATTTCTCTTTATTAATCCTATTCGTTTGAAGCAGTTACTGATTGTAGTTTGTATATGTGTTTGAAATTCTCCGTTCGATTGAAATATAACGCCCAAGTCTTTTTTCTCTGTTATTTGTTTTAATGGTTTCTCCGCGAGATAGTATTGATGTGGATAGTTGGTTTTACCTCTACAATATTGTAATTGTTCGCATTTCGCAATGTTAAATTGTAATCCGTTTTCTGTAACCCAATTATATGCACTATTTATATCTTCTTGTAATTTATTGCAGTCTTCTTTGTTTTTAATGGCCATAAAGATTTTCAGGTCATCTGCAAATATTAGCGCTTCAGAATGTTTTAGTTTTGACACTATTCCATTCATTATGAGAATAGCAAACAGACTAGATATTTTACTACCCTGCGGAAAGCCTGATGTTGGTGTTATAGTTTGTGAGAGAGCATCTCCGTAACGAATTTGTATTATTCTGTCGGTAAGATACGATTTAAAAAATGTTTGACTGTGATCGGTGAAACCAAAGTTGTTCATGTTTTTTAGTAAAATATCAAAGTCAACTTGGTCGAAAAACTTGGATATATCTGTATATACTGTATCTAATTGTTCTTTTTTATTGAATGCCTCTTTTATTTTCATATCCATTAGCAGTAGGTTACTTTCTGTTGATCGTTTTTTAAGGAAGCCGTGTTGTTGTGTTGTTATGTTTTGCATAATGTCTTTATGGATTTTGTTGTAAATTACATTTTCAAATACTTTTGCGATTGAATTCAATGTTGTTATAGGTCTATAGTTCTGCATCATTTGCAAATTACCTGTTTTGGGCACAGGTGTTATAATAGATGTTTTCAGTATTTTGGGGAAGGAACAATTTTTTATTGATGTATTGAATAAATAATTTAGTTCGGGTGTTATGATTTTTTGCATATTTTTTATTATTTTGGGGTGTATATGGTCTGGTCCAGGTCCTTTATTTGTTGGTAAATTTTTTATTGATTGTTGGATTTCTTTATTAGTAACATTTGATATATGGATATGTACATTTGATGTTGAGACTGTGTGTCCTGTTTGTGCGTAATGAGTATTTATTCTTTGATAAACAGAACCAAAATACTTCGCAAATCCATCAGCTATTGCTGTTTCATCCGATGTGAGTGCGTCATCTATTATAAAAGACCTTGGAGTGTAAAACTTTCTCTTGCTTTTAATATAATTCCAAAACTTTTTGGGGTCCTTCTTTAAGTCTTTGACTGTGTTTTGTATGTATTTTTCGTATTCTTTTTGTACGCTTGTTCGGAATGATTTTAACGTTTGTGCTTTTCTGTCTTCGTGTTTTTTTGTAAATACTAGTTTTCGTTTATCTCTCTTCTGTTTTTTGTATAGTTTTACTGTGTATTTAGACCACCATTGTGGATATTGTATTTTATGTGTTTTTTGTTGTGGTATATGTTTGTTAAGGATAGTGTATAATTGCTCATAGAAAATTTGGAATGTTTCTTCAGTGTTATTTGTTTTGTTTCTTCAGTGTTTCTTCAGTGTTATTTGAGATATGGGGGAGTTAGGTCACTATGTAATGTGCATTGCTAGTCTGCTAAACTAAGTGGCGTGGGACTTTGTTGGTTTGGATCCCACCTAATTAATATTTTTACGTTTGCGAAAACCCCCAAAAAATACAATAAAGCTACCAAATTTGGCTGACCATAAAAAATCAAGCAACGGTCAGAATCCGTCGTAAAATCTAGAACCTTTTTTGGCACCTAAAAGGAATAAAAATTTCTAAAGAGTGTGAACGCCTTTTTTAAATCTCTAATAAATTTAGAATTTTCTTTGGTCTAAGTATGATAACGGTGATGATTAATTGATTATTCGTATTTATTTATTTTTGAAAAATAAGACCTGAATTTTCGTTTTAAGTACCTATATCGACTAAAGAAAATGGTTTACCTTTTCGATATGCTCCTGTCCATGACATCATATTTTCTGGTTTGCTACTTTTTAACATGGGATTATGTTTATGCTAACTTTGTAAAAGCGGATGCTTATGTTTGGGAAAAAAAGAAAAAAATATTATGAGCACCAAAGATTAACACTAAAAAAAAATTGGGTTTTAGAGGTAATATTAAACTATGAAATTTTAAACTTTTGTAAACGTTTAAAATTAGCAGATTTTTCTTCCTTTTTTTGTTTTGATTTTTCAGTTTTCCTCTTTATTTTTCAAAACGGACTGGGAATAAAATACATTATTAGTAGTATTAAGAGCAGCAAAAATATAATCAGCGTGGCTAGTAATGCCTTGTTTTTAGTGGTCATATTTATTTTATGAAGTTTATTATAAACAAAAACTACCTATTTCTTTTTCTTTTTGTTGAAATTCTTTCAACAGATAATCAAGAGCTGCTAAAAAGATCTGTACAAGTAATTTACAAAAAATGCAAACATTACAGTTTCACAAGAAGAACAACAAGCCACTGTTTGTGAATTGTGCAAAAAGAATATATTATTTTTATTTAAAAAAAAAATATTAAACTACGTCATAAAAAATATGGGAGAGTTGGGTCACGAGGATCTGTGCATTGGTAGGCAAGGCTCTAGTCTAGCACTCTAGATACCGTTGGTTTGGATTTGATTTATATTTTAGCATTTAATATACATTTTTGTATGTGTGCTAGGTACAAGATACATGATTTATCAAGAAAAAGCTAAAATATATAAAAATTACATTGATAAAATGAGGTGGTAGATAAAGGTAAAGGTAACTCCGTATTAACTGATACATTTTCAGGACTAGTGGATAAAAAAATATAATAAAAAAATTCCACCCAATGCATGAATTTCTACTAATTTTTGAGCATGTGACAATAATAGTTCCATTCTGAGGATTAGGTGGTAGAAAATGCCTTGAACATCAATCTTGTCTAGTGGTTACCTTCCACAAAAGTTTCCTCTATTATTAAAGGTGGTTCATTCAAGTTTGTTTCAACTCTTTTACTCTTTACAAAAGAGCACTTTCAGCTTTTTACAGAAGATTTAATGTATGTTGCGGAATTTAATATTCTAAGGAAGCCAAAGTTGAAATTACCGACAGTTAAAATCATAGAAGGTAGGTAGCAATTAAGAATAATTTCATTTGGAGTCTTGCCAACAACATAGCACACATTGAAATTTATAAGTACAGAAGTTCTCCCAACTTACCCAAACCTCTCCTATTCATAATGCGTTACAGAAGGTCAGCTAGTACCTAATGAAGCTGACAAATAAAATATGCAACAAGTAAAAACACAACGAGCATTAGATATCTAATGTAAAAAAAATTAAATTGACCATCAAGTGCCGAGCGCAGAGCCTTCAGTGAGTTTCCATGAAATAGAGGCATCCTCCTTGTGACCAAGAAAACCAAAACCACCAATTTGCATGTGACCGCGATGTAAAAAAAAAAAGAGATGTAAAAAGAAATAAAATAATTGCCTAGAGATTGCCAGCCTTACATGTTCGGAGGGAACAGAATTTTCTGTTCAAAAAGTCTGCCCCAACCGGGGATCAAACTCAGTATCTCTAGACTACGAACGGTAGTCACAACCGTTACACACGGAGGCTTGCTTTAGTTGTGCTTTATTATATTATTTTCAAATTCTAGATACAGGGTGTTTCTGAGCCAACACTTGAACCACGTATACAAGGGATAAATTAAGGTTATTTTGCTTTTTGCTTATATTAACAAAGGTGCGGAAATGGACCATAACGGAGCTAGGACCACCCTAAGGTTGTATCTATACTCCATCCTAAGAATTAAAAAGGAGCAAGGACTCTGATTGTTAAGTCTCCACTGTAAATAAACATCAATTAAATATATATAAGTTATGTACCGCTGTCTTGCTGATTCAGCAGCCCCCATCTCATATCTTGCATCCGCTGAGCCAATCTCGATCAGCACGTAGTCAGTCAAGATTATCACCTGTATCGGACAGGGTCTGTGTCTCTCGATCTTTTGATTTCATTTTTATCGATCTTTTTATTATTAATTTGGCTAAGTCCAACTTTTCCTTTTAAAGTTCTTATTTTTAAACTTATTATTTTAATAAACGATTTATCATTGAATTCTAAGCATTTTGAATACCAATTTGCTGTATCCATTTTTATTATAAGACATTCTTTTTATTTTCTTTGATTTAAGCCTATTTTGAACTAATAAAATTTTTGGTGAAATAAAAAATAAACTTTTTAAAAAGGCAATCGCAACCGCGACACCTTTAACTGGCGCAATCGGAACAGGATCCTTTGCAAGAAAAGCGAAAATTTTCCTCTGCAAAGTGGGATCTACCTCATCTTTAAAATTTTCTACTGAATACATCTTTATCTCACCTCTACCTCATTACCCCAACGGATCACCCGTACCACCGGAGAACTTTCCTGTCAGTTGCTGAGCTACCTCAACCAGCCTGTCTACCTACTTCAGCCGACCTACCTAGCTACCAATCGCAGCGGGAGCGTCCCTATCATTATTTTCCAGTGTGAAGTCTTCCAATCCCCAGACCTGATGCATCGAGTCATCCTGATACTGTAAGTGTGCACTGCATTATTTTTAAAGACTTCACAAGAAAAAAAAAATCTGGTGTAAACATCACACGACAGTAGTATAGATAAGGGGTTCAAAGTCGCTAATACACCGGCCTTTGAAAAGAGGGTAGACGTCGGCCGAGGGAAAAAAAAAAAAAAAAAAAAAAAAAAAAAAAAAAAAAAAAAAAAAAAAAAAAAATTCAACTCAATTTTATTCCACAAGAATATTCCAGCACTATCTTGTTTGACATATATTAGGGGTGAAAACTCTTATTATTTGTCAACACTCGTAGTACAAAAATAAACTTTTAGTGGATGACTTAAAACAAAAACTATCAGTAGTGTAATATGAAATATTAATTATACAAAACTTACCATTTACAGGATCAATATTACTGAACTAAAAACGCGGAAGTCTAAGCGTGAGCAATAGAAAGCGCGGAGGTCTAATCGATCGTGAAAAAAAAAAAAAAAAAAAAAAAAAAAAAAAAAAAAAATCTAATCTTCCTCGTCGGAAGATATAATAATGATAGATGATGACTCGAAAATTTCCAAATCATCTTGTGGAATTGGGGGAGAAAACAGTTCGAACACGTCTCCTTCACTAGTAAAAGAACCCCAATCTGGTGTTGTTCCAAACATGGAAGAATCATGAGTTGGATCAACATGATTATTAGGTTCAAAGACTAGTGGAGGAGTAGAAGAACTCCAATCGCGTGATGTTTCTCCAAGCATAGGGGATCTATGAATTGGAGTCACATACACATGATTATCAGGTTCAAAGACGTGTGAACCGGTAAAAGAATTGAAATCATGTGGTAACATTCCAATCACAGGGGAATTTGGAACATCTCCCCCCGGTGATGTTTCAAATTCGAGAAGACCCTGATTTGGAACATCAGACCCTAAAATATTTATGTTGAAATTTTCAACCCCATACAACTCTGAAAGGTGTGTTTCATCAGAATCTGTGTCTGATGAAATGGGGGAATTTTGATTTTCGATTTCATCAGACACAGGTGAATCCGCCACTTCAGTATGACTTTGAAAATTTTCGCCGCGGTATAATTGTAAAATTTGTGCTTCGGATAAACTTTCCCGAAGCAGTGTTAAATTGTCACGAATTAGCGAGATCGCTGTCCGTAACCGATTGTTCGACAAAGCTGTAGAACTCAGATGTCTAGGAGTTGGTCGAACAATACAAGTTTTTTTAGCTGATGGATTTCTCGAATTTTCACTCATTTTCGCGTAACTGACCTAACAACGTAACACTTGAAAGTTAAAAAATTGGTTTCAAAATTGGTCGAACTCTACTCGCAGACTAAAGCGAATATATTTTTGGTTGCAGTTATTATACCAAAGATATCTCGAAAGTTGTTTGGAAAAAAACCAGAAGTGGTCCACTGACTCGATACAGTATGTGTCAAAATTTAACCGACCATGATTAGTTTATTCAAAATAATTATGTATCATCTTTACTTCTGTTATGGATTAATGATTTAATATTAATTATTTATAATACATAAATATTTTCTCTACTACAATTTATATAAGAGTTATTCTACAAGCATTTGAGCTATATTAATCTAAATAGTTCACTCATACCTCATGAGGAAATTACTTGAATTAGTAACAACCATTGGTCACATTACCAGAGTAAAAGAAATTAATGTAATAGAATTCAAAAAGTAAAGGAGGTTCTTAGTAATGCTGCATTACCCACAAAATTGTGAAAAGACTTTTACAGTAAATTTCTACAAGAGTAAATCTACAGATATTTTAGCTAACAAATCTGTAGACCATTACACTGCCTGAGCAGGATTGACATTGTTCAACCTCATGGTTGAGGTTGGTTGGTTTGACACATTTTTGAAGGTTCGATACCCTTCCTAACGCCAACGATTCTATTTGATTTAACGTCTTGGATAAGGACGAGGGTTTTACCCTTCATTCGTTAAAAATCATACCAGCTACCCACATTAACCTCACCCAGCATTATTATTACTATAATTTACCCATGGGAAATAAAAATTCTTTACAAATATTACCTCAAACCAGCCTCTATTTTTATAGCCTTCTTATTTTTACAGTTTCTGTGAAGGATATTTTTATAGCTTTTTTATTTGAAAGTAAATATCAAATAAGGTTACAATCTTAAGCAATAATGTTACCGAGACAGACAGATCAGCAATAAATAATTAAGGTGAAACCATGATTTTCAATGCAAGCAGGTTGTTAGTTGTTGTTAAGGCTATTGAATAAACTTTCAAAAATGGCAAGATCCTGTTTTTGCTGAAATGCACATTGCAATTAAACGTTATTTGAAAAAAGTTGTTCTTAACCCCTAACTGTATGTTTTTTCTTTTCAGTAAAAATTATATGTTTTAGTTTAACAGCTCTGGATAAAGGGAAAAAATTCAATTTCCCCTAAACTGGTTTTACTTAAAAGCAGTAATAATTGTAACAAATCTACTTACTAATATAAAAATACTCGCACATTACTAATGGAATTACTAATATAATAATAATAATATCGTCTTATTTATACTGTCCGATTAGGACTATTTAAAGTTCAATTATTCCAGCAGTGAGCCCAAGACATGTTATTCTGTAGTAAAAATCACAAATGGGAATATAACTTAGCATGTTCTGTCTGGGTTTCGAACCCATGGACTCAGGTCTCGTTGGATGTCCTTTCTAACGCCAACGATTCTATTTGATTTAACGTCCCGGATTGGGACGGGGATTTTACCCTCCATTCGCTGGGACTCATACCAGCTACCCACATTAACCTCACCCAGCCTGGGTAGGGTCAGAAATGCAAGCCTTACATGATCGCATGGAACATTTTTTTTTTCGATTTTTTTTCGAAAAGTCTGCCCCAGCCGGGAGTTGAACTCGAGAACTCTAGACTACGGTCACTAGTCACAACCATTACGTCATGGAGGCTGGTACAATTTAAATAGTTGAAGAAAAAAAAACTTTGAAAGCATTAGAACCATCAAAAGGTTAATCTGTAGCCGAGGCATGTCTGACAAATTTACATTCTTATTCGTCGGGAGAGAAGTACAATCTGACCTTAATCTGACTGTCTGGGGCAAGCCGAGGCCGAGCTCCAGACAAAAAATTTTTGTACAAGCATATGCCAATTAATCTGTAGATACAGGACGGATGACAAGTTCATACCTTTTAGGAACGATACATACCTTACATAATCAACTTAAAGATGAACTTATGGATGTGACATATGGATGTAACATTATGTTTAACTGGTAAGCCATCACCCGCTTTGAGGACCGAGGCATGGCTGTGAAAGCAAAAAGTTCTTTTTCACCAATGGCAAGTGTTGTAGTGAGAATTTCGAACAATCCTGTCTTATTGCACATCTAGACTATAAGACAAAGCTACCTATCAAATTTCAGCTTCCTAGGACTTACCAGTTCAGAGAAACAGTGATGATCAGTCAGTCAGTCAGTCAGTCATGACTTTGACATTTATATATTAAGATTTGTAGAAATAATTTAACTTGTATTTTTAAATTTATTTTATCATTAACATGGTATTTGTAATGCTAAATTTTCCTAGCAATATGACCATCCTGTATGGAGAACCTCTACACTTTGTCCGTGAACGATAAATTTTAAGGAAATGGAATGTCCCCCCCATCTCTCGTAACCTCCAATTATTACTCTTAAGACTATTTTCTCTATACAAATTTTCCTTTAAATACTGACTGAATTGTAATGTTTAATCACAGTTTAACGATTGTGTTTCAAGTTTAAACATCACTTTAAATAAACATCACTTCAATTTTAAATAAATACCTAGTAAAAGTAGAAAATGTCTACCTCAATTAAATTACAAGTTCGTCCTGAGGGAAAGCAGGACCTACCAAATATTGGATACTTCATCAAGAAAAACTTCGTCGGATCAAAGGTTGGTGAGTTTTATTTATTTTCATAACATAAATATATAAATAAATTTATTTATTTATTTATTTCTTACAAGGGTGGAGTATACTACTATTTCACCCAGAAATGTGTTTCTTTGTGTTATTATATCACAATTTTAGTGGGTAGCACAGAATTATAGGACTTTTCTATATCTGTTGAATATTGTATTCATTAAAAACGCCTATTCAATTTCGTATATACAATGTGCTACAAATTCTAGGTTCATTGTTTGTATTGTAAAATGTTAGGTTAGGATTTTTTTCCTTGTAGTAGTGTGCTTTTCTTTCCAAAATATATTCATTCATCTCGTCGCAATAAATTGCCCATTAATTTTCGCGAGTTTGTCTTTACTTTTTTAGTTTTAGTTATACAGTCCACTAATACCGTACAATATCTTTAATATCCCAATATCTTATTTTTGCCTATAATTCCACCACTGGTCACTGCTAACATTAAAGCAGCTACTCATTTTTCCTCACGAGGTATGAGTGGACCCTGAACACTCAAGTACAGAGCAGAAAAAATCCTGGCCCGCTGAGGATCAAACCCAGGTCACTGTGCGTGCAATGCCTAATGCGCTAACTCACTCTGCCACGGTGACTACTAATTTTCAAAATCACCTATCTCAGCTAATAAGATTGCTCAGAAACAAGACCATTACGTTATAGCTCTGTTCCACGGCAATAATTCCTTCTTAAGAAATACATTGATACAGCACTCCCATAAGGCTTAGTGTACATAAACTGAAGTCATATTTCAAAGCCCCCATGTAGGTTTAGGTACCAGTTGATAATATAGAAAAAGCCTCCATGAGGTCCTACGGTGCTCAACATGTTAACTATCAGGCTGTTAGCCGCTGTAGTACAGAGCAGAAAAAATCCTGGTCCGCTGGGGATCGAACCCAGGTCACCTTTCATAATTGGTCAATTTTCAAAATCACCTATCTCAGCTAATAAGATTGCTCAGAACAAAGACCATCACGTTATAGCTCTGTTCTTCTTCTTCTTTTACTCTGTCTTATCCCGCTCAAGCAGGGTCGATGTTGTTCAACCTTATGGTTGAGGTTGATTGGTTTTAGCACATTTTTTACGGCTGGATGCCCTTCCTAACGCCAACAATTCTATTTGATTTAACGTCCTGGATTAGGACGGGGGGTTTTACCCTCCATTCGCTGGGAATCGTACCAGCTACCCACATTGACCTCACCCAGCATGGGTAGGGCCGGTAATTACAGCCTCACGTGTTTGGATGGAACAGAATTTTTATCGAAAAGTCTGCACCAGCCGGGAGTTGAACTCGGGAACTCTGGACTACGGGCAGTAGTCACAACCATTACGCCACGGAGGCTACGTTATAGCTCTGTTCCACGGCAATAATTCCTTCTTAAGAAATACATTGATACAACACCCCCATAGAGGCTTAGTGTACATAAACTGAAGTCATATTTCAAAGCCCCCATGTAGGTTTAGGTACCAGTTGATAAATAGAAAAAGCCTCCATGGGGTACTACGGTGCTCAATGTGTTAACTATCAGGCTGTTAGCCGCTGTAGTACAGAGCAGAAAAAATCCTGGTCCGCTAGGGATCGAACCCAGATCACCATGCATGCAATGCCTAGTGTGCTAACTCACTCTGCCACGGTGACCGCTAACATAAATATATATATTTTTTTCTAACATAAATTTATAAAAAAAATTATTATTATTATATTTTATGTTTATTTTTTCATTATTATTATTATTTTTTTTTTTGATACAGAATGTTTCACTATAGTTGAACATCTTAAATACTCAAAGTGTTTTTGAAAAATAAACATGTTTCGGGTACATCCTAATTATACAATTTCTATCATCCCAAAAAAAAAAAAAAAAAAAAAAAAATTTATAGTAACGAACTATTTGTACCGAGCGAGGCACAAGGAACTCAAGGAACACAAAAAAAAAAAAAAAAAAAAAAAAAAAAAAAATTCTTTTTTTTATATAGTAACGAACTATTTGTACCGAGCAAGGCACAAGGAACTCAAGGAACACAAAAAAAAAAAAAAAAAAAAAAAAAAAAAAAAAAAAAAAAAAAATTTATATAGTAACGAACTATTTGTACCGAGCAAGGCACAAGGAACTCAAGGAACACAAAAAAAAAAAAAAAAAAAAAAAAAAAAAAAAAAAAAAAAAAAAAAAAAAAAATTCTTTTTTTTATATAGTAACGAACTATTAATTTGTACCGAGCAAGGCACTAATTATACAATTTCTATCATCCCAAAAAAAAAAAAAAAAAAAAAAAAAAAAAAAATTTATAGTAACGAACTATTTGTACCGAGCGAGGCACAAGGAACTCAAGGAACACAAAAAAAAAAAAAAAAAAAAAAAAAAAAAAAAATTCTTTTTTTTTTATATAGTAACGAACTATTTGTACCGAGCAAGGCACAAGGAACTCAAGGAACACAAAAAAAAAAAAAAAAAAAAAAAAAAAAAAAAAAAAAAAAAAAAAAAAAAAAAAAAAAAAAAATTCTTTTTTTTATATAGTAACGAACTATTAATTTGTACCGAGCAAGGCACAAGGAACACAAAAAAAAAAAAAAAAAAAAAAAAAAAAAAAAAAAAAAAAAAAAAAAAAAAAAAAAATTTATATAGTAACGAACTATTTGTACCGAGCAAGGCACAAGGAACTCAAGGAACACAAAAAAAAAAAAAAAAAAAAAAAAAAAAAAAAAAAAAATTCTTTTTTTTATATAGTAACGAACTATTTGTACCGAGCAAGGCACAAGGAACTCAAGGAACACAAAAAAAAAAAAAAAAAAAAAAAAAAAAAAAAAAAAAAAAAAAAAAAAAAAAAAAAAATTCTTTTTTTTATATAGTAACGAACTATTTGTACCGAGCAAGGCACAAGGAACTCAAGGAACACAAGAAAAAAAAAAATTATAGTAACGAACTATTTGTACCGAGCGAGGCACAAGGAACTCAAGGAACACAAATTTTTTTTTTTTTTTTTTTTTTTTTTTTTTTATTTTTTTTTTATTTTTATAGTAACGAACTATTTGTACCGAGCAATGCACAAGGAACTCAAGGAACACAAAAAATAATAATAATAAAAATAAAAAAAATTACAGGATGATTTTATTATTATTTATTATGTTTAATTTTTTTTTTTTTTTTTTTTTTTTTTTTTTTTTTTTTTATTATAGTAACAAACGATTTGTACCGAGCGATGCACAAGGAACTCAAAAACTTTTTTTATTTTTTTTATTATTTTATTTTTTTTTATTTTTTTTTTTCGAAAACTGAATTTTTGTTGGACACCTTGTATATTAATTTAATTTAATGTTCTGTTTAAATTCTAATTTCAGAAAATTAGCCAGGGAGAAGATTGCATAATCTTCTCATTACCGTACCCAATTGGGAAAGGCCTAATCAACAAACGGCTGATCCCAATATCAAAAATAATTTCGAACATTGATGTTGAGTACATCCAACTCAAAGAAGACGAGGAGAGGGATCTCGGAAGATTCTTGATCCGAATGAGAAGACCGCGATCCCGATCAACATCTCCCTCGTCATCTGCTTCTTCTTCTTCTTCATCCAACTCTTCAGTTGAAGATTGGGTAAAGAAGAAGAATAATTCGAATCGTGAAGTAAAAAGTGTAACAGGAGTTAAAGCTCCTGTTAAAACAAGTGATAATAAAATTGAAAAGAAACATTATAAATCTATAAAGAAAATGAAAAAATGATAATATCATAAAAATAATAAAATTTAAATTAATGGCGAACACTCCCAATATTAACAATAATTTTAATATATTTTTTTAATTAAAGTAGAATTAATTAATTTTTAATTAAAAGCCATAGTTCTTCTTTGACATGTTCTTATTTATTAGAAATAAATTTTAATAGTATTTTTAAATTTTAATGGTCAAAACTATATTGAACACTGATGTTGGGTACATTCATATTAGAGAAGACAAGGAATTATCCAATAGGGAAAGGCTTAATCACCAAAAGGCTGATCCCAATATCGAAAATAATATCAAATATCGATGTTGAGTACATCCAACTGAAAGAGGACGAGGAGAGGGGTCTTGGAAGATTCCTGATCCGAACGAGGAGACCTCAATCCCGATCAACACCTCACTCGTCATCTACTTTTTCATCATCCAACTCTTCAGTTGAAGATTGGGTAAAGAAGAAGAATAATTCAAATCGTGAAGTAAAAAGTGTAACAGGTAAAAAGTGTAAAAAGTTAAAGCTTCTGTTAAAACAAGTGACACTAAAATCGAAAAGAAACATTATAAATCTTTGAAGAAAATGAAAAAGTAATTGGAGTGGAATTAATTAACTTAATATTAAAAGTCATAGTTCTTCTGTTAATAAATTGCAGAGAAATGTTACGAAAATTGAAATTTTGTAAGAATTGTAAGTTGTATTTCTCAAAAAGAAACCATTTTAATGTATGTGAAAATTTAAAAATGAATTCTAACTGTGAAAAATTGATTTCAGCATTAAAAAACAGTATAGTTGTTTATAACATAAAAAATTCAAAGTATAAGAATGTTGAACTTTTTTTAAGAAAGTATTGTAAAAAATTTTTTTTGGACAAAACAGCAGAATTATTAAAAGAAAGGTATAGTTTCAAATTTAATGTTTATTTTATATGTCATTACAAAAAAATTGGTGATTTGTATATTCAAAGAGAATTTAATTTTAAAACAAAGAATTTTATTATAACAAAAAGTGTTGATTTAGAGGAGACATGGTTTGAAATTGTAGATAAATTAAAACGAGAAATGGTAGACTTTGAGGTTCAAGGTAGTGGCTGGACTTTGAGCTCTATTGATTCTCTTCAGCTACGGTATTCCGTCTATCAACCAATTAAAGGTAGTTCATATATCCCACTCCCCAAACAAATTAAGAAGACACGATCAATAATAAATTTTAAAAATAGAGATGATTTTTGTTTTATATATGCCATCCTCTCCAAACATGTTAAAAAGATTAAATCAAAAAAAAGCTTTGAACCATATATGAATATGTACAACTGGGATAATCTTAAATGGCCTATGTGTGTTGACAACATAAAAACATTTGAGTGTCAAAATCCTCACACTAGTGTTAATGTATTTTTTATTGAAGATGATGCATATATTAAACCTTACCGCTTGTCAAAAAAAACAAAACATGATCATTTTGATTTGTTACTATTAATTAATCAAAATAAGTCACACTTTACATATATTAAAAATTTTGAGAGATTAATAGCTCCACAGCTGCCTATGAGTATTAAAAAATTAAAAAAAAAGATACGTGTGTGTAAGAAATGTATTTTACCCTTCTTAACAGAAAAAAGTTTAGTTTTACACAAATGTTTATCAAAAACTATAACAAATTTTTCAATAAATAATACTATCCCTATAAAATTAAAACTTTCAAAATCATTATTCATATTTGAGTATCCAAATCATTCTTTTAAAAATTGTATTTTATATGGCTCAGACAAAATGTCTAAAACTTATGATTGGACTGGTCTGGAAGAGTATTCAACAATACAACAAGTTGTGAGTTTTGAAAAAAAAAATGATATATCAATCAACTTATTCGGTCTTGATGATAGAAAAAAAAAACATTATTATAATAAAATCATGTTTACTGGAAAAGACAGTACATTTTGATCTTCTCTTAACAACAAATGATGAGGGTATTTCATATTTCTCATATATAAAAGACTTAAATAAATTTCTTTTCCGTTTTATTTCGAAATCAAAAAACAGAAAATATATTTGTAAATTATGTTTTAGTAACTTTTCTAATCCAGAGTATTTAGATTCCCATAAAAAAGATTGTATATTAAATCCTCCGGTAATTGCACAGATGCCAGTAAAAGGTGAAAATATTTTAAAATTTAAAAATTTTCAAAACGAGCAGCATATCCCCTTTGTCATATATTTAGATTTCGAATGTTTGTTATTGAAAGTTGATACTTGTGAACCATCCCCAAGCAAATCATTTTCTGTTCAGTTTCAAAATCATAAACCGTATGCTTTTGCATATTACATAGTTAGTACTGATGAAAAAAAAAAATAAATTTGTATCATACACGGCTGAGAGTGAATCGGATGATGTAGTACAAATCTTTTATGATAACATTGTGAGAGATGTTAAAGAAATAGATGATTACTATCAACAAGTTCAACCCCTCAACTTAACAATTGATGATTATGAAAGGTTTGAAAATACAACAAAATGTGAGCATTGTTTTTGCTCCTTTAATGAAAAAAATATTAAGGTTCGTGATCATTATCATTTTGATGATGGTAACAAGACTGGACGTTTAAGAAAAATTCTCTGTCAAACATGTAATTTGAATTTTCAGAGGGCAAAATTTGTTCCAATATTTGCTCATAATCTTTCCGGTTATGATGGACACTTATTATGTAAAGGATTAGGTTTATGATGATAAACCTATTCACATAGTGCCAAGCACAAGTGAAAAATACATTTCCTTTAGTAAACGTATTACAAATAATATATCCTTACGCTTTGTGGATACTTTTAGATTCATGGCAAGCAGTTTAGATGCATTAGTAAAAACTTTACCAAAAAATAATTTGAAACATATAAACAAATATTTTCGTAAACCGAAATATGTCAACCTTATGATGAGAAAAGGAGTGTTTTGTTATGATTACTTAGATGATTTTGAAAAGTTGAATGAAACGGAACTTCCAAGGATAGAAGATTTCTATTCTAAACTCTATGATCAGAATATTACAGATGATGATTATCAACATGCTTTAAATGTTTGGACATGTTTCAAATGTAAAACATTAAAAGACTACTCTAATTTATATCTTAAATCTGATGTTCTACTGCTTACTGAAGTTTTTGAATCGTTTCGAAATTTATGTCTTGAAATTTATGAGCTAGATCCTGCTTGGTACTATAGCATACCGGGATTGGCTTTGGATGCTATGTTGAAAAAAACTAATGTTGAAGTTGAACTTCTGACTGATATTTCAATGTATATATTCTTTGAACGAGCTATCCGCGGAGGAATCAGTCAATGTGTACATAGGTATGCAGACTGTAATAATCCATACTTAGGAACAAAGTATGATGCAGAACAGGCAAATTCATACTTGACATATGTCGATGCTAACAACCTTTATGGTTATGCAATGTGTAAAAAACATCCTCAAAAAAATTTTGAGTGGCTCTCCGCAAGTGAGATACACACAATTGAAAAAACAATCTATGATTTGAATGAAGATGATGATATAGGATACTTTTTAGAAGTTGATGTTGAGTACCCATCACATCTTCATGATATGCATAATGACTTACCATTTTTATGTGAAAAAAAGAAACCAATGAATTCGAAGAGTGACAAATTACTCACAACATTAGAACCTAAGGTCCGATATGTAACTCACTATCTTATATTACAACAGGCCTTAGAAAATGGTTTAATTTTAAAAAAAGTTCACAGAGGATTAAAATTTTTTCAAAGTAAATGGATAGAACCATATGTCATTTTAAATTCGGATTTGCGCAGGAGGACATCTTGTGAATTCCGTAAGAGTTTTTATAAGCTAATGGTCAACTCAGTGTTCGGAAAGCTCATGGAGGGGGTAAGAAATAGATTAAATTGTAGATTAGTTACAAAATGGGAACAGGTTAGAAGAATAATTGCAAAACCCACGTTTTTAGATTTCACCATTTTTAATGAAAATCTTGTTCTTATGAAAATAATGCAGCAAAAAATAAAGTTTAACAAATCTATTTTCGCAGGAGCATCAATATTAGAACAGAGTAAAATTAAAATGTATGATTTCCACTACAATGTTATATGTAAAAAATTTGGTTTTGACAAAGTCAAATTATTATACATGGATACTGACAGCTTTTTTTATAAAATTGAGACTGAAGATATTTATAAATCATTTAGAAAAATAAAAAAACATCTTGATACTAGTGATTATCCTTCAGATCATTTTAGTGGTCTTCATAGCAATAAAAATAAAAAAGTTGTTGGAAAATTTAAGGATGAACTTAATGGTGCTATACTATATAAATTTGTTGGATTGGCAAGCAAACTTTATGCATACAAATTGGAAGATAATTCTGAACACAAAAAAGCCAAGGGGGTAAAAACTTACATAACCACTCATCATATTAATTTTGAGAATTACATTGAATGTTTAATTGAGGAAAAAGATATGTACAGAAAAATGAATAATATTGTTTCTAAAGAACATAATATAATGACAGTTACAACAAATAAACGAGTACTGTATTTTAAAGACGACAAACGATTCCCCCTTCCTAACAAAATTGATACATTAGCTTATGGTCACTATAAAATTGATAAATATATGAACAGTACTTCATAAAAGCTTGTTCAGAAGAGACGTTTGTTTCCCAGTCAAGTATAATATAAAATAGAATAAAATATTGTTTTATTAATTTGAATAGTATAATTATCACAATTTAACCAAACTCAATTTTTATAACAACATGGAACATTACATTTTTCGATTGAATTCTTTCAAAAATCATGAAAATAAATTTAAAGTAAAATGTGAAGATTTAGCCTTAGCAGGATTTTATTATTCAGGAGTGAGTGATGAAGTTATATGTTTTAAATGTGGTTTAAGACTTTTTCAATGGAAAATAGGTGATGATCCAACTGCTGAACATGATAAATATAGTTTAAAATGTTTTGATACGGGCTGTTGTAAGGAAAGTGTACAAATTTGTCTAACAGTAACTAATTTCAGTAATAAACTTGATCAAATACGTTTTATAAGAAGAATAATGCAGAATGATAACTATCGAGAGCTATTCCATCAAGAAAGTAGAGAAGCTTTGAATGATACTTTTGATAAAGTAATGAAGAAAATGGAAGGTAGAATATTGAACTATGTGAAACATAATCATATAGTTGGATTATGTTTACTTGCAAATTGTAACAATCATAATAAGTCATACCCTCTTCCTTGTAATTGTGAATGGCTAACACAACGAATTAATCTCATTATCTATCACTTGGGAAATTACTATCATTATATGATGAAAGAGAGGGATGACTATTATGATATATAAATGTATCACAAAGCTTTAAGTTGTTAGTTCTCTTGTTTACCTTAATCATATTGTGTGACAATAAGTAAATCGTTTTTTTTCTTCCCCTTATAAAATGATTGTTATATGTGATGTACAATTTTTTAGAAATAACGATAAGTCCATTATTTTAAAGAGTTTTTCATGTTGCGAACTATTTAATAGTAATGATATTATAGATCATTTTGTGTTTAAACCACCATTCCCGTTCAGCGATCTTAATCTTACAAGACGGGCTGAGGCACGTCATGTAACACATTTTTATCATCATATCAATTGGGATGAAGGTTTTATACCTTACAATGATATGTCTGCATTACTTCGATCGTATTTATCTAATGCTACAGAAGTAATTGTTAAGGGTGATGAAAAAGTTAAATTTATCAATTCTGTTCTACATAAAAATTTATGTTATGATGTTGAAAAACTAAATTGTCCTAAGTTGAAGGATTTGAAAGCTGGATATTCCTTCTTTTCATCACCACCTGTTAGCAGTTTGAATGTTAAGGTTCTAAGAACCTGGTTGAATAATTTGTTTAAAAATTCAATGGAACGAGTTGATTCTTCAATAAAATCGTTTAACTCCTCTGAACTATCACTCATGAAAAGTCATGATATCTATTTCTTACCAGCTCATTTTCTTATCGATAAAATGGAGAGAGATAATTTGAAAAATTGTTTGAAATTTTTACCACCCCATTTGGCAAATGATATTTCCATTAAAAAATATGTTTACTCTGATGATGGGTGGGATGAACCAGATTTGAATTGGGGTTCAGCATGAAATCATGTTAAAAAATGTTTCTGTTTTATATAAACTAGAATTGTTTAATCATGTTCATACATGTTTATTTCATAAATACGTGTAATCTTCTTTATAACATATCTCTTATTATCTTTGATATTAAGAAACACGATTGTTCAAGGTTATTGTATAGCAAAGAGAACATGTTAAAACATGTTTTTGCTTTAAATAAACTTGTATTGTTGAATAATCATTTATATACCTGTTTTTCTATAAACATATTTTATCTTGTTTAAATTCTATCTTTTTTATCTTTGTCATTTAGAATCATGATTGTATATATAGTCAATAAGAACATAAACTTTTTGTTTAAATATTAATATTATAATACTATATTCACATTCTAATCATAAAAACATGTTTTTCTTTACATCTTAAATTTTATTTCAGATCTGATATAGGTAGCCATTGATTTTCATCATTGTTAAATCCTAAATATTTAACTAACACTTTGTTCCCACGCTTTTTTAAAATCTTTTCAATTAGATATACATTGGCATGGTTGGTTGCTAAAAGTTCTTGTTCATAGAATGCACCTTTGATGGGATTTTTTTTTAGATCTTCAATATAATATACCCGTGGAAAAGTTTTACCAACTTTTATTATTTTAAACAATTCATTGCTCCAGTTTGGTAAATAACCTTTATCAAAAACTTGTTTCTGTTTTGAAATTCGAACAATACTACCAACATTAAATTTTGGTTTACCTTTAATTACTTGTTTTGGTTTATTTAATCGTAAGAAAACAGAAGCTTCATTATGATTATTAACATCTTTGGGTGCTAAATTTATTGTACGATGTCTGGAACTGTTATAAATATTTACCAATTTTGGAAGTAATTTAACCCATTTATGATTACCCTGAACACCGAATTCAATCCACATCTTTGATTTAAGTGTACGATTGAATCTTTCAACAATTGCAGCTTTGATATTACTGAAAGTTGTATAATGAATGATGTTATACTTCTTCATCAACATTTGAAAAGGTTTTCCCATAAATTCTGTTCCATTGTCTGATTGAACATGCTTTGGTATTCTTGATTTAGATAATTTTTTTAAAATATTTTCCATCTCCTTTGCAACTTCTACAGATGATTTCGATTTTAAGGCTGAACAATAAGCAAATTTTGAGAAACAATTTATGCAGGTAAGTATATACTTGTAATTATTATTATCATTAGCATATGGTATCATTTCAACTAAATCAACTTGAAATAAATCTGACAATCCTCTTAAAATTGTGTGACGTCTTGGATATATTCTGCGAGCAGGAGAATGTAATTCTTCAACAAGTTTTCTTTTCTCAATTTTCTTCATTATCAATTAACCAGAACCAGAATATTGTTTTCTAAATTCATTAGTACCCATATTTTTATAGTCTACAAATGGTTTTACAATTGTCGGTTGTATTTCCGTACCCCCAGCAATCATATCAAATGAAGTTGCAAATTCCATGTCTTCTTCAGATGTAATATCTTTCTTCATAGGACTTTCATTTTTTATATTATCTTTACTTACACCACTAATTTTTTTATTGATTTCCATGATTTTACTATTAAGGGTATTAGTTATTCTAACAGCTAGATCATTTATTTTTTTCTTTTCATTTTCAACATGTTGATCAATGGAAGATTTTAATTGTATATAATCTTCATCAGTTTTTTTACGTAATAAGTAAATATCCTGGATATTTTTTTCGATTGATTTTTTAATGTCACCGCTTATGAAAATAATGTCATCCAACGAACTGGTTATTATATTTATTTTACTTTCTGAAATCTCCCATTTCTCTTCAAATATCTTTTTTGAAACATAACGATTTTGAATATCATGCAAACTTTGCATAACATTTTCATTAGATGTAGTTATATCATTTTTTATGTTATTTAATATTATATCATTTTTTTCTTTTTCTACAAAACTATTTTTATATGCTTTAGAAATAAAATGATCTTTCAGTTTTTCTATTTGTCCATTTGATGGAATTTTTCCATAGTCTAATTTAATATTTTTAACTTCTGAAAATAATTTTTGATAGTTTGAAATAATTTCAGAAAGCTCGTTTGACGATTTTCTTTTCCAAGCTTTATTAAATGTATGATGGAGTTCACTTTCCCCAAAGTAGTTTCTTAAATGTTTCATAACTCTATTAATGTATAATAATGATAGAAAACGCATACTTTTATACTTATTTATATATTATTTTTATTTCTTGTAACTATCTATTACATTACTTTTTGTATAGTATTTGTTAAAGGATACAATTTAATTAATGAATCATGTATTATTAAAGCGAACAGGGTTGTATTGTCTGGTGCTTGTTTTGCAAGTTCATATTCTACACGAATATCAACTGTGCTAGAATGTTTCCATAATTCTGATTGTCTACTTGTATCCACAATACATAATGGTGCCTCATTTTTAAAACTTTCAAAATCTAAAAATGGTTCCCCAATTTTATTATAATATGATTCTTGAAATGAACAATACATGAGGTATAAAATTAAGTACCTACTCTTATCCATATCTAGATTTAAACTTTCATATGGATATGAATCTGAATTAAGATATACTTTTAAATTTTTCAAGTTTATATGATCAAATTTGGAGGGGTCTTTTTTAAAACTATTCTCTCTATCCGTTTGAAATCCAAATATAATATAACGAGGTTTTTCAAGTTGGTTTGATGTTTTGATTTGCCAGTTTCCTTCTGTTGTTTTGGGTATATTTGGATAGTAATTCAAATTCCATTTCTTAAATGCTATATTGATTGGAATATTCTTTTTATACTTTGATAATAACTCAAGTCTGAGTGAATCATTTACTTGTACGTGTGGCATTTTCCATAAAATTTTGGACAGTATAACTTTAGCATCCGTAACACTGGTTGATAACAACGCATCCTTACAATTCTTGGCTCTCATTAAAATTAAATCTAAACGTTGGTTTAGAATTATCTTGTCATAGCTTTCAGCGAAACCAAGTATAAATTTTAATGGTATAAAACCGCTGAAAGAAAAGTCTGATTTATTGAGGAGTTTATTTTTTCCCCAACCTAAAACTTCATATTTTTTACTCTCATTCTGAGAATAAGAAGGGTATGCCTTTAATGTTGAAGTTATACCAACATTTTTACAAGTATCAACTTCAATTGAGTTAATTTCAAGTCGAATCTCATTAAACAAATAACATAACCCATTATTAGTGAAATCAATTGCAGCATTATTGTCTAATGCTGAACCATCTTCTTTAGTGATCTTTCCTTCCAAGTAAATTCCAGATTCACTCACCAAGAGATATGCAGACTCCTGGTTAATATTAATTATAACATTATCAGCAGAGTCAAGACTAATTGTTGTGAATGGACCATAGGAATGAACTTCATATCGTGTTATTTTTTCATCAAAATTGACGGTACTGTTAATATTTAAAATATTGTTATTCATTTTTTATGTTTTAGGGTATATCCAAGGGTTTTCAATATGTAAATACTTTTTTTGGTTAGATTTAGTGACCTCCTTTTTTTCAACGTATGTACCTTCCTTTCCACGGTTTGTATCTGTTTGCTCTCATAAGCTTCTAACTGTTTCCTTTTATTTGTTTTTTTAAAGGGTATCACAATCATGCTAATTTCAGATGTAGCTCAATAGATATCTCTTCACCTCTAAAATTTATTAAATTACGATCCTCATCAGTAAGTTTTATACTTATATTGTCTATTTCTTCAACAGTTATAGGAAGATAAGTTATATTCATAGGTGAATCCACTATTCTGAATCCAGGTGGTGTTGTTATAAAACATTTATATACACAGTTTGATGGTACACCATTATTGAATGATCCTGAAACTATATTTACCTCAACATTTATCGTGTTGATGCGTGATATTTTCAATAACTCTTTCGATACGGTAATTTTCTCAGGTTCAATTTCTTCATGAGGCATGCCGAATAAAGTTCCGATAGTATTTGATGTTGTAAAATCTACTCGATTTTTGCACCAGAAAACGCATTTTAATGTGTTAGGATTTGGTATAATACTAACCGAATTTTCACCCAATTCCTCTTTTAAAACATCTTCTATATCTGCTAGTTCGTAGGTACCTGTTTCAATATTAATATTTTTCCATATTCCTTCAAATGTTTTATATTTAAAATTACAATTATTATCATCAACGTTTGGTATACTATTGTATACTTGAAAATGAGTTAATCCAAGTACAGCGTTTGATGAGACTTTTAATGGAGGAAATATTTGGCAGGTGAATTCAGAAGTTTCACCTGTCAAATGAAATACTCTTCCAGCCATTATGTAAATAACTTTTTACTTTTTTCTTTTATAAACTTTAAGCACAAGTGTCCACAGTTAACTGAATCATATGTTTGATTGGATTCATAATTATATAATATTTTACAGTTGGTAAAATATTTTTTTAACTCTAAAGGTGGTTTTAAATTTCCAAAGCTATCATAATAATATACATAATTGTTTTTCTTTACATAAGCTACCCAATGTGTTCCACCATGATTTGAAGTATCCAGATTCACAATTCCAACTTCACGTTTCATTACCCTCTTCGGTATTTGATTTCTGCAAAAAACACCTCTGAAGTATGGTATCTGAAGGAATTTAACAGCCTCATTCAAATCATAGTCGGTCAAAGCTCTCCGAGGTAGCTCAATCAGTTTTTTTTTTAAAATGCCATAACCATTTTTATAAGGTTTTAAGAATAACCCCTTCCCACTGGTTATTGGTATAGGAGACTTTGAATTGCTATTTCTTTTAAAATCATTCACTGCTTTTGCAATGCCAGATATTCCTCCAACGATTGATCCTAGTGCACTTAGTCCTGCTAAAACTGGTATAGCTGCTGGTAGAAATCCTCCAGAGATTGATGGAATTTTTAAGATTCTTGGATGCGGCTTAATTTTTTTCCCTCTAATTTCCTTACGAGCTGCTATTAATGCAAATTTTGACATCAAATTGATACGATCACTATTTGATTTCTTCATTCCTTTACGAGCTGCGTTTACAACTTTTCGAAAACCTATTTCCCTATTTTTTTTCTTTTTCATACCAGCTCCAAGCTTACGTTTGATTTTCATTGCGTTTGTTACAACCCAGGCGGATGCCTTTTCAGATAATTTAGCGTCCTTAGATTTTACTCTTTCCCAAGCAGAGTTTTCAAGTCTTTTATCAGCTTCTGCGCGGTTTGTTAGAGGATTTGCATAAGCAATATCATGAATTTTACAAGCATCATCTAGTGGGTTGATTCCTGATTGATTAATTCTCTTATTTAATTTAGTGCCTGGACCGCAAAATCGATATTTTGGAATATGTATTTCCACCGGTAACTTATCAATAATATTATTTATAAGACCTTTACCAAGTCTTTTCATCGTCAGTACTAACATTAATACAACAGTTACAACATATATATATATATAATAAGAATAGCTTGAAAATGTTATTGAAATCATTCGAAAAAAAATTTGATGTTGCAAACTATGACATTGAAACCTGTAAAAATAATAAGAAACATGGAATTTTATTTCCAAATTCAATCAGAGCAATCATTTGTGGAAGATCTAACTGTGGTAAAACCAATTTACTCATTTCATTTATTACACATCCAAATGGTTTACGATTTGAAAATATTTATGTTTACTCAAAATCATTAAATCAATCAAAGTACAAACTTCTTGAAAAAATCATAAAGGGTGTTCCGTCTATTGGTTATTATACTTTTTCATCAAATGATGAAGTACTATCCCCAAGTGATGTAAAACCTAATTCTCTTATGATATTTGATGATGTAATATGTGATAAACAAAATAATATAAAAGAGTTTTTTTCTAGAGGCAGACATTTTTCTTGTGATAGTTTTTTTTTAGCTCAAACATATTCTGCAATTAGCAAACAACTAATTCGGGATAATGCAAATTTCATTGTACTTTTTAAAATGGATGAAAAAAATTTAAAACATGTGTACAACGACTTTGTTAACACAGATTTTTCTTTTCATACTTTCTACAATTTATGTGCCAAGTGTTGGAACTCAGATCCTTATGGTTTTCTCGTTATTGATAAAGATGTTGAAATAAATAAAGGGCGTTACCGTAAAGGATTGGATACATATTTTACAAATATATTATAGTTTGTAACATTATATTTCACCTCATTAACCATGGAAACTTTGAATGTTAAAAACCATCAAGAGATTGTGAGAAAAATAAAAGCTGCTCAACAAGATATTCGTAAAAAAACATTAGCTCTCAAACTGGGGCAAAGTGATGTATTATCTAATATTGAGGACAATCTAAAACCTGTGATTGAACCTCTTGAAAAACTTGTTAAATTAAAAGAGGAAAGAAGATCTAAAACAAATGGTGTAGAAAACAATAAATTTTATAAAAATACACCTAAGAAACGTGCAAATACTACATTATTAAATTACTCTGGAGAAATTGATAAACCTCAGGATTCTATAGTAGTGGATACACCTGAGTGGGACCCCTTTCAAACAAAATATAATACGCCTGGTGCATCACAAATCCCCACTTTAAATTCTGAAAGTTGGAATGAAATTTTTCATACTACCATTCCTGAATATAGAGAAAGCAAAGTTATCGAAGTAAAAAGACGCGAATCTACAAGTAATTTAGATTATTATTTGAACATGTTACATTCGGGGGATACTAAAATTGATAAAACGAGTGGTGTTACATTTAATGGAGGCAATTACTATCTGAATCGAAATCAGGTGAAATTTAGTACTCAGAATAAAAAAAAATTTATCGAAGTCGGAAGAATGAAAATGAATTTAACACCTGGAATAAACGAACTATTGTTCATGAGACAACCCAATGAAGATCTGATTACAAGTTTAGATGTGCGTAATTATAAAAAAATAGCTGATTCGTGTGGATTTATTGGTGATAAAAAGTTGAAAACTCAGAAATTACAAACATTCCTACTTGGAAGGGGGTTATTGATAGATAGTAACATGAAAAAAGATTATGTGTACTGGAACGATCCTAATGAGTTAGTGACACGTCTAGAATTATTACATGCCTCTAAAAGTGCTGGGCATACTAGGCATAATAATGAAATTGTATCTATAGAAGAAGAATTAAAAGAGGGTGGTTATATACAGTAATTTATATTTGTAACATATATATTATGTTCATAATTACTCTGACAAATCATACTTAATATATGTCAAACAAAATAGTGCTGCAATATTCTTGTAGAATAAAATTGAGTTGAATTTTTTTCCTCCCGCCGACGTCTACCCTCTTTTCAAAGGCCGGTGTATTAGCGACTTTGAACCCCTTATCTATACTACTCACGACTTTCCTTATCTCCCAAAAAGGAGTCGAATTCCGCCACTGGTGACTAAACGGTAACAGATAACTAAAAATCAATGCCAAATTCGTGATCAGCACTTCAAAATCATTTAATTTGATATGTCACAACCCCCATCTAGGATGAATAATAAAAAAGTTAGTCCAATCGGGTCCCCCTACAATACCTGTAAATTGGGGCCGGTTTCCAAAAAGTTAAAGATATCAAAAAAATGATCAGAGTAAACCCCTATTATTTTTTTAATCTGAGAAAATGTTGTTCTCTAACTTTTTTTGTATCTTTAACCAATTCAAAGGAGCGGTGCTTGCGGCCAATATTTGCGGCCCTGCGGCCGATTTCAACCAAAAGTTTCATGGTTCGTCTGGTGTATAAAATTAATTACCATACCAAATTTCAAGTCTCTAGCTCTTACCGTTCTTGAGATATCCTGTTCACACACAGACACACACACAGACACACACACACACACACAGACAGACGCACGGACCAATGGCTGAAAACCACTTTTTTGGTATCCTTAGGCTATGATTCGTCCAGAAATGTGAAAAGCTGGGTAGGTCAAATTTTCGACGAATACAATACTTTCCTTATTATAGGATAAGGAAAGTAATAAATGTTGTAAATTAAATTTTATCAAAATCTTTATTTATTTTATTGTTTATTTTCATTATTCAAAACGGATTCTGATTCAGAACCGGTTGATTCGAACAGTGGAAGTGATTCAGAACTCGAACATTCATACGACTCTGAAATAGAATCATCACTTTTAAATTTATTTTCTAATTTTTCAATTGACGAAAGTCAAATCAAAATGAGTGTACCAGAACTAAAAATGGATCACTTGAAGATGATCCCGGAGTTTAGTGGCGAAGTGCCATTGCTCCCAGATTTCTTAACAGTGGCCGAAAGCCTTGTTAATTATTTTCATGACAAAAACAATCCTAACAATTTTCAAAACTTTTTCTTATTGAATTCAATTAAAAATAAAATTAAAGGAGAGGCCAAATTAAATTTGAGCTCCCACTCCATCCAAACTTGGGCAGATTTGAAAACAGCTCTCTTAGACACTTACAGTGACAAGAGGGACTGTTATACATTGACTATTGAACTATGCAATATGCGGCAATACGGCAATGAAACACCATTTGCCTTCCATACCAGAATTCAAACACAAATAAATCTACATGGCAGCTATATTGCCACTCACAACGATGTAACCGGCAAAGCCGATGTCAACAAGTACGTTGAAAAACTAGGTTTGAGGACTTTCTTGAAAGGTCTCCGAGAACCTCTAGGTTCTTTGATGAGAACAAAGGACCCTAAGAGCTTAAATGAGGCTCTAAGCATATTAACAAACGATTTTCAAATCGACGCGAACGCGAACGCGACCACCAGCAGTGTTAACAAAAATAACAATTATTCTCAAAGTAAACAATTTAACCAAAACTCGAATTCGAACCGTTATATCCCACCAGCTTTTAGAAATAAGTTCAGTGGAAATAGTCAAAACAACAAAAACTATCAACCAAACACCTTTAATCGTTTCTCAAACTATCAAACCAAACCCAATAATAATAACCCGTCGACTTCAAATAACTCACAACAAAACAACGGTCCTAAACAAAACGTATGGAATAAGCCGACAGGTCAAATTACCAAACCAACTCCAATGAGTGCACAAACCATAAGAAACAACTATAACATGCACAACATAGAGTCTGAAGAAATACCGCCCGAAGACTATGAACAGGAACCAGAGGAGTTCTTCCCAGACGAAAACGAAACTGAAGAGGATTTTCACCTCGACGCCTCGGAAGATCAACACTAATGAACCTCACCAATCAAGACAACCACCTGCCGTACTTCACAACACCAGATTACCACCTTCGAGTCTTAGTAGACACGGGAAGTACGAAATCATTCATCAAGCCAACCAAGGCCAAGAAATATTTTAATAATTTCATACGTAATGACCCCTATGAAATCAGAACAGCACATGGCAAAAGTCGAGAAAAATATAGCATCACCATTCCTGCCTTTCCAATGTTCAAATCCAACGAGAAGTTGAAATTTCATCTGTTCGACTTCCATGATTATTTTGACTGTTTAATAGGAATAGACACCTTGCAAAAACTAAAATTATGTGTAAATTTAAATGAAAATACTTTGAGCAACAATCACATCAAAATCAAACTAGAAATGAAAAATACAGAACAAGAAGTCTACAAGATCGAGATTTATCCTGAGTGTGAACAAGTCATCGAACTCAGAGTGAAAAACATAGAGAACGGAGAAGTACTTATTCCAGAGAAAAACTAGGAAACTGCACCATCCAAGAAGGCATTTCAAGAGTACAAAATGGTAGAACTCTCTGCACAATACATAATCCAACACAACAAAAATTCGACTTGTACACCAAACCAACATTCATGGAAGAGTTTACCGAGAATTATACAACTGGATCATGCTTAAATAACCTTACCACCTCTCAAAAATTTAGTTTTAATCTCATCCGTAGTGATCACCTCAATGAAGAAGAAAAGTTTAAACTAGAAGCTCTCTTAGAAGAATACAATGGAATATTTCACCTAGAAGGACAACATCTCAGCTTTACCAACCAAATCAGGCATGTAATCAGAACGCATGACGAAACACCCATTTACACCAAGTCCTATCGATATCCAGAGGTGCATAGAAAAGAAGTACAGAAGCAGATTACCAAAATGCTGGAGGAAGGAATTATCCGCCCTTCCTACTCACCATGGTCCTCACCCATCTGGGTAGTGCCGAAAAAAATGGATGCCTCCGGGCAAAAGAAATGGAGAATCGTTATCGATTACCGAAAACTGAATGAAAAAACCATTGATGACAAGTATCCGCTACCGAACATCACGGATTTACTTGATAAGTTGGGCCGATGCCAATATTTTACAACTCTCGATCTAGCAAGTGGTTTTTACCAGGTCGAGATGGACGAAGAAAGCATACCAAAAACCGCTTTCAATGCAGAACATGGGCATTATGAATATGTCAGAATGCCCATGGGACTAAAAAACTCTCCATCTACTTTTCAAAGAGTAATGGACAATGTCCTCAGAGGACTTGTAAATGAATGCTGTCTTGTATATTTAGATGACATTATAATCTTTGGGTCATCACTAGAACACCACTTGGACAATGTCAGAAAAGTGTTTGACAGAATCAAGGAATCAAACTTAAAAATACAACTAGATAAGTCTGAATTCTTGCGTAAGGAAGTAGAGTACTTAGGTCACCTTGTAACAACTGATGGAGTAAAACCTAACCCAAAAAAGATAGAAGCCATCAAAGCGTACCCCATCCCAAAGACTACCAAGCAGATCAAAGGATTCTTAGGTCTCCTTGGATATTATAGAAAGTTCATTAAAGATTTTGCCAAGATAACTAAACCAATGACCAAATGTTTAAAAAAGGACGCAATTATTGACATAAATAATCTCGAATATAAGGAGTGCTTTGAAAAATGTAAAACATTATTGACTGAGGAACCCGTATTACAGTATCCTGATTTTTCTAGACCTTTCAATCTCACAACAGATGCTAGCAATGTAGCAATAGGTGCCATATTATCCCAAGGACCTATAGGAAAGGACAAACCTGTAGCATTTGCAAGCCGAACATTAAACGATCATGAAAGAAACTACAGTACAACCGAAAAGGAACTACTCGCAATAGTATGGGCAGTGAAACACTTTAGGCCCTACCTATATGGAAGACGGTTTGTAATTGTAACCGATCACAAGCCATTGCAATGGCTATTTTCCGTAAAAGACCCAAGTTCCAAGTTAACCAGATGGAGATTGAAACTTGAAGAGTACACATACGACATTGTGTATAAGAAAGGAACACAGAACTCTAATGCCGATGCACTATCTCGCATCGAACTAAACACCAAAGAATTGAATCCAATTCAACAATTTATAGAAAAAACAAGACGTGAACTTGACAACTTGTCAACAGCAGCTCAACCAGACATCTCCCAGAATAATACAGAAGTAATGCAAGAGTTAGACGATCTAATTAAAGAAAGATATGTCGAGCTGACAGAACCAACAGAAAACCAGGAGTTAACCGAACAATTTTTAGAAGCAGAAACAATAGCAGATTACTACAATGACTTTGCACAACAATTGGACGAAGATTCAACCGAGTTATGTTTACCACCACCAATACCCATTACAAACGAAGAAGAAGACATAAATACAATTCATTCCTCCGAAGAAAATCCCCTCATTGGAATTCCTATATCAGAAAAGATCTTGAATATGAGTAGGAATCAAATCATTCTAAAAACTGTTGAAATTAAACCTAACCCTGTAAAAACACTGATACTACACAAAGACAAACAAAGAATAATTGCAGAGATTCCCGCAACAAAAACGGAAGAGTACCTAAAAGAATTCATTAAAGAATGGATAGCCCCAGGAATAAAATATGCTATCTATTTTGAAACACCATCTTTGTACGTCGCATTATCAAGAACTTTGCAAACCTACTTCAAAGATTCAAAAATAGATTTCACCAAGACAAATAAAATATTACAAGATGTTACCAAAGAAAAGGAAAAAAATGAAATAATAAAAAACCAACATGAAGGTTTGACAAACCACCGAGGTATACAAGAAACCTATAACGAACTTAAGGAAACCTACTATTGGCCAGATATGGTCGGAACAGTTCAGAAGTACATAAACAACTGTGAAGAATGTCAAACAACTAAATATGATAGGAAACCTTTAAAACCATTCTACAACAAAACACCAACAGCTACAAAACCTTTTGAAATAATACATATTGACACTATAAGTATTGAAAAAACCAAATTTTTAAGTATAATCGATTCCTTCTCAAAGTTTGCACAAGTATACCCTCTTCAATCGGCACAAGCCATCGATGTGACAGAAAAACTTTTAGACTCATTCTCTCACCATGGACTTCCATCCCTAATAATAGCAGACAATGGAACCGAATTCAAGAATTCAACAGTACAAGAGCTACTTGCATTCCACAAAGTAAAACTTCATTTCAACTCTTCGCAACACCCTGAGTCAAATGGGCAAGTAGAACGTTTCCACTCATCTTTAATTGAACATGTAAGACTTTTTAACACCAGGGAAGAATTTAAAATGGAACCAATCTACATCAAGGTAAAATATGCAGTACTAGCTTATAACCATACAATACATTCCGTGACTGAACTGAGACCCATACAATTAATTAACGGGCATTTTGAAAAAGAAGATGCTATAACTGCAGATCTTGAGCAAAAGCTTACTTCAAATTATCTTTGCTCTCACAAAGAGAAAATGAAACTTCTATATGAAATCATCCAAAATAAAATTGAAGATCGTAAACAAAAGGTCATTGATAAAGCAAATACCAAAAGAGAACCCCTACCGGATAAAAATACCAGACAAGGTATTTGTTGTAAATAAACAAAAACAATCTAAAACAAAACCAAAGTACAAGGCGGAACAAATCTCCAACATCAATAAGCAGCTGAAGACCGCAAACATTACAAAATCTCATGGAAACACCTCCGAGAGGATTCATTTTTCCAATATTAAACGACCTCATCAACCTGTTTCAGGTTTCTCCAAGGAACCCTCACCTGGTCCATCGCAAATGGAGCAGGAGTGATCAAAAATATCACATTCAACCCTGGCCTTCTTCCAATCAATCTTGGAGCCGCTAAGTTACAACAATCAAGTCACACATTCGTTCACTACTACGATGTACAACCAATAGAAAGTGAGTTCAACAATTTGAATGATCAGTATGATAAACTTATTAGAATGGTATCCAATGAACCTTCTTACACCATAGAGATAGGAAACTACGACAAGGTAATAAAATACCTCCAGGAAAAAATTAATGACAAGTTAGGTAGTGTATACTATCCCAAACCAAAAAGATCAAAAAGAGGCCTGTTTAATGGATTAGGAACACTCGCAAAAGCTATCACAGGAAACTTAGATAACAACGATGGACTACATTTTGATAAAATTATAGGACAAATCCAAAATAACCAAGATAATGTAGAGAAACAAATCGAAATGCAATATACAATAAACAAGAACATCATCTTGGAATTCAATAATACTCTTAAAAATATTGCACACGATGAACAATTAATTAATAACAGAATTAATGAACTTGTAGATATAATTGAGGATGACTTTGAAACATCTGAAACCCTAGTAACCAAAGACTTGTTTAATCAATTAATTATTTTGTATAGCACCATTTTAAACATTCTCCAAGAGATAGAAAACTCTCTCACTTTTTGTCACCTTAAAACTTACCACCCAAGTATTTTAAGTATAACTGATCTATACAAAGAATTAGAGAAGGTATCAGAACATTATGGAAGACGACTTCCTTTAGAACTTAAGTTAGAAAACATGCCAAATTTCCAAAGGTTACTATCCGTAGATTGCAAAATAGAAAATACAAAAATTATTTATTTTATATCCATCCCTATAAATTTTGATATAGATTTTGAATTATGTTACTTACTTCCTATACCTTCCAAAACTGAAGAAGGTTATGTTACTATTTTGCCAAATAATAAATACTTCCTTAAATCTAACAATCTTGTGAAATCTTTGGATAATCCGTGCATACGAGACAGTGTGTATCAATGTCCAACTCAAGCATTGAACAATAACGCAGATGAATGCGAAATCAAATTACTTCAAAACGAAGACACCAAATTATGTCAGTACATAAACCTGGAGATTCCACATAATCATTTAGAAATCATTCCAGAGATAAATCAAATTTTAGTTGTATTTCCACAGGAGGACGTGGTTAAATTCCAATGTCCTAATGATATTGAAAATAAAAGAATAGAAGGTATATTTTTAATTGAACAGAATGAATGTAATGTCATTTACAGAAATGAAAAGGTAGAGTTCGAACAAAAATCAGGTGCGTGAAGATAGCACCCGACATTGAAGCTAGAATTTTGTACCACCTACCATAATAATGTACTAATTATGTACTGTTAGGAACAACAAACCCCGAATTTTGTACTCCAACCGTAACCCCAGGAGAGCGGTTGAAACATGTCGGGTGCTAACTTCACGCTAGCACCCGACATTGAAGCTAGAATTTTGTACCACCTACCATAATAATGTACTAATTATGTACTGTTAGGAACAACAAACCCCGAATTTTGTACTCCAACCGTAACCCCAGGAGAGAGGTTGGAACATGTCGGGTGCTAACTTCTCGATTTTAACCGATGGAGCTAGAATATTGTACCGCATACCAAAATAATCTCTGAATTATGTACTCCCAGGAACAACAAACCCCGACTTTTGTACTCCAACCGTAACGCCAGGAGAGAGGTTTTAACATCGAAAAACCCACCCCCCGCCTCGCCTATTGAAACGCATATCACATACAGAACTACATGGAACCCCGCGCCTCACCTCTTCCATTGGAACGCAGCGATGGGAGCAGAAGTGTGGGGGGACTTCACGTTGTCGGTGCACGTATTAAACCATAGGTTCTCAAACAGTGGTACTCGGGACAATTTCAGGTGCACAAAATTGTACCTACTACCCTTTGTTACCATTTAGGTACATGTGCGAATTTGGCTTTTCTCAAATGATGTATTTGAAAAACAAGTATAGGAGTAAGTTAAATGTGTCCTCTGACATTCGCGTTAAAATAAGTAACATTTAGCCTGATATTGATGCAATTGTTTCGGAGAAGAGTAGGTAATCTCACAGAATGTAGATAGGGTAGACCTTTCCATTTTTTTTCGTCGCAGATAACTCAGATGCAGGCGTTGCTGACGAAGATAAACAAACAATCGTTTATTGATGTGACGTTTATAAGCTCACATTACTTTGGTAGGTATGTACCTACCTTATTTTTTAACGTCAGCTTCTTTGTGGAATTGTGTTAAGTATGATATTATGTAATAAGTAATAAGTTATCATATTTGTGCTATTCACTTTCGTGATGTCACAACTACTCAAACTCGCTTTACTCAATCTATGCTGAAACCGGGACTTGAACCACCGACCTCCAGGTTACAAGTCCGCCGCCTTATCGGTAATAACATAATGTCATACTCTGTATACCTATTACTGTTTACATTTATAATAAATCATAAATCAGATAATACGGGAAGCCTTTTTCAGTTGTACACAAAATATGATAAAATTTTGACCGTACACAAAGACCGTGAAAGATAATATAAGTATGTTTAACACTTTTAGTTAAGATGATTTTTTGATGAAAATCAATATCAAGTCTCCACAAAAAAATAATAAAAGCCCTACTACCCTTTGTTACCACATAATTATATGTGCGAATCTGGCTTTTCATGTTGTATTTGTAAAACACAAATATAGGAGTAAGTTAGAAGTGTCCTCTGACATTCGCGTTAAAATGAATAACATTCAACCTGATTAGACCGACCTCAGTAGTTTAATCGATAGGGCGGCGGACTTGTTACCTGGAGGTCGGTGGTTCAAGTCCCGGTTTCAGCGTGGATTTAGTAAAGCGAGTTTGAGTAGTTATGACATCACGAAAGTGATTAACACAAGTATGATAGCTAATAAAGTAACATTCAGCCTGATATTGATGCAATTGTTTCTGAGAAGAGTAGGTATATAATATTATGTAATCTCACAGAATTTAGATAGGTAGACCTTTCCATTTTTTTTTTCGTCGCAGATAATTCAGATGCAGGCGTTGCATCTGAAACTCGCTTTACTCAATCTATGCTGAAACCGGGACTTGAACCACCGACCTCCAGGTTACAAGTCTGCCGCCTTATCGGTAAGAACATAATGTCATACTCTGTATTACTGTTTTTTTTTTATAATAAATCATAAATCGCTTCTGAAATTTTCAATTTTATATTTTCCTTTTTCCTAACAAACGGAACACTGTGAACTCAGATTTTCCAAACGTCGTGGGTTCGAATCCAAGTGAGGACATGACAAATACCTTCTGTTTGGAATTCTTATCACATGATCTTGGCTTGCTGCTGGGAAAATGAGACTTTAATAGTTCTAATTCGGCAGTATAAACAAGCCGATATATTATTATTATTATTATATAATTACATGCTATGATTTAGTAGTAGTCAAGGTGGCAGAGTGAGTGAGCGCGCTAGGCCAATACGCACGGTGACCTGGGTTCGATCCCCAGCGAGGTAGGATTTTTTCTGCTCTGTACTTAGATGTTCGGGGTCCACTCATATATATTACCTCGTGAGGAAAAATGTGTAGCTCTTTTGATGTAATTATAGGCAAAAAAATCGTACAAGATATTGTATATTAAAGTGGTAAAGTCCTCTGTAGCAAATAATAATAATTGCAACTTTACGGTTGCTAGATAAGGTTTATCTAGCCTTATTTATATTAGCTCAGTGGTTAAGCTCTCGCTTGCCATTCGGAAGGTCCCGGGTTCAATCCCCCGTGCCTACAAAAATTTGTATTCTTAATTTGGTTACAATTGTTTGTAAGGGATACCTTCCGGTGCGCTCGTGTTGACCCAGCACCTAAATGGGAAGTATTGTGTCACTTCTCGCCCATCAGAGGGGAGGCATACTACGGGATGGGCAGGCTACAACACAGACCACAAGCGTCTACAGTAGCTCCTGTTTCATGGCTACGAAATAAAAAAGGCTGTGAAACACTCATCTTTTTTTTTTTTTTAATTTGGGGGAGCGGTTCCTGTTTTTGACTTATCCGCCTCCCTGTTTTTGACTTTTTTTTGTTATCATCCTGTGTGTTTTCTGTAATCATGTTGTTATCTGTGCTAATTTAACCACAGGAAGATACATGTAATTTGTATTCGTGTCTTTGTTTGTTGGGCAGTTTGAGTTAAGTCATTGTCTAGTCAGTGTTGTATATTGTATGTTGAGTCATGTTTCTGTAATAGTCGTGTTACCTGTGGAGAAAATAGAAGCATTTTTACTAGGCATTCCTAGTTACATAGTTTATGATAGAAGAAAAAATATAAGCATTAGGAAGTTTTTTGTACCTTTCCTTTTACATTAATTCATTAGTTGTTGTAGATAATGTATATACATAGAAAACAAAAAGTTGACAAATTTGCTATATTAGGAAGGTTTTTTTTGGTCTTCTTTTTTTTCTTTTCTTTTTGTCTTTTTTTTTTTTTTTTTTTTTTTACCTTTCCTTTACATTAAAAATAATATGTACCTACCTAATATATTGTATACATTAAAAGTGTTGGGAACATAAATTTCCCCCCCCCCCCCCTTTGTTTTACGACTTAAACGTGAAGTATCTATACAGGGTGTAACAGACTTGATGTAAAATCTCTTAAGGAGTGTTAGTACAGATCATTTCCAACCATTAATGTTCTATGACACTTTTGATTTAACTTAGTGGTTTTCGAGATATTAATTTTTTGAATTATTTTTACAAGTACCCTGCCGCTCGACAAAGAATAGCATCTAACTCCATAAATACAGTAGATGAGGTAATAGATATAACTTTTTCCGTAAGACAACAATATTTCACTATTATTCATTTTAGATTTATCCTTAAAAAGTGTACACGTACTGTAAAAAATCAGCAGCAGCGGAAAATTTATCGCAAACATGAAATCCACCTGAAACTTCAGCCGCCATTTTCTCAAAATACTGCCCATCTAAAGTATTGATTTATATTTATGTAAAAACTTGTCTGAAGTCTTAACTTTCAGAAAATATGACACACTTGATATAAAATTTTCATTTTTTATTGAAACCAAGAGAAATTAAAAAAAAGTCAGTCAGCACTACTAACTGTACCTACTAGGCTACCATCCTACTTTTACCTAAGGAACTAATTTTTTGGTTCAATTTGACAAATTATGGTTGCTATTACTTTCCAACAGCCCAAAAGGTTAGCCTCAGTAGATTCATTTAAAAGGCGGTGGACTCTTAACTTGGAGGTCACGGGTTCGAGTCTCAAGTATGGCAAATATTTAGTGAGGCGAGTTTGAGCTATTGAGACACCACGATCGTGATTAACACAACAACTAAAATTGATCTTTTTTAGTACCTCCTAAATATGAAAAAAAAAAACACAACAAAAAATACAATTTTATCAGGAACAAGTAAATAAAAAGGAAAATGCATTATTATTTTTTACTTTCTTTAAGTTGGATGGTGTAAAAATAAGTAATTTTGTGTTTCCTTTGTCTTTATTTAATATTTTTACGTACCAACATTGTAAAGAACCTTTTTGCACTCAAACAGGTAACCGTAAAAAAAAAACCTTCCACGATGGACTTCAGCTCGTAACCTCACTGACAGAGCTCATTGACCTTAATATTTTAGTATTTCATGTGTTTTATTAAAATTCGGTACCTACTAACATAATAACTTGTAACTAGATGTACCAACCTATGAATGTTCAGTATGTACCGCACCACCTTTACCTGTGGGTCTTAACTATGTCGGTACATTGTTATGTTTTCATTTCATTCAAACCATTTTTTCTCTCTCTTCTCTCTTTCAATCTCTCTTTCTCTCTTGTTTATTGTCGATTCACAAGGACCCTAACATTGCGATAAAAAATGCACAAACAGATCTTATTAATATCCAAAGATTTTTTTATAATAATTCAATATTCTTAAACAATAAAAAGACAGAAATTATGTTATTAGGTCCAAAAAAAACGCACTCCAATTGAAATTAATAATTTGTATTGTCACACGAGAAAATGTTTAGCAAATTTAAATCTCGAAACATGTGTATGCCCACCGCTAGAATTCGCAGAAAAAACACGTTATCTTGGCATGATCATAGATAAGGAATTTAAACTGAAAAATCATGTCCTACAACTAAATAAAAAAATGAGAATTATCTATTATAACTTTAATAAAATTAATGCAGACTCCTTACCTACAACAACAAAAAAGACTATTTATTTTTCATTAGTTGAATCCCTCATTAGATACGGGGTAACATTATATACTTTCAGCCCAGAATATTGTCTAAAACCCCTAAATAACATCTTGAAAAAGATACAAAAATTCCTATTTAAAAATCACCCCACAAAAACAACATTAATGTCTCCTAAGCAACTTTCCAACTTTATACTCATCACAGACCATTTCTTTGACAACAGGTTTAGAACTACAATAGAGGTCGAGTACCAACTTAGACATAAAAAAAAGTTCCAAAGTTACCTCCCCATAACGAAGTACGGAGAACGCAGGTTAGACTTTAAAATTCCTCGTCTTTTGGACCAGTACTGTACTGAGTTTCTAGGGGATTTCACGATTCGTCTCAAACTACCTGAGGTGACCTTTTTCACAACACGATTCGTCTCAAGAAAAACAAAACACGATTCGTCTCATAACACGATTCGTCTCAAATACTAAAAAATCGAAAATATATAATATCCCTTTCAAACTATCCCCATAAGAACCCTCTCGCACCAAAAAAAAAATCCCTATAAAATGGCAATGTTCACGATGTTATTGTTTTGAACCAGTAACAGACTTGAGTGTTTGACAGTAGGGTTAGGTAGAATACATAGAAGGCCATGCCTCAAAGAATATAGTAGGGTTAGGTAAAATACATAGAAGGCCATGCCTCAAGAATATAGTAGGGTTAGGGATAATACATAGAAGGCAATGCCTTAGGTTTAAAGTAGGGTTAGGTAAAATGCATAGAAGGCCATGCCTCAAGAATATAGTAGGGTTAGGTAAAATGCATAGAAGGCCATGCCTCAAGAATATAGTTGGGTTAGGTAAAATACATAGAAGGCCAAAGCCTGATATACATAGAAGGTAATTCCGTAATTTAATGTCGATTAATAAAAAATCCCTCAATATGTACCGTATTTTCTTGTCGTACTGAGACGAATCGTGTTGTTTACTTTTTCGCCAAAAAAAAATATTTTGAGACGAATCGTGTGGTCATTTTTATACCTGAAATTCCAACCTTTTTAAAAAACCCCTTTTTGAGACGAATCGTGATGCGCCCAGTTTCTAAACGAACAAAATACTACTGTTATTAAACGACTCCTAAAAACGAAATTACTAGATGACACTAATAACGAACAATAGATATATCAATTCCATAGAATTTTAAGTTCAATAATATGTATTTACTTTTCATTTCAATTTTCTTTTTTCTTCTTTTAATTTAATTTTGTAATAGCTTAATATGTAGGATGAGGAAGAGAACCGTCTCCTCAGAAGTTAGACTTAGCTTATAGGAGATGTATTGTTTGTAATATCATTATTGTATAAATAAATTAAAGTATTCAATTCAATTCTCTCTCTCTTCTATCTTTCTATCTCTCTTTCTCTCTCTCTCTCTTCTCTCTTTCTATCTCTCTTTCTCTGTCTCTCTCTTCTCTCTTTCTATCTCTATTTCTCTTTCTCTTTCTCTCCCTCTCTCTTCTCTCTTTCTATCTCTCTCTTCTCTCTTTCTATCTCTCTTCTCTCTTTCTATCTCTCTTTCTCTTTCTCTCTCTATTTCTCTTTCTCTCTCTCTTCTCTCTTTCTCTCTCTCTCTCTCTCTCTTCCCTCTTTCTATCTCTCTTTCTATCTCTCTTTCTCTCTCTCTCTCTCTCTCTCTCTCTTTCTATATCTCTTTCTCTCTCTCACTCTCTTCTCTCTTTCTATCTCTATTTCTCTTTCTCTCTCTCTCTCTCTCTCTCTCTCTCTCTCTCTCTCTCTCTTCTCTTTCTGTCTCTGTCTCTCTTATCTCTTTCTATCTCTCTTTCTCTCTCTCTCTTCTCTCTTTCTATCTCTATTTCTCTCTCTCTTCTCTCTTTCTATCTCTATTTCTCTTTCTCTCTCTCTCTCTTCTATCTTTCTCTTCTCTCTCTCTCTCTCTCACCTCTCTCTGTCACCTCTATTCTGTCTCTCTCTTCTCTCTAGCTCTCTCTCTTCTCCCTATCTCTCTTTCTCTCTTCTCTCTCTCTCTCTCTATCACTCTTTCTCTCTTCCCCTCTCTGTCTTTCTCTTTCTCTCTCTCTCTCTCTCTCTCTCTCTCTCTCTCTCTCTGTGTCTCTCTATCACTCTCTATCGGGTGCCAACTTCACGCCGGACCAACATGTACAAAGTTCCAAGTATTTTTTGAACTTGCCCTACAACTGCATTGCATGGTCATATCACGACGGGGGTGTTACCCTCCATTCGTAGGAAACTCACAAACCTGCTACCCACATTAACCTCACCCAGCCTGGGTTGGGTGAGATTAATGTGTTAAGCAATGTTAAACAACGTTTACCTCGCTAAACGCTGCTTAACCTCGGTGATCCTGAGAGAACTGGTGCATTCAACGCGCCAGCGACGCCACGCTGGCAGTTTGGAGTTTAATGTTCCTGAAATATAATTATGTCACAACTTGGTGGGTAGCGCTGAATTATAGGACTATACCACCTCAATATACAATATCTTGTACAATTTTTGCCTATAATTCAACCATTGGTCGCTGTTTCACATCAAAAGAGCTACTCATTTTTCCTCACGAGGTATATATGAGTGGACCCCGAACATCTAAGTACAGAGCAGAAAAATCCTACCTCGCTGGGGTTCGAACCCGAGTTACCGTGCGTGCAATGCCTAGCGCGCCAACTCACTCTGCCACCTTGACTACTACTTAATCATAGCATGTAATTATACAGGGTGTATGAAAAAAAAGGAGCCAGTCAAAATATCTTGTCCATGGAAGCGATTTTCAAAAAACCCTGAAACATGTATCTCATTATATGGAGGGGGAAACTTTTTCAGGGGGTTTAATTTTTCATACTCTTAACAGGGGCGGCCCCAGGGGGGTCAACTTTGGAATCTTAAATGGAACCACCCTATTTGTAATACATTTCTGAAAAATAGTTGACATTAAAAGTATTTTAAGACTCTTTCGAGATTTTTAATCAAAACAGGGCCGGAGATATCGTACATTTCATTTCACAGGTTTCAGTTATTTTTTATAAGTAATTTATGGTATTTTTGTAAAAATTGTTAAACACATGTCTTTCTATCTGAAATAATTAAATTTGCATGCCTTTTTTCTATCATTCGCTTTACCAGGGAAGATTTCAAGTGGTCAACTTTTTTTTTATAATGTAAAAACCATCCTTTTTCGAGTAAATTTTGTGAGAAATTAATGTAATGATCCATGTTGATCAATTTAAAATAAAACAAGGCCAGATTTACTTCAAAAGAATGTGTAAAATTCTAAAACTCTCATGCAGTACTAGTCTCCGGCCCTGTTTTCAATTGTATCTTAAATTTAGATTACACAACAACACTCAGTGCATTTATTTAGCTTATACTGTACTAAAAAAGAATAGTTTTTACACTATGTAAAAAAAGATGACCCCTTGGCACCTCCCCTGGTAAAGCGAATGATATTAAAAAAGGCATGAAAATTTAATTATTTCAAATAGAAAGACATGTGTTTAACAATTTTTACAAAAATACCATAAAATACTTAAAAAAAATACCTGAAAACTATGAAATGAAATGTACGATATCTCCGGCCCTGTTTTGATTAAAAATCTCGAAAGAGTCTTAAAATACTTTTAATGTCAACTACTTTTCATAAATGTATTACAAATAGGGTAGTTCCATTTAAGATTCCAAAGTTGACCCCCCTGGGGCCGCCCCTGTTAAGAGTATGAAAAATTAAACCCCCTGATAAAGTTTCCCCCTCCATATAATGAGACACGTGTTTTAGGGTTTTTTGAAAATTGCTTCCATAGACGAGATATTTTGACTGGCTCCTTTTTTTTCATACACCCTGTATAAATAATAATAATAATAATATCGGCTTGTTTATACTGCCGAATTAGGACTATTAAAGTCTCATTTTCCCAGCAGCAAGTCAAGATCATGTGATAAGAATTCCAAACAGAAGGTATCTTGTCATGTCCTCAATTTTTTTTTTTTTTTTTTTTTTTTTTTTTTTTAACAAGAATTGTGCTTTATTTGTACATAATTTAATAACAATAACAATAACATAATAAATAACAAAGTACTTAAAATTAATAAAATAAAATAACATGAGTATGCACTATACTATCACACTAAGGTACCTGGAGAACCAGGCACCTTGTTTTGTGATAGTAGAGTTGCTTGGGATGTAATTTTACCTATTCTGTTTGGAATGTAAATTTACCTACATGGTTCCTTTTTTTTAATTATATAATTATTCATAGAATTATAAATAAAAAAATTGGATTCGAACCCACGACGTTTGGAAAATCTGTGTTCACAGTGTTCCGTTTGTTAGGAAAAAGGAAAATATAAAATTGAAAATTTCAGAAGCGATTTATGATTTATTATAAAAAAAAACAGTAATACAGAGTATGACATTATGTTCTTACCGATAAGGCGGCAGACTTGTAACCTGGAGGTCGGTGGTTCAAGTCCCGGTTTCAGCATAGATTGAGTAAAGCGAGTTTCAGATGCAACGCCTGCATCTGAATTATCTGCGACGAAAAAAAAATGGAAAGGTCTACCTATCTAAATTCTGTGAGATTACATAATATTATATACCTACTCTTCTCAGAAACAATTGCATCAATATCAGGCTGAATGTTACTTTATTAGCTATCATACTTGTGTTAATCACTTTCGTGATGTCATAACTACTCAAACTCGCTTTACTAAATCCACGCTGAAACCGGGACTTGAACCACCGACCTCCAGGTAACAAGTCCGCCGCCCTATCGATTAAACTACTGAGGTCGGTCTAATCAGGTTGAATGTTATTCATTTTAACGCGAATGTCAGAGGACACTTCTAACTTACTCCTATATTTGTGTTTTACAAATACAACATGAAAAGCCAGATTCGCACATATAATTATGTGGTAACAAAGGGTAGTAGGGCTTTTATTATTTTTTTGTGGAGACTTGATATTGATTTTCATCAAAAAATCATCTTAACTAAAAGTGTTAAACATACTTATATTATCTTTCACGGTCTTTGTGTACGGTCAAAATTTTATCATATTTTGTGTACAACTGAAAAAGGCTTCCCGTATTATCTGAAACTGCCCCGAGTACCACCGTTTGAGAACCTATGGTTTAATTCATGAGAACAACGTGGAGTCCCCCCGCACCTCTGCTCCCATCGCTTCGTTGCAATGAGAGAGGCACGGGGTTCCATACAGTTCTGCATCTGATTTGCGTTTCAATAGGCGAAGCGGGGGGTGGGTTTTTCGATGTTAAAACCTCTCTCCTGGCGTTACAGTTGGAGTACAAAATTCGGGGTTTGTTGTTCCTGGGAGTACATAATTCAGAGATTATTTTGGTATGCGGTACAATATTCTAGCTCCATCGGTTAAAATCGTGAAGTTAGCACCCGACATGTTCCAACCTCTCTCCTGGATTTACGGTTGGAGTACAAAATTCGGGGTTTGTTGTTCCTAACAGTACATAATTAGTACATTATTATGGTAGGTGGTACAAAATTCTAGCTTCAATGTCGGGTGCTAGCGTGAAGTTAGCACCCGACATGTTTCAACCGCTCTCCTGGGGTTACGGTTGGAGTGCAAAATTCGGGGTTTGTTGTTCCTAACAGTACATAATTAGTACATTATTATGGTAGGTGGCACAAAATTCTAGCTTCAATGTCGGGTGCTAACTTCACGTACCTACAAAAATCATATGGTAAACCATTGTTCATTGACAATCTAAACGTTGCTAACTATAATATTACTCTCCCTAAATCTAAGATCGTCCTACGAAATCTCAAGTTAAATGAAATAACTCTTAATCAATTGCAGCCTTTGGAAGTTGAGACCAGTATTGTACATATTATTATTATTATTTCTTCATTTTTCAGTTCTTTTACTTTAATTGGGTACTTTTTATTTTTAGGTTTAAGAAAATTCAAGAGTTTGAGATCAACACAGAATCCTATTGAGGAAGCTTCGAAGGCTTACCCTGACTTGGAAGTTTTTAAGTCAAATGTGTCAAAATAAATTTTTCCCCATTTTCCTTCTTAAGGAGGGAGGAGTTATGTACCGCTGTCTTGCTGATTCAGCAGCCCCCATCTCATATCTTGCATCCGCTGAGCCAATCTCGATCAGCACGTAGTCAGTCAAGATTATCACCTGTATCGGACAGGGTCTGTGTCTCTCGATCTTTTGATTTCATTTTTATCGATCTTTTTATTATTAATTTGGCTAAGTCCAACTTTTCCTTTTAAAGTTCTTATTTTTAAACTTATTATATTTATTTAAGTAGGACTAGTTCGATTTTTTGTTCGAGAAGAAATATCCTCTAGTTAGATTTTTTGAAAGCCAAAGGAATTCTGTAAACTCGTAAAACACTACTTAATATCTACAGCAGATTCTTCTCCAGATCCCCAGCGCTGGTATACCTTACTTACTCTACTTTCCGTGTCCATGAGTGTTGTCATGGTGGTGAAAGCATTGATGGCGTATATGTACCCTGTGGACGCCCAGAAAGGCTCCTTCCGTGTTTTGTTTGTCGTGTTTTGTGTAGTGTTATTTTAAATATTCCCTAGTTAAAATATTTTCAAGTTAGCTGTTAAATTTGGACAACCTAACCAAACCTAATCTAATATTGTATACCTGATGGTTGTGTACTGCAAGTTCTGAATTCTCTCGAAGAACGTCATCCGATCGCTCAGGTAGGAATACAGCTCCGGCATATAGGATACGTCATTTGGACTACCCATCGCTTCCAGAATATTGGGATGGGTCCCAGCTGCGCCCATGTGGATCACGGGCGCTTGAAAAATGTGCCCGAGGACTATCGTCACTTCTTGCCAGAAAAACGGCTCGACCATGACTAGGTCGAAGGATTGCTTCGAGTTGATCAACTGGCGGAATGTAGGTTCGGTGAGGATTTCTTTGTTGATTTTACTGGCCACGTCGAACGTTTCGATGTTGTCAAGGAGGAACCAATTCATGTCGTGGAATTGATTGAGAGGATCAAATTCAGCTGAAATATTAATAATAATAACACTCATTAGTGGAAGCTAACCACCTGGCGAGGTTAATGTTCAAAACATTTTCTACCACCTAACCCTCAGAGTCTTATTATTAATATTATTATGTGGTCACAAACTCAAATTCACGAGAGAAAAAATGCATGCACTGGGTGGGATTCAAACCAACGCGACCACTTGACTACCAGTGCACATAATTTTATTGTCTGACTTGTTTGCAAGGTTTCAGACTAAAACCCTTACAATGAACACTGCGGCTTAATTAGATCTTGTGTGACTAGTTGAAGATTAGATTCTATTTTAGTTTTAACGTCCTGATTAGAGATCTATAGTGGGGACAGGGACTTTACCCTCTATTCGCTGTGAACCGTACCGTCTACCCTCATTAACTTCACCCTGCCTGGGTAGTGCTGGAAATGCCATCTTCATCGCGTGTTTGGAGGAAACAGAATTTTCTTCCACTAAAGAGTATTATTATTATTATTTCCATGTATATATTTTATTCAAATTCTGATACATCATCAAATCATCATCTTCTCGTTTTTAACCGAAGTTTGGAGACCTCAGGATTAAAAATGTATCTTCTGATTCAGTTCAATACTTTTCTTAAGATATGGGCAGTACTCATCAAAACGACATCTTGGATATGGCAGACTCTTTATAATTATTATTATTACCCATCGCTTTCAAGAACGCCTGGTTGGTCACGAAGACATGTCTAAAGTTGGTGAGGTTCTGCTTGGGAGGGTAAGGGCTGTACACGGTGAGGGCGTGGCCTCTTGTGGCCAAGGTCTCGTAGAGGAGTTCATACTGCATGTAGTGGCTCCAGGTGGCTAGAGGTAGGAAGACGAGAATATTGGCGGCCTGGGCTGGGCTGAGGAGAAGAATGGGCAGCCAGACTTTGATGAGAAGCATCTGTAATGGAGGTTGAAACAAATTGGAATACCTTATGGAAGCAGAAGCCGTATTTTTCTTTCTAACCAAAGTGGATGCAACGGAAATAAAATAAACCAAACTGGAAGCAAGTCATTTTTCTTTTGGAAGAGGAAATTTTTCCTCTTCCTTCTTCCAATTTGGTTAACCAAAATGGAAGTAGAAAATTCTTGCTTCCTGCAGTTCTTTTATAGGTTAAGTCCATTGTTTATCTTTAAAAGTACCGAAACGCATTTTTCTTTCACGAATGTGGTGAAGTTTACCTTGGAATAAAATGGAAATATTTGGAAATATCGCACCTGGATTTTTTTTTTCAAAAGAAATACATCTAGAAAGTGAAAAGTTAGCTACACCTATACAACTTGTGCTACATTTGGATATAATTTTATTTTTCATCTGGTTGGAGTTCGACAAGAGAAGCACCAATTATCACACCGACCCCTATTAAATCTATTGAGACCAGTTTATTCTATTTGGTTTTAACGTCCTGATTTGATACAGTCAAGACGGGTGTTTTACCAGCTTCTCACATTAACCTCACCCAGCCTGGGTAGGGCCGGAAATGTCAGCCTCACAAGTTCAAATTTTGTTCGAAAATTTGCCCCACCCGGCATGCAATCGAACCCACGGTATCGGGACTACGGCCAGTAGTCACATTCGTTTTATTTAAAAACTTAATTTTAATCAATGGTTAACATTGAAAAGTATGTCATTGGTGCATAGACCAACATAACTAATTACTTGATTAGCTTTATCATCCTTTTTAATTTAAATTGATAATCATAGGTATAATTGGTTAGAATGGTTCATTAATAAAAGAGACGTATAGAAATTCAAAATGAACCTACCTTAGTTACCAATGTTGGTGATCTACTATTCTGTTAACACTATGTCTTCATCACGTACACATTTCAATATTTTAATTCAAAAACTGACTTTTTATAACATTGCGTAGGTAAAAAATATTGCCTTTTCAAATTTCAAAGGTCACTGTATTCATCTACTGAAGTGTTCGGAAATTACTTACTGGCCATAAGATTTACATTGCTTTAAAAAAAAACAACAACACTGAATTTTTAAAGATTATTTTAATAACCTAAAGGCTGAAAAATACTTTTTTGGTAGAAGAAATAAAAATATTCATACTTGAGAGAAAAAATTGTGTTTTCCTTCAAATTTATTAAAAAAAAAACACTTACAGATGACACCTAATATATCACACGGCGGAGGTACAATCTATTAATTCAGGCCGTGATAAGGAAAAGATAAGACTGCATTATAATGCGGCCTAGAAAACACATGAGTGATTAGCTGGGTACTCAGATCGTCAATCTAATAGTGATATAATTCAAAGGCTATTGTATTGTTGTTGTTGTTGTACCAGCCTCCGTGGCGTAACGGTTGTGACTGCTGCCCGTAGACCAGAGATCCTGAGTTCGATCCCCGCTTGGAGCACACAGAATATTCTGTTCCCTCCGTAAATGTGAGGCTGGCGTTTCTGACCCTACCCAGGCTGGTTGAGGTTAATGTCTGGTACGATTCCCAGCGAATGGAGGGTAAAACCCCCGTCCTGACTATCTCAAGTCAGGACGTTAAAACCATATAGAATCAATGGACATGAAAGGAGCCTAGACATTGGATCTTGGCGTCCATAAAATCCTCTCACACTACCGTGATATAGGTATCGGTCCTTATCTCACGGACACGGAATTGTTAATTATTATTAGCAGTGGCAATGGATCATCATTCTTGTCCGTACTCTGTTTCAATTTGGTACCCTAGGAAGTTAGCCACCTGGACTGGGTCGATCCATAGATCTATAGGAGTCAGGGTGGTGGGATTGGCTGGACAGTTGAACAGGTGATTTGAGGTATGAGGACTTCCCTGGCAGATTGGGCACGTATGTTAGGGTCAAGTCTGGACTGATAGGAGAACCCTGATCTTAGTTGGGCTAATTTTGTCCTGGTTTTCCTGGGAAGATCTTATTCCTCTAATGAAATGGTTGGATGTGTGTCTAGTACTCGGAGTGTGTCTACTGTCGAACTGTGTGTCTACTGTCGAACGTTTTACTTATTTTGTACGATCTTTTGTATTAAAATCTTTTAATGAATTTTTTTCTTTTTTAAAGAAAAGAAATGTAAAATACATTTTCATAAAATTCACAGCCTATGATGAGTGGTGAGTCTCATGTGAGTTGGTGAATAGTTTTTCCAGAGACTGTCAGGCAATGACCATATTAAAAGACAGTAACCTTTACTTACCCAACACATTGAATTTTCCAACTTAATTTTTTCTACCTCAAATTGTTGAAAATACGTAAAGTTACCAATATTTTTCAAAAAAGTGCAGAATTTTACGGTAATATGAAAATATCGGATATTCCAATATGGATTTGCACAAAATCCTTATCACTTACACTAACAGATGTGGTCCGCGCAGCCAGTGTTAAGGAACTGCGGAGCTGCAGCTACCCCAGACGAAAAGAAAAAAAGGGGTTTTTCCTATATCCTAGCTCGTACATGATGAAAATCACTAAATCTATCGAACAATTAGTTCATAATTCTTAATTTGGCAAGGTAGAAAAACTTGATCACGATATTGTGACCGCGCGGACTCTATAGAAATGTCAATTTAGCCGAGCCTGAGTTTAACCAATTTCAGCAGCACCCCCAACTTTTTTTCCCACCTCCCGCGCCTGCGCACAAACACACCTGTTCCTATTTCATATCTTTATCAAATAACCATGAACACAATAGTTCTAATTACAAGAAGTTACTTACATTTACGTAGGCATAAGTAATCTAAAGTATAACTCCATATTAATAACAAGTTCCTGTGTACAACAAATAGAGTTCGCGAGATAAGGTGATCTACATGGGTCACTAGAGTCTGTTATGTCAGTAGAATCAGGCATGACTTTTCTTCTTAGTAGGCAATTAAAAAACAGGCACAAAATTTTGGAGAAGAAAAATATTACATAGGTAATAAATTTCATGAAAATGGAATTTAATGTGGTGACTGTCATAATTATATCGCCTTATTTAATTATACTGTCCGATTAGGACTATTGAGTCCCATTTTTTCAGCAGTAAGCCCAAGATTTATCATGTGGTCAAAATCCCAAATGGGAGCGTAACTTGTTATGTCCCGGCTGGGTTTTCAACCCGCGACCTCTGGATTACCAGTCAGACCCCTTGACCACTGAGCTACCAAGACAGACGTATTCGGTATGAGAAGTAAGTATAGGTATTTTGTTTGTTTTTTTTTTTTTTTTTTTCATATGCTATTTAGGTACGTCATGTCACACAAAGTTAATCCCTTTGGCAATCCAGAAAAGACACTTGTTATCTGGATATCAAGAGGCAATCTTTATATGAGAAATTGCCTATCTATCTATCTACGTATAATTTCGTTAAGAAATAATGTTAAATAATATCAAGCGAAACGGTCGTTTCGCGGGAGAACGCCTCCCAAAAACTACAGTGCTTGTATAACGGAAAATATAGTTTATAAGTAATTTGTCGGATTGAAAAGTCCATGTTGCGATGAAAAATAGTCATTTATTTTATCAAAAATCAATTATTTAGAAACTAAAGAATATGTTTCCAAAATAAATGTAACTTAATGACGTCACTAATCACACAAATTATTCATGTTTTTTTTTTCATCATAAGACAATTTTTGTCAGCCCCAATAAGTACCAGATCGTTTGTACGAGAAAGGCCGATGATGGCTTTAAACATAATATTATGCCTGGCGTCATTAATGCGTGCACAGACTTAAAAAAGATCAAAAACATGGACCTAAATGGGCGTTAATCACAAAAAAAGGCCTTTTGGACACAACTACTCTTATTGAGTTCTCTATCAATGTGAGGAAATAATTTAAAAAAAAAACACTGCCAATTATGGACACAATACTTCCTCGTGATTGTTTCACATTGTTAACACGTGCCAATTTTGAGATTTTATACAAAATTACTTGTATCTCCAAAACGACTGAACCGATTTTCTTCAAATCTGTTTTATATGGTAGAAAATCGTTTTTTCTACATTCTAGATGCCACAAAAAATTCTGTATCGGCAAGTCGTGGTCCTTATTTTTTGACTTTTTTGTCCAAAATTTCGGATTTTCTTAAATATCAGAGTCTAATTATAATTTATTAAAAAATAAATGTAAATATCCTATGTAAAACAATAATATGCATATACATACAAATTTTCATTAAAATCGGATGTACCGTTCACGAGATATAAGCATTTAAGTAAAAAGTTAGTGGTCAGGCGCATGGTCTCTTTCACCCAGAACCTCTGGTATGAATTCGATGAATTTAAAATGGGACCATCTACAGAATGTCTCCTAGATGTGTGCAACATTTCATCAAAATCCGTCGAGTGGTTTCCGAGATTTGCGCGTTACAAGGAATCGTTTTAACAGAACGACGGATCGACGGATCGACGGACCGACGGACCGACAGACCGACAGACGGACACAAAACCAAATTTGCTCAGGAGGTTATGAAACGTCCAGAAATATGAAAAAAATTGAAATCGGAGCAAAAAAATATTTTTTTTTTTACAAAAACGAACACAATACTTCCGATTTCTAATATTAGAAATTTCTCGGAAGTAATAATTATATTTCTCAAGAATCGCACAATTACTCCAAAATAATATGAGCATTGAAGTACTCGTATGTAGGTGCCTACCTGATACTTAGTAGGTTACCTTTTTCTGCACGCGTTTACGAACTTATTAATTTCAGAGCAATGAAACAAGAGCCAATTCAGGCGTTTATTACTCATGATAACACTTGTTTTTGGGAAACAGCGTTCTCCTCCTTTTTTAACACGAAGTGTAATTTTTGTAGATATTTATGTACCACGCACGCAGCAACAGGGCGGGGCGGCACGTTGCAACAGAAACGCCGAGAAGGGAGAGGACTTGGATTGGTTTCCACCATTGTACCGAGAGGTATTCCCTGCTATTTTGATTCCATTCACATGTATTAAATCATTTTTAAAGTTTGTTGTATTTTAAGCGTCGCGTCGATAAACCTGAAAATCAAAATTTGTCAACAAGAAATATGCATGAAATGCTTTTGTAATTTATTTATTTCGTTATTAGGTATTGCAAGGTGTAAGTCTGGGGTTTGAACAACATCTTCAAGATTCAGTATGTTCTCTCGCTACTTCTATGATCAAGTTTTACTTAGGTATATCCAAATAATTTTGTTTCCATAGTTGAAAAGTAACTGATCCCATCAGAAATTCCAATTGATAATGACTTTTGTATTGATGGCCGGACCCAGATCCAGTATGTGTAATGCAGTTTAGAATTTTAACCATGACTGCACCATTTTGTGCCATCCAGAATATTTTTGACGCTCTGAAAATGGAGAGCAAATAAATAAAATAGGGGTGAAATTAGTCATTTTCAATATCTCAATTCTTGATAATTTTCTGAATGGGTGTAAAGCTGAGAATTCTGATGATCTTTTATTTTATTTTTATAATGATTTTGCCATAGAAGAGTGCTTCAAAAGGCAACGTCATTTGAGGGCTCTAGTATCAAAACCGGCTCTCTCCAGTTTTTCTAATTTTACAGGATGGGCAAAAAACATATTGAACGATAACCCTTTAATCAATTTATTTGAATGTGGAGAGAGAGTAGTTTGAAAATGAACGTATATTTTACAACAGAATTACTATAGGAGAGAGTAGGTTTTGAGGTGTAATGTTTTTTTCAGTCTATGCGACTTTAAAAAGAGATTCCAGGGGTACCACAACTTCATTTTCAATTTTTTTGGAGATAGCCGGTTTTTGATACTAGAGCCCTCATTTGATCTCGGATAAACGAACATTTGAGTGAAAAATGTAGGTATCTATTATTTTGGTTTTGCTATTTTGTAAGGTCGGATGAGGTAATTGTGAACATGGCATTTTCGAACCAAAATTGTTGAAAATAAACTAAAATTGAAAATAGATTAGTCATTATGCATTTGATGGAAAGAAATTTTGAAAAGAATTACCAACTCACTTACCAATCCGAAATTCTGCAGTCCACATATACTTCAGGTAGAAATTATGCATGGTGCCCACAACAATTATCCCAACATAATTACTTATTCTGAGTCATCCCATAACATGCTATTGAAAGTGAGCGTTTGGGAAAAATATAGCAAACCGAGTAACAAAACTATTAACAATGCAGCAATCAGCATTACAATGTTTCTAGTCATATTTATACTTAAGTTTAGAACTGTTCACAAGAAAACTGTTTTATTGATCAATATTTGCATCAACAAGTCTCTACAGCTACACTTGCAAACGAACACCGACTACCTGGGTACCTATTAAAACTTTTCTTTTTCCAACGGGAAAAACAAAGGTCATATCAGTTAAAAGACGTACACAAGCGTAAAATAGACAAACACAAAGTTTTTAATATAGCAATAAAATATTTATAATATTATGCATTCAGTATATAATGCCCAATACTCAATTCTTACAAGACAATAATAATTGGATTACAAGACAATTGTAAATTAAAATATATTTCTTTTTCTATGTATACTTTATTTTGTAAATATTGTTAAGTAATTTATTTAAGAGTGTACTTTTTTCTGTTGATAATTTATTGTTAATTGTTTTGTGATAAAATAAAGTGCAAATAAATTATTTTATTTAATTAGATATCAGCTTTTCAAGAAGATCAATAGCTACGTGATACCTAATTGTTTACTTAATGTATGCGAAGATTATACATTTGGTACATACATCTTATTATTTTTATTTACCTAACATTACATAAAAAGTGAATGATCAATGTATAGGTACATCTTGTATAAAATAGGGGAGTTGTGGGATAGTTGGGTCACAAAGAAAGGTGGCAGCATGGGTGGGCGATTGGTGAGGCAGTAAGTCTGGTAATATCTCATTTATTTTGAGTATGTGACCATATGGTAATAGTACTCTGAGGGCCTGCTGGTAAAAAATGCCTCAAGCAATCATCATAGGGTGGCTTCATCGTGAACGATGGTAGCCAGACAGTGGAGGAATAACTCAACACTTCTACCACTGTATTTACAAGGAGGCTAATAATTGACAAGGGCCCCCAGAACCAAGCCAATGCTGGTCTACTCCCTATTTATAGTTCCCTAGACAGACTGCTGGTCTACTTCCTGTTTATAGTACCCCAGCCAGACTCTTAAGCAATAAACTCCTAATATTTTTTTGGGTATTATTTACTATGGGATAGTTAAAAAAAGATTCAATACTGTAGCTAGTATATTATTAAAAGGAATCCAAACACACAAAAATATCCCATGGCACATACAGAATAAAATACAAAAGTATCCCAACTTGCCCATATCTCGCCTATACAAAATGCGTTGCAAAGCGTCAGCTAATAGAAATGTCTGACATAAATAACATTATTTATGTAATTTGTGGGAACAATAATTGTTCCCATTATCAACAGCATGAGCAATGAACATGATCTAATGAAGAAAATTGAAATAAATTATTTTTATTTTTTAGACCTTGACCACAAAAACCACCATGGATAGCGTAGTTGATTGAAACATTAATAACAACAAATAAGTACTTTTCATGTATTAATTTTTTTTTGTTGAGAACATCATCATTGGGATGACAACCCAAAACGCTTGCAGCATTGCCTCGTTGAACTGCAAGGCTTAAACTTGAACTCGTTGAACTTAACAACGTTCATAAATGTTGCTGTTTTTTATTTATTCATTTTTATTTATGAAATCATCTTCAAAGTTTGGTATGATCCGATACATGTGGAGTGGTCTGGAGAACATGAATTTATATTTTATCTATGACTAATTCCAAACAATTTCGTGGCCATAATTCCAAAATTATTCCATCAGAGATTCCAATTGAGTTAGAAAGACTTTTGTATTGAATCCAAATCCAGCGAGAATAAGAAATGGAACTTTTTTGACTTGGCGTGTCGACGCGCTACCGCGCTCCTTAATTTTAGAATATTATCCATGAGATCCACTTGGTGTCATGCAGTATATTTTTGACGCTCTGAAAATGGAGAGGAAAACCAATACAATGTCAATTCTGGACACACGACTTCCTCGTGAATAGTCTACATGATATAATACACATTTATGTAACAATTGTAACAGTGTAACACTGTATCACACAATACACACACTGGCAACAAAATGTACGACTTTTTAAGAGGTATATATATTGCTACGTATTTTTTTTTTTTTTTTTTTTCTAAAAATCATTTCGACACTTACTTGTACCGCAAAAAACAACTCAACCGAATCTAGAAGGAATGGCTCTTTTTCTAAGTAGGTAGGTACCTACGTTCTTTATTTACAAAACATTTGTCGCGGCAGGTTGAAATCCTTATTTTCGCACCTTTAAGCTCAAAGGGAGTGGTCCGCAACCTTTTCTCCTTCACGGCACCCTTTCTTTGACCCCTTAGCCCAGCGGCACCCCAGGAGAGAGAAAAAAGTCAGAGGAACCTTTCAGACCTGTATTGAGAGTATTCAGATGATGAAAAATGTCAGCTAAGTAGGCCAATTTAGTTCTCCACTCATCATTTATCAAAAGATCACAAAAACTTTCATTGTTTTCTCGCATGAAAAACACCAAAATTTAAATGATGATTTCTAAATTTCGCGGCACCCCTGAACCGCGGCACCCCGGTTGTGGACCACTGGTCTAAAGGGTTGGGTGGAAGAGATTGCCACAGGCAATAACCCCGCTCTTTAGTTAGGACATTAGTATTATTTTCTTCTTCATTTATTTATTTTTATAACTATTTTATCATTTTTTTAGTTTTTCTTAACTTTATACTGTAAATACGAGTATTGTACATTACTTTGTCCTCCTAATAAAGATTAGGTAAAACTATAATGATAATTTTATGAATTTTTATCAGAGCTCAAAAATAACTTATTTAAGATAAGCAAACTCTTTTGTGCATTCACAAACAAAATTTATTTAAAATCGGGTTTACGAGATACCTATAGGTAAGCACTGGTTTCATAAAATGTCACACCAAGAGAATTAATCAGCTAATTAGCGCTAGTCAGAGATTTAAAGCTGTTTTAAATTATGGATAAACACGACCTAAGCAGTCTAATTTTGAACTCGGTTCAACAAACTTTTGGGAAATTCACTTGGTATTGCAAAAATAATCAAGATGTTTTGTAGGTACATAAATATGTACTATAATATTTTTTTTTTTTTTTTTAAAGATGAGTGTTTCACAGCCTTTTTTATTTCGTAGCCATGAAACAGGAGCTACTGTAGACGCTCGTGGTCTGTGTTGTAGCCTGCCCATCCCGTAGTATGCCTCCCCTCTGATGGGCGAGAAGTGACACAATACTTCCCATTTAGGTGCTGGGTCAACACGAGCGCACCGGAAGGTATCCCTTACAAACAACTGTATCCAAATTTTGAATACAAATTTTTGTCGGCGCGGGGGTTCGAACCCGGGACCTTCCGCATGGCAAGCGAGTGCTTAACCACTGAGCTATTCGTGCGCTCGATTTAAAATAAAAAGAATTTAATTCTTTTTATTTTAAATCAGATAAAATAGATTACCTTTATACGATGCTTCTGTCCATGGTAACATTTCTGTTTTATTTATTTATAACATGTCATTGAACATGGGTGTTTGGGAAAACACAAGTAAAGCAATTAACAAAAATATTAGCACTGCAACAATTAGCAATATAAGGTTTCTAGTACTCATATTTATATGATAAACTTAGTTCTTTTAACTAAAAACTAACGGTTTTATTGATCAATATTTGTAACTAGTTTCTACACTTGCAAAAAAAGAACGACTGTTTATATTTTTCTTCTTAATTTCTTCCAGTTAAAATACAAAGGTCAGATCAGTTAAAAGGCCTACACAAGCGTTAACTTTTGATTCTAGGAATAAAATATCTTTATGTATGCAGTATGCAATAAAAAATATTTACAAAAATACAAACATGTCAGTTTCACAAGAAGAACGGTACTTGCGCTGTTTGCATAATATGTAGCTAAGAATATTGCATCTTTTATTTAGAACATACATATTTATTCCATGTAAAAATTATGGGAGATATGGGGGAGTTAGGTCACTATGTAATGTGCATTGCTAGTCTGCTAATCTAAGTGGCGTGGGACTTTGTTGGTTTGGATCCCACCTAATTAATATTTTTACGTTTGCGAAAACCCCCAAAAAATACAATAAAGCTACCAAATTTGGCTGACCATAAAAAATCAAGCAACGGTCAGAATCCGTCGTAAAATCCAGAACCTTTTTTGGCACCTAAAAGGAATAAAAAATTCTAAAGAGTGTGAACGCCTTTTTTAAATCTCTAATAAATTTAGAATTTTCTTTGGTCTAAGTATGATAACGGTGATGATTAATTGATTATTCGTATTTATTTATTTTTGAAAAATAAGACCTGAATTTTTGTTTTAAGTACCTATATCGACTAAAGAAAATGGTTTACCTTTTCGATATGCTCCTGTCCATGACATCATATTTTCTGGTTTGCTACTTTTTAACATGGGATTATGTTTATGCTAACTTTGTAAAAGCAGATGCTTATGTTTGGGAAAAAAAGAAAAAAATATTATGAGCACCAAAGATTAACACTAAAAAAAATTGGGTTTTAGAGGTAATATTAAACTATGAAATTTTAAACTTTTGTAAACGTTTAAAATTAGCAGATTTTTCTTCCTTTTTTGTTTTGATTCTTCAGTTTTCCTCTCTTTATTTTTCAAAACGGACTGGGAATAAAATACATTATTAGTAGTATTAAGAGCAGCAAAAATATAATCAGCGTGGCTAGTAATGCCTTGTTTTTAGTGGTCATATTTATTTTATGAAGTTTATTATAAACAAAAACTATTTCTTTTTCTTTTTGTTGAAATTCTTTCAACAGATAATCAAGAGCTGTTAAAAAGATCTGTACAAGTAATTTACAAAAAATGAAAAAATTACAGTTTCACAAGAAGAACAACAAGCCACTGTTTGTGCAATGTGCAAAAAGAATATATTATCTTTTATTTAAAAAAAAATATTAAACTACGTCATAAAAAATATGGGAGAGTTGGGTCACGAGGGTCTGTGCATTGGTAGGCAAGGCTCTAGTCTAGCACTCTAAATACCGTTGGTTTGGATTTGATTTATATTTTAGCATTTAATATACATTTTTGTATGTGTGCTAGGTACAAGATACATGATTTATCAAGAAAAAGCTAAAATATATAAAAATTACATTGATAAAATCAGGTGGTAGATAAAGGTAAAGGTAACTCCGTAACTGATACATTTTCAGGACTAGTGGATAAAAAAATATAATTAAAAAATTCCACCCAATGCATGAATTTCTATACTAAATTTTGAGCATGTGACAATAATAGTTCCATTCTGAGGATTAGGTGGTAGAAAATGCCTTGAAAATCAATCTTGTCTAGTGGTTACCTTCCACAAAAGTTTCCTCTATTATTAAAGGTGGTTCATTTAAGTTTGTTTCAACTCTTTTACTCTTTACAACAGAGCTCTTTCAGCTTTTTACAGAAGATTTAATGTATGTTGCGGAATTAATATTCTAAGGAAGCCAAAGTTGAAATTACCGACAGTTAAAATCATAGAAGGTAGGTAGCAATTAAGAATAATTTCATTTGGAGTCTTGCCACCAACATAGCACACATTGAAATTTATAAGTACAGAAGTTCTCCCAACTTACCCAAACCTCTCCTATTCATAATGCGTTACAGAAGGTCAGCTAGTACCTAATGAAGCTGACAAATAAAATATGCAACAAGTAAAAACACAACGAGCATTAGATATCTAATGTAAAAAAAATTAAATTGACCATCAAGTGCCGAGCGCAGAGCCTTCAGTGAAATGATTTGTGAGTTTCCATGAAATAGAGGCATAATCCTTGTGACCAAGAAAACCAAAACCACCAATTTGTGACCGCGATGTAAAAAGAAATGAAAAAATAAAATAATTGCCTAGGGATTGCCAGCCTTACATGTTCGGAGGGAACAGAATTTTCTGTTCAAAAAGTCTGCCCCAATCGGGGATCAAACTCAGTATCTCTAGACTACGAACGGTAGTCACAACCGTTACACACGGAGGCTTGCTTTAGTTGTGCTTTATTATTTTATTTTCAAATTCTAGATACACCCTGTTCCTGAGCAAACACTTGAACCACGTATACTAGGGATAAATTAAGGTTATTTTGCTTTTTGCTTATATTAACAAAGGTGCGGAAATGTACCATAACGGAGCTAGGACCACCCTAAGGTTGTATCTATACTCCATCCTAAGTATTAAAAAGGAGCAAGGACTCTGATTGTTAAGTCTCCACTGTAAATAAACATCAATTAAATATATATATATTTAAATTCTAATAATTCTTCTCAGATTGACCGTCATTATAATGCTTAATTGAAGATGCGTCTTTCACACACTATTATTGCTGACTCATAAGCTAACATCTGGTTTATGATAATGTTCAAGAAGAAAACAACTTTGTGTATGAAATAATGAACATTATTATTAATAATAATACAATTGCATGTGACGGGTGGGTGGCTGATTTACTGTCAGGTAATTGAGACTAGCAACTGTACCACACAAGTGTGTTCTTTGCTCATAATTAGCAAATAATTATCTGTAGTTATTACAGAAACAATCAAACCCATATAAGCTACCACAGGGAACATATTTTGCCACACCACCATTGTTTCTCATCGCAAGCCACGTTGAAATATGTTTTCACAATTTTCAGCGGTCTTGATTCTAGTGTCGCTTTTCTCTTCAAGTTCTTCGACGGAGGATTTCTACGGTGAAAATATAGACTATAAAACTTTCAAGCATCCAAATTCAAGCCTATTGGTGCACAAACCCTCAAAAGAAATCCACTTGGACCGGTATTATAGTCCAACCGAACTGCGATCCCTTCTTTTCGAACTTGGCGAAAAATATGATAACATTTTGGAAGTGAAAAATCTGGCGTCGACGGTACGGAACAGCAAACGGGAAATATGGGCGGCAAGGCTCAGCACTCAAGTTTACAAGGAGAGGCCCCTGCTGAGGCCGATGTTTAAGTTCGTGGCGAACCTTTACGGGGACGATGCCGTTGGGTATGCCATGATGGTATGTTATGCAATACTTTTCACTACATGCGGCGGACTTGTAATCTGGAGGTCGTTGCTTCAAGTCCCAAGTTAAGCATGAAATTGGTAAAGTGAGTCAAAATCACGATTGTGATATCACAACTACTCGACTTTACCATTCGTTTTAATATACCTGAAAAGCTATAAAGAGTATAAAGTATTGTTTTCAATCCTTCCGATACTTCTTTTTTTACCAAGTTCAATTCCATGCAACAGATTTTTCCTTAAATATATTTTTTCGTCCTTTTTATATCCCGATTTTCATTTTAGTAATAGAAAGGTGATGTTCACATTTTAAATTATTACGCAGTTAAGGTACTATAAAAACCATGTTCTCCTATTTTTTTAAATCTCAGACCTCCACTAAGCTCTCAGACTCGAAAACCGAGATTCAAGTTCCTCTCGATATATTATATTTTCCAAATGTGTACAGATGATTCCCTATTACCTGAGCTTCATTTATTTGCTTTTAGATTATTTAGAGTAATATACAACTGAAACCATAGAAATAAAAATACAATTGAGACAGTAAAAAAAAAAGATAATACTATTTGCTGAATCCACCACATACTGAAAAGTACATTGGACTGCAGGAGCTATTAAATAATAAATGAAGGATATGTAGGTATGTTAAATGAAAATATAATAAAGTTATTGAAAAAAAAACAATAACTCGATTTGGACTTTCATTTTTCAGGTTTCACTGATCCAATATTTGACGTAAAACTATCGAGTGAACTCACGAATCACTCGCATGTTAAACAACACTGATATCTGGATTGTTCCAAATAGCAATGAGATAAACTTTGAGAAATCTTCTGAAGGCACATGTGGTTCTACTCATGCAAACGGATTCCCAATCAATAGGAAGAAGAGCGAATCCAGCACAGATTTTTTTGACTATCGCGGCAGTAGCCCTGGGTAATTAACACTGAGAATAGATCATATAACATAGACGAAACCCGATGTATCAAGATTTGCGTCCAGTAGGGACCATCAGCTGATTTCAAAATCAGTGCCGAAGTTGTAGTAATTTTTCTCTCGTGAAGGAGAGGGTACCTTAACTACCTAATTCTTCTCCTTCTTTTACTCTGTCTTATCCCGCTTGAGCAGGGTCGAAGTTGTTCAACCTCATGGTTGAGGTTGGTTGGTTTTGGCACATTTTTTACGGCTGGATGCCCTTCCTAACACCAACGATTCTATTTGATTTAACGTCCTGGATTAGGACGGGGGTTTCACCCTCCATTCGCTGGGAATCGTACCAGCTACCCACATTTACCTCACCCAGCCAGGGTAGGGCCGGAAATGCCAGCCTTACATGTACGGAGGGAACAGAACTTTCTGTGAGAAAAAATCTGCTCCGACCGGGGAATGAACTCAGGATCTCTTGACTACGGGCAGTAGTCACAACCGTTACGCCACGAAGGCTGGCACCTTAACTACCTAATTCTTCTAAAATAATATTTTTACATTTTTCATACTTACCTATTAGTTTTATTTTGTCTTTGCTTCCTCTTTTACATTCCTTATTTTCTATTTATTATGTAGTAATATACAGGGTGGGGCAAAAGTCTGGAAACCCCTGAATAACTTTCTAATGCCTTCTTCGGTAAACTTAAAATTTTGTACGGTAAACCGAGCTAATAAGACCTTCTTTTAGAGTGGGGTCGATTTTTGTTACCGGCCCCCATGTCGGGGCCAGGGGGGTCAACTTCATTGTTTTAAATACGAACCCCCACCTTGCGATACATTTTAGGAAAAGTCTTCAAATAAGAAATACATTGGTGCAAATTTTATTTTTTTAATATTAAACTGTTTGCAAATGGCGTCCAACTTTGTGTGTGCAGTAAAGTCTGGAAACCCCTGAATATCTTTCGAAAGGACTTTCTCAGTAAATTTAAAATTGTGTACGGTAATCCTTGGTAATTAGACCCTATATTAGAATTGTACCGATTTTTTTTTACTGGCCCCCATGTCGGGGCCAGGGAGGTCAACTTCATTTTTTTAAATACGAAACCCCACCTTGCGATACATTTTTGGAAAGGTTTAATTACCCCGACTTACCGTGCACAATTTTAAATTAACTGAAAAAGCCCTTTCAAAAGATATTCAGGGGTTTCCAGACTTTACTTCACACACAAAGTTGGACGCCATTTGCAAACAGTTTAATATTAAAAAAATAAAATTTGCACCAATGTATTTCTTATTTAAAGACCTTTCCAAAAATGTATCGCAAGGTGGCGGTTCGTATTTAAAAAAATGAAGTTGGCCCCCCTGGCCCCGATATGGGGGCCGGTAACAAAAATCAACCCAACTCTAAAAGAAGGTCTTATTAGCCCGGTTTACCTTACAAAATTTTAATTTTACCGAGGAAGCCATTCGAAAGTTATTCAGGGGTTTCCAGACTTTTGCCCCACCCTGTATATGATTTGGTATCTGACGTGAAAATTAAGGATGTTTCGATATCCGCCACTGCATGAGGTAAAAAATTCAAATAAATTGAACCAATCAGAGGCCGGGATTTGTTGAAAGAGGGACCATCAGCTGTTCAAAGTTGGACGCATAAATTTGTTCAATTCGAGATAGGTAAGGTTCCCTCTACATATGTTATATGATCTCAGTGGTAATTAACAACAACTGTGGCCTGTGCCAATATGATATGGAATTGTAACTTACAAGTGTAGGGAAGCTATCTTGAAATGTATGGAAAAATGAAAAAAACGCTTGCATACGAGTCTGCAACCATTGGGACATTTTCATCTTTACTATTCAAGGTCTAAAACTTAACTGACCAAATTTCGTATTGTGCGCATGACACATACTTTTTCTCTTCTCTCTTTTTATAATTTAATATTTCGTTACATAATTTCGTCACATAATTTCGTTACATAATTTCATCACATAATTTCGTTACATAATTTCGTCACATAATTTCGTTACATAATTTCGTTACATAATTTCGTTACATAATTTTGGTTATGTGCCAGAGCAAAGACATGAAAATGTCAAAAATCTGTACCAATATAGTATCGTGTTCACTAATACCTAAGTTGCAAATCCACATTCATGAGTGTAGAATTGGTGAACTATTACCATAATATTCTGACCCAATATGAGATGGAATATTGTTTGTTTACATAATTATGGATTTGTAAAAAAATGGTGGATTTTCTACCAATGACTCAAGATTGGTAAATTGATGTTGATAATTTGCATTGCTTAGTTCAACTTTTAAGACAAAATTATTGGACGAAATTTCCTATTAAAAAAATTGATAGTAAAATAGAAGAGTAATGCTTTAAACTTATCATAATAATTGAACTTGAAAATAGTCAATTTAAGATTAATAAAGCAAATTAAAAAATTTCCGCCATGTTTTTCATTATTTGAGCTGCCAAAGTTATGGGTGTACAACTTGTGAGCTCAAGTTCCTACAAAAGTAGCTGTAGATATTTCATATAGGGACAGAAATTTACAATTCCATAAATTACTAGTCTTGTAATAGGTATTATATTATTCCATATCTTAACGGAACAAGGCACTAGTCTTCTATACGGGAAAATCTGAAAACAGGAACTTTCGCACCTATCATGCTGTTAAACGGTGTTATTTTAGGGAGGAAGTATAGATATTCGATCATGGATCTAAATTATGAGGCACTTCCCGACTACCTGTAAAGTTGAAATTTTGCATGGTGGTATAGAGTTCATTGTAGAAGTAGGTACAGGAAAAAACTAATTCTGCTGTTAAACGGTGTCGTATTTTAATAAAAAATAATGAAAGTGCATGTGTTAAGCTGTGCATGTATGTGAAACGAACCATTTACAAAAAGTAATGATATCCCACAAAAAAATACCGTTAAAAAGGACCAAGTTCCAGAACTTCTATCCAAAAAGGTTTCGCCAATGAATGCAGTGATATCTTGTTTGCGGGAAAGTTATCTTGGTATTAAACCATTTCTTTTATTAAAACCCGTTTTATGAGTTCCTCATTTTGTATGTTTTTAACCGCAAATTATCCTCTAACTTGGCCAGTTTTCTGCCATCGGTTGTATGGAATATTTCGACTAAATGTATACAAAATGAGAATATAACAATCACAAGGAGTGAAACTGGTCACGTTAGAGGATAGTTTGCAGTTAAAAACATACAAAATGAGGAACTTAGAAAACGGGTTTTAATAAAAGAAATAGTTTAGTACCAAGATTCCAAGATAACTAGGCCGCAAACAAGATATCACTGCATTCATTGTCAAAAACTTTTTGGATAAAAGTTCTGGAACTTGGCCCTTTTTTTAACGGTAGTTTTTTTGTGGGATCCCGTTAACTCGAAAGAATTCTTCGGCCCTTGTCGAACTTCGCTCCTTATTTTGAATCCCGATTTTGAGTTAGCGGGATTCTACTGTATCTCTGAGGTTTGAGAGTTTTGCCATGACTCTCATTTCAAAACTCCACAGATACTGGTTCAAGTTTGATACAACACCTTGGTATCTGAATGATTTCATCTGGGAAAACCCATTCGTTCTCTCCGGAAATCTTCAAGGAGGCGCGATTGTCGCCAACTATCCCTTTGATTGGTCGAAATCCACAGAGAAGGATGATATGAGTGAGGTCTCAAGTCGGACCTCGGACGATGACGTGTTCAGGATGTTGGCGCACGACTACGCTGATGGGAACTCTATGATGAAGCCAGGAACTGCGTGCAACAATTCTTTTCCAGGAGGAATAACCAACGGAGACGATTGGCAAAAAAGATCTCATGGTAAGTTCACTTGTGAGCCAGCCTCCGTGACAGTTTTGACTATTGCCCACAGTCCACAGATCTAAAGTTCAATTCCCTTCGCACACGTGAGGCTGGCCTTTGCGGCCCACCCAGTCTAGGTGAGGTTAATGTGGGTAGATGGTATGATTCTAAGCGAATGTAGGTTGAAAACCCCGGAAAAATCAGCAACACTGATTTAATGTTGATAACGTTGTAATACTGCTTCAGTGTTGATTCAACCTTTCTGTGCTATCTGGGAAGTTCATTTGAAACATGACTTGGTAAAGTTCAAGTCGTACATTTTACAAAGAGTTCTTAAATTTAACTGCTTTCAACACTGGACCTGCTAGGCTGCTCAGTGCTCGGTTCGCATATATTTCTTCGTTTTCTATACTTTAATCGAAGGTTAACTTGATGGCTTACCGATTATCACCACTCTTGATCAGACTTTGTTTATATTCATTTTGTAATTATCATGTTCATTGTCTATAAAAATAAAGAAATAAAGCTTGATCAAATTTGTTTATAAATAAATAATGGCTGGTTCCTCCACAGGTATGCAAGACTTCAACTACTTGAATAGTAACTGCTTCGAAATCACTTTCTTCCTGAGCTGTTGCAAATATCCTCTGGCCAAATTCCTTCCCATATACTGGGAGGCAAACTTAGAATCTATGCTCAGATTTATAGAGAACACCCGTCGAGGTATTTACGGGCTAGTAAAGGACAGTTCTGGCAACCCAGTGATTGAAGCTGTTATCAAAGTAGATGGAAGAGACAAGGTGATCAAGGTGACAGAAAGGGGGGAATACTGGAGGTTGCTAGTCCCGGGTTCATACAATGTGACAGTGAGTGGCCGGGCATTCACAGAATTACAACAAGAGGTGCATCTGAACGAGAGCCATCCTTATGTCCAACTGGATTTCGTTGTTCACCGATATGGTAAAATGCTTTTTCTTTGTGTTATTATGTCACAATTTTAGTGGGTAGCGCAGAATCATAGGACTTTACCACTTTAATTTACAATATCTTGTATTATTTTTTTGCCTAAGATTCTGCCACTGGTCGCTGCTTCACATTAAAGCAGCTACTCATTTTTCCTCACGAGGTATGAGTGGACCCCGAACATCCAAGTACAGAGCAGAAAAAATCCTCCCCCGCTGGGAATCGAACCCAGGTCACCATGTGTGCAATGCCTAGCGCGCTAACTCGCTCTGCCACAGTGACTACTTTTTACCGATATGGTATTTACGGTACAGTGCTTACCCTGGATGGATATCCAATTAAAGAAGCTGTTGTCAAAATTGAAAATCTCAAAATATTCAAAAACACTAAGGACAAAATGAATGTGGAT